>CM037638.1:2105302-2143735 GCA_015227895.2 Colaptes auratus
TTAAACCCCTTAACCGACTCCTTTCTACTGTCTAGTCCCTCTGTAACAGGATTTACCTCTAGCTGAGCTGACAGCACCGTTGTTCCTGGTGAAGACCTTACTGAGCAGCACCTACGCGCAAGTGCCTCCGAGTTAATTCCGCCGGAGGACAGAGTGCGTGCGTGGGGGTCCCTTCCTGTCCCCCTTTCCCTCCCCGCTGTCGTGGTCTCACAAGCAGAGCGCAAAAGGAACTCCCCAAGCTCAGGGCCCGCAGCGAACGGGCCTAAAGAGCGGGCCGGGGCCCGAGCCCATCTTCCCCCACCAGCCGAGGCAACCAGCGAACAGCTGAGCCCGCTGAGGGTATGAAGCCGCAGAACGGGCAGAGCGCCGCTCGCCTGCAGTCACGGAAAGGCGGCGGGCGGGGCGGAGCTGGCGGGCGGAGCTGGCGGAAGCGCGGCGAAGTCCCGCCTGGCGCAGGGTTGGAGGTCATAAGCGGCGCTGCCGTGGGCAGAGGCGACGCTGTGAGCGGTTATGGAGGGCTCCGGGACGAGGAGTCGGAGGCCGAAGGCCCGCTGCAGCAGCTGGTGAAGCGGCAGCGCAGGGAGAAGCGGGAGCTCCAGGGTGAGAAGTGTCGCGGCCCGCCGGAGGCAGGGAGAAGATGGGGGAAGGGGGAGGAGAGAGGCTCCCGTAGGTGCTGGCCTGACTGAAGCGGGTGGCGGGGAGACACGGGGTGGGCTCGGCGGAAGCAGAGAGCTGGGAGGCTGGACGGCGGCTGGCACGGTTGCCGCTGCGGGGCGTTGAGGGAGGCGGCAGCGCAAGGAGAGGAGGACGTCCGCCGTAAAAATACTGTGTCTTGCAGAGGCGTCAGACCACGCTTTGCTGCTAGGTGTGGTTCACGTCACGCAGAGGGGCTCTTAAGTTAAAGGACTAGAGAAGAATTAACCAGGTTGGAAAAGACCTTCGAGATCATCGAGTCCTGTGGTTCTGTAAGGCGTTTTAGATTGAAAAGCCTGGGTGTGGGGCTTTGCTGCTGGACAGCCACCTTTTTGCTGTTGAGGTGCAGCTGAGTGAATTTGCACCTTCTGTCCACAACTGGAAGGTATCAATAGAAGACCTTACAGTGCTACACGTGAATGGCTCATGAGCCACGTTTTACACACCCTGGTACAGTAGATTACTACAACTAAATCGTTCAGTTAGCTGCATTGTTTAGTTTTTGGTTTTATAGTTGATTATAACCTTTTTGTTAAGCCTTTTGCGTTGCTGGTATGTTGATGTGGCCTTTTCCTTGCTTGGCTTTTTTGTGTGTAAGGAAAAGGCTGTCTGCAGTGTTTTGTCCGAGGGCTGAAGGAGGACCCCGGGCTGCATGCTGTCGTTCAATCTGTAGGAGCTTAGTGTTTGGAGGTGCCTTTTCCACCCTCAAATTTGGTTGGAATTTAAAAGCAGGGTGGGAATCAAGTTTTGGGGTTTGGTGGCTGGCACGTTGGTTGGGAGAGGCTGAAGATTTTTCCCCCTACAGAAGGTGGCAAGGGGGTATCTAATGGCAGCCCTACACTGCCGAAAGTGGGAGGGTATACAGAAGACAGAACCCTAGTCTTGCCAGTTAAGAGGCAAGTGACCTACAGGCACACATTTTCCTACTTGGAAAATACATTCTTGGAAAGTGCAGTGATTTAGTGTTTGGCAAATAGCACCACATTTTGCTCTCAAGAGAACATAAGGTTAACTTCAGCCTTTGGAAATACAGCATCTCCTTCAGCGAATGGTCCTTGTCTCCAGCAGCCCCTATATGCTCTCTTGTGTGTCTGTTCTCTCTCTAAAGTCCTGGATTTCTTTTTCCCCTCATTATGTTAATTTTTATGAACAAAACTGCTTTTTTGCCAGACATAGCTGATTCATCTCTGAGGCTGAATGCTTAACATAAATATTTCTATATTCCTGCTGCTTCCTCTTGAAGTTTCTTTATCTTCAGCTCTATTGTGTTCAGTCAAGTGTGAAGGACAGGAAAATGTTCCTGTGATGAATAGCAAGCAGGGTGTTGAATAATAGGTGCTGTAACTCTAAAATGCTGAATACAGAAGTGGTGAGAGATAGCAGGGCCTGTTTGTATGAAAGCCCAGTCTGTGGAAGCTGTTCAGACTGGAGAAGATGACTGGGGGGTCGGGTTGTAGTTCCCACAGGGTATTGGATGGAATGAGACTCGAAGTATCAGAGTGTAGAGAGTGGACTAAAGACAAGGGCTGAAAGTGATAGCACAAAAAATACTCATGGGAGGAGAAAGGGAAAATATTTTCACAATAGTAATGGTTAATATTGTGGGAAAAAAGTGCCCAGGATGGTTGCAGAATGTCCTCCATAGAGACTTTGCACAGTCATCTGAATTAATGTAACCTGCTGTAGCTTTGAATTCAGCCCCAGTTGAGCAGGAGGTTGAACTAGGTGACCTCCAGGCATCCTTTTTAAACCAAATTATTCTGTGATTTGAGAAATGGAGCCTTGACTTGCAGCTTGTGGCATTTAAGCAGGTTGAGTTTTTTCCTCAAATATCCATTTTGCTTTGGAAACTTAATTTACAGACAGGTAAACTGTTTACTTGCAATCCGCTGTGATTAAAAATGTAGGCATCTTTCCTGGAACAGGGTTTGAGACCTCATGCCCAGATGGTCTTTTGGAAGGCACAATAGAATAGAATAAACCAGGTTGGAAGAGACCTTCAAGATCATCGTGTCCAACCCACCTAAACAACTAAACCATGCAACCAAGCACCCCATCAAGTCTCCTCTGAACACCTCCAATGATGGCGACTCCACCACCTCCCTGGGCAGCCCATTCCAATGGGCAATCACTCTCTCTGTATAAACCTTCTTTCTAACCAGCCTAAACCTCCCCTGGCACCGCTTGAGACTGTGTCCTCTGTTCTGGTGCTGGCTGCCTGGGAGAAGAGACCAACCTCTGCCTGGCTACAACCCCTTCAGGTAGTGTAGAGAGCAATAAGGTCACCCCTGAGTCTCCTCTTCTCCAAGCTAAGAACCCAGCTCCTCAGCCTCTCCTCATAGGGCTTGTGTTCCAAACCCCTCACCAACTTCATTGCCCTTCTTTGGACACCTTCCAGCAAGTCAACCTCCTTCCTAAACTGAGGGCCCCAGAACTGGACACAGTACTCGAGGTGTGGCCTAACCAGTGCGGGGTACAGGGGCAGCAGGCTGCAGTATTGATGAAGTTTACAAGTATTTCTATAGTCACCTGGCACAAGACCCTTTTTTCTTCTTTAAATATGATATTTATCTTTTTAAAAAAAAATGCAGCTGCTTTCAAATATGATGGTTGTGTCCACAGGGCAGTCTTACAGCTGAGCTGCTCAAGCATGCTAATATATTGGTACTTGTCAGTTTTTCTGTGCGACTTGCAGTTCTTTTTTCTGCAGTGGCTGTGGAGTGCTTGTATTGAGAGGTAATGTTTTGTTCCACTGCTTCTCTAACAGCAAAAATTCAAGGCATGAAAAATGTTGTTCCCAAGAACGATAAAAAGCGAAGAAAACAGCGGCTGATGAAGTTGCCAAATAGAGGCAGAACTTGAACAGAAGCACAAGGAGGAATTAAAGCAGCTGAAGGAATCTTCACCTGAGCAGAGTAGGTAGGTGCCTTCACTTCAGATATGAGATCTGTTAGGCCTTCTGTAACTTGTAAAAATTACAATGAGGAAGCACTAAAATTAATTCTTCTGCTGTGTGCAGTGTGAGGAACTCAGTTTTGGAAAGGTTCAGCTGTTATGGTAGATAAGATTGCTAGGAGGGATATGAACAGTGGAGGTTCCTGTTGTTGTTGGGCAGTAATGATTCCATAGTTCTTCTGCTTTATCATCACAGACATAATTTGAGTACTTCAGCCAGCTTGTATGGTGAGGAGAGCTCTCCTTTTCAGCCAGTAAGCAGTGTGCTTAAGTATGGAAGCTTGTAAGAGGACATAAAGATAAACATCTGAGATACACAGCTCATATATTGAGAGCACATAAAAAGTATTCAAGTGCATGGCAGTGGTTTGGGATGTGTAGTGCTTTACTTTTGGCTTTGACTGGTTCTGTGCTATTGTGACCGGTTTAGGCTGTGCCTTTAAGGAAGGCACAGTTGCTGGAATACTCTGGCTGAATGTTTTTGATATTTAAACAAAAACAAGATAATCTAAACTAATTTCATTGGCAGATTGGTAGAATGCAACTTTAAGTTCTGTCTGTCTCAGTCTGGGTTCAGTCTGTTCTCTCTCTGTTCGTGCGGGCCTGTTTCTCCCTCTGAAGCGACCTTGAATTACCAAAGCTAACCAGATAAGAAAACTAATTCTTGCATACGCTTTGAGCTAACAGAATTTTTCTCCTTAATTGCCTTTCTCTCTCTAACCCTTTTTAGGGGAAAAAAGGGAGGTAGGGAGGGAGAGAGGAGGGTTCAGGGAACCCCCCTGGCCGGCTGGAGGGAAAAAGCTTTTCTGCATTATGTTCATTGCTGTATATTTCTGTATATATATTGTAAATATTGTATATTTGTGTACATATTCATTGCATTCCATTTATGCCTGTAAATATAGCTTATTTCATCTGCTTCTCTGACTGAGTTAGCTGTGGTTTCTATGTGTGTGGGGGAGAACTTTCTCACCCTACCACAGCTATGCACAGGCCTGCATGGTTAGACCTCATAAATACACCCATTTACCTAGGAACCTAAGTTAAAAGTGTTCCAGGAGCTGAACATCTGAGTTATCATTTATACTAATATTATTAGTATAAACTAAGAACATTTTAACTTTTTTTTCCTTTTCTTTTCAGACAGATTCCATAGCTGATGGAGTTGCAAATTTAGAGCTTGAAGGAGTAGAGCAACAAATTCCCCATCCCCGAGTCTCAAAAGCACAGAAGAGGCGGGTATGGCTTACAGTGACACAAACATTTGGTGATTAAAGTGAATATAACTTCAAGCAAAGTTACACAATTACATGGCTAATTTACCTACTGGGTGCCTTGAAAAATCTGTAAAGCCTCTTATAAGTAGTTGTACTTTATTTTTGCCCTCTGCCGTGAGCTGAGAATTGGAACAGGTCAGGAGATGGGAGCCAGAAAAAAATCATGTAAAGGCAAATGATTTTAAAAGAATGTCACCAGAAACAGTAATAAAGAAATAGAATAGTGTAAAATACGTGGAAAATGTGCAACTGGTGGGACTTTACACGTTTGAGAACATTCTGGAAGATTTGTATTGTTAAGAGGCACTACCTGTTGTCAAGGCCATTAGTTAAATCCATTTAACATCCGAAGCTTCACTTGTGATGGATTTACCTTCTCATTGTACCTGCATGAATCTTGGTTCAGGGCCAGAGGAGCACTGCTTTATTGCAGAAGCCATCTCATGGTACATGATCCCTGCCCAGAGCTGCCTTGTAATTAACATGATAAAGGGATGTTCTTAATTGATCACACCATGGACACTAGAAACTCTGTAGTCTAGTTTTCCTGTATTGTGTGGTCCCCTAAACCAGTCTGGTGGTGTATCCTTTTTTCATTTACTTGTTAACTTGACTCTTATTCCCTGGTTAACTTAAACTTACTAAGCATTCTATGAAAGTGGGGTTTGTGTTATGTAGTAGTACATCACCTCTAGTATTCTCTGAATGCCTTCTAGTCCTAAAGGACGGGTAAGTCTTTTATGATCTGTAGCATCTAGCCTGAAGGAGTTTCAGTTTCATAACACGAATGCCACTATGCAATCACACGCCAAAGTGGTAGGTCTCACACTTACTGTGAGCAATATTTTCTTTTGGTTAATTAGAATTCCCATACATGACTGTTAGTGGCCTGACTACAGCTGTTGTAAAGTTTTACTGTGTCTGGTGATGTAACTTTCTCCTGTCACCTCATTTGAGGTGTTGTGTCAGAGGCAGTTCAGGTATATTGGTTTCGACCATTTGCTGAAGTTTGGGTTTAAGAGGTCTCTGATTTGCTAGTACTCATTTGAAGAGCATTTCACACACATGAATGTACTGAGAAAACTGGAGTAAGCACTAAGCTGAGAGCTGTACAGGCATCACCTACATTTTAACACTTGATGTAATTTTGATGTGCTCTTAATCTAAGGAGAAAAAAGCTGCCTTGGAGAAAGAAAGAGAAGAAAGGATAGCTGAAGCCGAGATTGAAAATTTAACTGGTGCTAGACATCTTGAAAGTCAGAAACTTGCCTCCCTGTTGGCAGTGAGGCACTTGGAGATTAAGCAGATCCCTTCAGATGGCCACTGCATGTACAGAGCTATTGAGGATCAGCTCAAGGATCGCCACAACTCCTGCACTGTTGCGGCTCTGAGGAACCAAAAACAGCAAGTACATGCAAAGTCACTTGGATGACTTCCTGCCGTTCCTTACGAACCCCAGCACTGGAGACATGTACAGCAGAGGTAGGGCTTGGGGCAGAAAAGATTTTTAAAGCTGCTACAACTCTTTCTGATAATTCTCAGTCTTGGGGACAGCTGAATTTGTTACTTTGCTAGCTCAGCTGTGGTCTGTGAAACACAGACTTGGCCACTATGAAATTGTTGTAATCTGGCAAGGATAACTTCCCATTTAAAAAAAACCCAGTTGTTTCTGGTTACTAAATGTTCATCATGTTCTGGTGTGTGATAGAAGTTGTCTTACAAACAGCTTGTCTGACAGCTTTGGGAAGACTTTTGAGGTCAACTTTTATGTGTGTATCCTCAATTGACATGGGAAAGCTGCTAAAAATGAGTATGAAAGTATGTATTCATAGTAGTTTGCATAGATGCTTATTCAACCTTTATTTTCACTGTTTATGCTAGATCTTTCAGAGCCTTTTCTTTTAAACAGACTAAACTAAAAGGTATCATAGCATGACAAAACGACTAAGATATCATCTTCTCAATCTCCCTGCCATGGGCAGGACACTCTCAACCAGACTTGGCTGCTCAAGGCCTCATCCAGCTTGGCCTGGATCACCTGGGCAGCCGATTCCAGGGTCTTGCCACCCTCATACTGAAGAACCTCTTCCTAAGATGCCAGTTTGAATCTACTCTCCTTCATTTTAAAACAATTTCCCCTTGTCCTATTGCTAGGAACCCTTATAAGAAGTCACTCTCCAGCCTTCTTGTAGGATCCCTTCAGGTGTTGGAAGGCAGCTCTAAGGTCCTCCCAGAGTCTTCTCTTTTCTAGGCTGAACAGCACCAGCTCCCTCAGCCTGCTCTCATAGAAGACATCTCCAGCCCTTGGATTATCCTTGTGGCCCTTCTCTGAACTCACTTGGACAGCTCTGTCCTTATGATAAGGACATCAGAACTGGACACAGCATTCTAGGTGGGGTCTCAAGAGCAGAGTAAAGGGGAAGAATCACTTCTTCTGACATGCTGGCCACCCTATTTTTTTTTTTAATTGTGGATCAATGATGTAGGCTGAGTAAATGCAACTAAATGGAGTTTGTGCTACTTATTTGAGCAGTGGCTTACTACTTTCTTACTGCATGTTTGGAGTGCCAAGTAAATCACTTCATAGATTTTTAACTTGCTGCTCCATTCATTTAGTCCTTGTTGCTGTAGATTTAATTTAGTGTCCGGCTGCTGATGTGAAGTAGGAAGTGTCTCTCACAGGATAATTGTCACAAGATAAATGTGTCCCAAGAGAATATTGACGTACATCTGCAGAGCAGAAGGGAGTTGTGGTATTCTTATATCCCATATATTGGAGTGGATTTATAGTAAATTCATCTGGCTGAATGAGCCAGCACTGTGCTCAGGGGCCAAGAAGGCCAACAGCATCATGGCTGTATCAGACTTGCATAACAGCAGGATGAGGGAAGGATTGCCAGCTGTACTCAGCACTGGTGATGCCACACCTTGAGGACTGTGTTCAGTTTTGGGGCTCTCACTACATTGATGTGCTGGAATAGGCCCAGAGAAGGGCAGCAAAGCTGGTGAAGGGTCTGGAGAGCAGGGCTGGGGAGGAGCAGCTGTGGGACCTGGGGATCTTCAGCCTGGAGAAGAGGAGGCTTAGGGGAGGAGACCTTATTCTCTCCACAACTCCCTGAAAGGAGGCTGTGGCAGGGTGGGTGTTGGTGTCTTCTCCTGCCTAGTAAGTGATAGGACAAAGGGAAATAGCCTCAAATTGCACCAAGAAAGGTTTAAATTGGATATTAGAAGAAACTTTTTCAGTGAAAGGGTTCTTAAAGACTTGGAACAGCCTGCCTAGGGAGGTGGTTGAATCCCATCCCTGGAGGTGTTTTGAAGAGGCTAGACTGGTAGAGGGAGATAATGGTGGGGCTCAATGACCTTAATGGTCTTCTCCAACTCAAACAATTCTGTGATTTGGGGATGTATGAAAAGCACTGCTGAAGTCTTCAGAAAATTAGCTCCTCCTTCATGAGAATTATTGATATATTTCAGAAGCCTGAAGGGTTGTAATTATTAACTTGGAAGCTTGGTTTCACTGAACTACTGTAGGGTATTTTAGCTATTAACAGAGAACTACTGGGGATAAATACTTCAGAGGTCAAAGGCAGCTAATTTGGAAATAAAAAAAAAACACCAAACAGCTTGCCTATGTACAGTTACAAGACTTGAAAAACATGCCTCACTTTAGCTGGTGTGAGAAGTAAGCATACTAAGTGTTCCATGCAAGGCCTTTGACACCTTCCCCCACAGCAGACTCCTGGCCAAGCTATCAGCCCATGGCTTGGACAGGAGCACACTGTGTTGGGTTAGGAACTGGCTGGAGGGCTGAGCCCAGAGAGTGGTGGTGAATGGTGCCACATCCACAGTGGTGTGCCCCAAGGATCAGTGCTGGGCCCCATGCTCTTCAACATCTTCATTGATGATCTGGATGAGGGCATTGAGTCCATCATCAGTAAATTTGCGGACAACACCAAGCTGGGGGCAGGAGTTGATCTGGAGGGCAGGAGGCTTGCAGAGGGACTTCGACAGGCGGACAGATGGGCAGAGTCCAGGGCAGGAGATTGAACACATCCTAGTGCCAGGTTCTGCACATTGGCCACAGCAACCCCAGGCAGTGCTACAGGCTGGGGTCAGAGTGGCTGGAGAGTGGCCAGGCAGAGAGGGACCTGGGGGTGCTGGTCGATGGTAGGCTGAACATGAGCCTGCAGTGTGCCCAGGCAGCCAAGAGGGCCAATGGCATCCTGGCCTGCATCAGGAACAGGGTGGCCAGCAGGAGCAGGGAGGTCATTCTGCCCCTGTACACTGCACTGGTTAGGCTGCACCTCGAGTCCTGTGTCCAGTTCTGGGCCCCTCAGTTTAGGAAGGAGGTTGACTTGCTGGAAGGTGTCCAGAGAAGGGCAACAAAGTTAGTGAGGGGTTTGGAACACAAGCCCTATGAGGAAAGGCTGAGGGAGCTGGGATGGCTAAACCTGGAGAAGAGGAGGCTCAGGGGAGACCTCATTGCTCTCTACAACTACCTGAAAGGTGGTTGTAGCCAGGCAGAGGTTGGTCTCTTCTCTCTAGCAACCAGCACCAGAACAAGAGGACACAGTCTCAAGCTTTCCCAAGGGAAGTTTAGGCTAGAGGTGAGGAAGAAGTTCTATACAGAGAGAGTGATTGTCCATTGGAATGGGCTGCCCAGGGAGGTGGTGGAGTCACCATCACTGGAGGTGTTCAGGAGGAGACTTGATGGGGTGCTTGGTGCCATGGGTTAGTTGTTTAGGTGGGTTGGATTGGTTGATAGGTTGGATGCAGTGCTCTTGAAGGTCTCTTTCAACCTGGTCTCTTCCATTCTATTCATGTTCTTTTCAAGAGTCTCAAAATAGCTCTCAAACTTAAGAAAACTTCTTTCTTGTCAGCAGCTCCCTGAATAAAGTTTAAAATGCAGATCTGTACTACTTTTTATTCCCACACATGTTTTTATTTCTGCCTTCAGTCTTAATTTTAATTGCAGGGTTGGCTTTTTCCTGGTATTTGGTGTTTTTCTTTTCCTTTCTTTCTCTTTAACAAATGTGTTTTCCTGTATAATGTGTTTGAACTTTGCAGGTTCCAGTTCTTCATTGTGCAGTTGCTTGCTTTTCCTTAGCTGCTTGCTCTCAAATTAAAGAAATACTAAAAGTTTTCTTTTCTTTCCCTGCAGAGGAATTTGAAAAATACTGTGATGATATAGCAAACACAGCTGCATGGGGTGGTCAGCTGGAAGTGAGTATTGGCTTGATTGTTTTTTATCTGTGAAACTTTGAAGTAGGTGAATATTCTGTCCAAAAAAGGCTTCTTGAGAAAGAAAGCTGAGGGAGCCTGTTCATAAGTAGTTTATCCAGAGTTTTCTCCTATGGTCATAATTGTTTTCCCAATGAGCATCTCTTCTGGTGGTGTGCTGCTATTTTGCTGTACTTGATGACTTGCAAGTAATGAATTCAGGAATTCTACAGATCATTAGGGAGACTGACAGTATGAGTGGGGGAAGACTTTGAAGGAGAAAGTACTTTGTTAGGCAGCAAAGCTGAGCAGGGTAAGCAGTGCTGGCTTTCAGTAATGTAAACCAGTACTTGGGCTTGAGAAAGTACTTGTTTGGCTCATGTTCTATTTTCTGTTTTATGGAAGTTACCAAGTTAGTGAAGCTAATCCCATGTGACCTTGTTATATCATCAAAGTATAGAATAGAATTAGAATAGAAAAGACCTCAGAGATCAAGTCCAACCTATCACCCAACACTATCTAATCAACTAAACCATGGCACCAAGTGCCTCATCCAGTCTGTTCCTAAACACCTCCAGTGATGGTGACTCCACCACCTCCTTGGGCAGCCCATTCCAATGGCCAATCTCTCTTCCTGTGAAGAACTTCCTAACATCCAGTCTGAACCTATTCTGGCACAGCTTGAGACTGTGTCCTCTTTTTCTGGTGCTGGGTGCCTGGCAGAAGAGACCAACCCCCTACCGGGCTACAACCTCCCTTCAGGTGGCTGTAGACAGTAATAAGGTCTCCCCTGAGCCTCCTCTTCTCCAGGCTAAGCAACCCCAATTCCCTCAGTCTCTCCTCACAGGGCTGTGCTCCAGACCTCTCCCCAGCTTTGTTGCCCTTCTCTGGACACACAACTCAACATCTTTCCTAAGCTGAGGGGCCCAGAACTGGACACAGGACTCAAGGTGTGGCCTGAGCAGTGCTGAGTACAGGGCAGAATGACTTCCCTGCTCCTGCTGGCCCCTCTGTTCCTGATGCAGGCCAGGATGCCATTGGCCTTCTTGGCCACCTGGGCACACTGCTGGCTCATGCTCAGCCAGCACCCCCCGGTCTGTTTCTGCCTGGCCACTCAGCCACTCTGACCCCAATGGGTCTGGCCAATGTGCAGAAGTTGGCACTTAGATGTGTTAAATCTCATGCCCTTGGAGTGTTTGATTTAATGCAACCTGCTTTCAGTTGAAGTTATTTGAAAGTGAAAATAGCTTTGACTTTAATCAAGTTGATCATATTTGAAATGTCCTGCTCAAACTCCTGTCTGCCAAAACTAAATGTGGTGTCTTCCTCTCTCCTCCCTACACCGGATTTAATCCTATCATCGGGATGGTTTGATGCCTCAAAGCTAAGGGCTTTGTCACACATCTTGCAAACACCTATTGAAGTGGTGCAAATGGATTCCCCTCCCATCATCGTTGGTGAAGAATATTCAGGCAAACCAATAGTACTGGTGTAAGTGTGTAATTTTTTATCCCTTCTTAAAAACATTGTGTGCTTATTTCTGTAGCAGGGTGCTCAGCATTGATTTATTTCACCTGCTCTTTTGTTTTCTGGTACATATCTGATGTTGAAACTGCTTGAATGGTGATCTGGCAGGTCAGAAATTGATTGACACAGTTTAAAGATAGAGTTCTTAAAATGCTGAAAACCAGTTTGAAGTGCGATTCATTTATTGCTTTATAGAATACTACAAGGTCAAGCTACAAGATCATGGCGACATTTAAATAAGATGCAGCAAGAAACCTTTTGGTTGGTTTGTGTCTGAAGTCTCTCTCAGCCTGTGCCTGGAAGTCACCAGAATTAAAAATTATCTTAAATGTTCTCTTATTTAATCCCCTATTTTCTGTGATAAAACTTGTCTTTGTTAAGCTATCTTCCACTGCTGTTAGTGTTTGACATGGCATGTAATTTTGGTTGGCTGAACACTAATTCTGTAACTTGCTGCTTTGTTTTTTTTTTTTAGTACATGAGACATGCCTATGGATTAGGGGAACATTACAATTCTGTCAAACTTCTAACAGACACTGCTACAGAAAATGGCAGCTAGCATAGAGTCATGAATCCACATGGATAAAAGTTGCATCTTTGAATGTTGGGCTCCAGGCAATTCCCAGACAGAGTGGAAAGTGAAACTAAATGGAGTGGATGAAAAATAGGGGGGGGGGGGAAGGACATAAAAGGTTTGACTATAAATGAAAAATAGCTTTAGATTTGAAACAGAGCCAAACCAAAACCACACAACAGTATTTTGAACTTGTTGGTATGAATCTTGTTTACACAATCTCTAGAATGATGACTGTGCAGATCAGAAATCCAATTTTAATAGAGTTTCATCCCTTGCTGCAGTGAAAATAACCAGTAGTAAATGTTTTGGTTGGTTTGCATTTCTGCTGGAGAATTCAGGCTACCCAAAGGTTACTATCACATTATTTCTGGCAGGTTTTGATGATCATGGAACAGTTAAGACATTTTAAAAGAGTAATTTTATTTTGAGTGATGGAATATCCTCTGCAGTGCTTTTTTCAGTTCTATCCCTGATTTCAGGTTTTATCAAGATGCTGTAGGAGGAGTAGCTATTTTGGTTTGGGCAGAGAAGAGCTGCAGACACATCTAGCAGTAGAACATCTTGCTTAGCTGAAGGAATTGCAGAGTCTTTTTATTTTAAAGGTTTTCATCTTGAATTTATACTGAGGGTTGAGGACTATACTTTTGGGGTGTTCTCTACAGCTGACAGTAGGAAGTGAATGCTTGGTGCTGTTCCTAGTACTGAGTCTGCAGGGAGAGCTGTGTAGCTTATGACTACACACCATAATGCTGGTGCAAGTGAACCATGCTGTTCAGCCTTCAGTCTTTCATCTGTGCCTTTCTATGGTACAGAAACCACCCAGACAAAAAGCTCTTCAATGTCTTCACTTCAGGTAGTGAAACTCCTCTGAACTTACCTTTTATGGATCCGCTGATCTCGAAGCACTTTGTGAACCAAATGTGATGTTTTAAAAAGCTTAAAACAGCTGGTTGCATACAAGTGTAAGCATATCCACCTTGGGTTTCGTCACTGTCTTTTGAAGGTGACCTGCAGAAGAATGAAACTTGTTTTCCTTGCTCCATATGATGCACCAAGACAAGGTGGAATCTTTTTTATCTGGCTTGACATTAGAAACTTAGATTATGGGGGTTTTTGTCTTCGAGTCACTGTAAATGTGACTCCACAATTAGCAGCCTACTGAAACCAAAGCTGTAATGCAACTGGTTTTGAACAACACAAGTAATTTATTTATGGGCTTTTTTTTGAGCCTTATTCAGTAACCTAACTGTCTGTATTTTAGTGCTGATGAGCTGGAGAAAAGCAATTAATGTCTGAAGTTGAAGCAGCTTTGCCCTGATTTGAGGATTAGGAGCTACCATATGCATCTTGTAGTCCTTCAGTAAAGCATACAGCAGATGGACATTTCTGAGGCTTATAAGTTAGAAAAATCTGCTCTTATTTGAGAAGGAGAAGATAAGTGTTCACTTTGTGGATCAGATTGACTGATTTAAAGCACTTTGAGAAAGAGAGGGGGGTGGAAACAAATAGTGAGAAAATTACAGGAGGGGCTTTTGAACAAGAGGGCTTGAATTGTGACTGGTGCTGCCAGGCAAGCAAAGTGTTCATGGGATCAGGAGTTTTCACTTCCTTGTTTATCTGATACAGTATAGAAATACAGCTCTGCTTATAGCAGCTGCTTTACTGTAGAACTTGGTTTGCTGCCTCAATTGTATAAAACTATGTTTTTAATTGCAATTAAAATGTTGGATGCAACAGGATGGGGGCGGAAAAGTCTCTCTTCTTAATACCACTATGAATGTCACTAAAAATAATGATCAGGCATACTCTGTGCTGTTTAGAACTGATGTGATACAAAATGCACATGCTGCATTTTATAGCTACTCCATGAATAAAAGGTCTTTGGTTTATTGGATTTTTCATTCTGACCTGACTGAATGATAAAGAAACGCACCCCCAGCCCCTGCCCAAACAACAGTTTGTCCTGTAGAAGCTGTTTACAATTTGTATGAAGCAAAATAATGGTTTAATATAGTGAGTGAAAGACCCTTGCTCATGCTGTATGGGACCTGCCAAAAAATAATAAATTGGTTTATTTGTGGCAAATCTTCTTGTGGTCACTTCTTTCTTAGACTGTTTCTTCTTAATTCCTAGTATTTATGAATTCACCTGTTGTAGAATGGCTTAAATCTAAGGGACATGTCTCTGTGGAACAGCTACTTGAGCAGAATGTGTAGGCCTTACTCCATCTTGTTGTTTACTGCTCAGAGTTAGCTGCCTTGCTGAAGCAGCAAGGTCACTATGGCCTCGTAGCTGTTCTCGCAGCTGTGTGTTTGCAAGATAACTGGATGGGAAAGGACAGCTAGGTAAGATAATGGATGGGAAAGGAAGAGCTAGTAAGAAGGAGTTTTTCTTGGAATGTACACAGAGCCTTTGATATTGTACACAGGCATAATTGCAGGTGGGCTGGATATTATAATGTTGCCTTCAGTCAGAGACCAATAGAATAGTGACGCTTGTGCATATTTAGCTGAAATGCTATATAAGCTGTGTATCCGGGCAATAAAGTTGAAGCGTGCTTATCAATCACATTGATTGCTGCTGTCTTCTCGCCGCTCCCCGACATCTGGTGCCCGAACAGCGGACGATCCACTGGGGTAAGGGAGAGAACCCCCGACGCGGGATAGGAGGCCTGCAGAGACCTTCTTGCGGTCGGGGTGGTGGCGAGCCCGGAAAAGCATCGATTAGCAGCGAATCGAGGGGCAAAAGTGCGACTCAACGCTGGCGTAGGGAGTTCGTACCGTGCCTGAGCTGGGTTTCCTGAATTGGAATTAAGCTCGCCGTCCGGGTAAGGGCTGCTGTTGGCTTCCACGGGTTTTGAAGGCTGCACTAAGGGATGGAAAGCGAAGTAGCTCTTAACTTATTTTTAAGTTTCCTTGAGAAACGCAGTGTAGAGGATGTGGATTTAAAGAAGCATCCTGAATGTTTATTACAGTTTGGTAGGGAGAATGGGTTTTCAAGTCGTCAGAAGATGTGTTTAGTGTTGATGTGTTGGAGAGAATATGGAAACAAACTGTGGGACCTGATCATAGATGGTGACAAAAGTGCCGTAAAGCTGCAAAAGCGGCCGGGGAGAGGCACGGCGAAGTACTCCGCGAAACAGAAGAGCTGTGCTAAACGCCCTCCAAACTGTCCTCTCCGAGAGAGGTATTACTGACAATTCTGGCATTTTGAACGGACTAACTATCCTCTCCGTGAGAGGTGTTACTGAGATTACTGGGATTTTGAAAGGGCTATTAGCATGGGCCCGGAATCATGATTTTATCCCCAGAGCAACTGAAGCTTTTACTACCGAAGCACGGGACAAACTGGAGCCCAGCTGTGGGATGAGGTGCTAAACACCAGCCACCATCCCAGCAGGGAGGAAGCGATAAAAAGACAGCGAAACTTGTGGTTCAGCGTGTTTGATCCCATTCATCAACATCTCCTTCTAATACCGCCAACGACAGCTCGGATTCGGAAGAGACAACACCGACGCTGAGAAATCAAACAGTGCCAACTTTGTTTCACAGTCCCTCTCAGAAAAAATGGGGCGCTTGGAGGCTCGCGGTTACGGCATTCTTACGACCGCACCCCTTCCGCGAGCCCCGACGGCCCCCACGGGCACCGACGGCTCCGACCGAGGCGGCACCGACCGACGCACCACTGACACCGGCAGCGCGGACTGTAGCGGCCTTCACGGTGGCCTCCACGGCAGCAGCCACGGCAGCGGCCCCAGCGGCCGTCCCCATGGCGGCGGCACGGCGGCGGCCCGGCAGCGGCCAGCACCAGCGGTCACCTCACCACCCCCCCCCCGCCTCCTACGTCCCAGACATTGTCAGCAGAAAACATCACTACGACGAAGGCTACAATCGAATTCCGAAGGGACGATAGTGTAAGGGATCGGGAGGTGGGAGGGACGGGGAACTGTCCCGCTGCGCCGCTGGAAAGGTATTGTGAGAAATGCAGTAATAGAAGGGAAAACTGGAACAGACTGTGACTATCAGGAGCTGATATCACTATTGTATCTCGTCATAAATGGAATGGTCTTGAGTTTAAAAGGTTTGAAGGGTTTTAAATGTATCCAAACAATCTGGGTCAGCAAAGAGCCAGTGCAATTAGCTTTTACGACGGCAAATCAATCACTGTAAGACCGTACGTGTTAACCCTTCCAGTTACTCTATTGGGTTGAGACACCTTAAGTTAGCTAGAAGCAAAACTTGTTTCTGTTCCTTTTCTGTGGCGGCTACTGGTCAGCAACCAATCCTCAAATTAAAATGGAAAACAGCTAATGCAGTATGGGTAGAGCAGTGGTCGCTCAGGCATGATAAGCTGCAAGTTGTTAGGACCCTTACCGCAGAAACAATTGCAACTACTGCACACCTTGCCCCCCCTCGTTTCTTTTCTGGTACGACTAGTCTACCAAAGGTCTGTTCTGATTTAAAGCAACAGTGCTAATTTCATAATTTCTGATTGTAATGTCTTTCAGAGTTTGGTTATTTAGAGTTTTGTTAGTTTCCTAGTAAGCATAATGAATAGTAAGCATTTGGTATTTACAGGTACTTAGTACATAGTAATTGTAGCAAGGTATAAGGACTTAGTAATGAGTTCACATTGTAAGATTTGTTATGGTTCGAACCTTCTTAGTTGTGTGCCGGCATTTCAAAGGAGCTCCATGTAATATAGTTAAGGTTTGTAGTAAATAGCTATTAATTTTAAAAGGTATTCCTTAGCTAATGTGTAGAACAATCAAGACTATGAGGAAACAGCATTTCCCATGAAGTTGAACATCGATCACAATAACTGTTATGATAATCTGGGATCAAAAGCATCGATCAGAAGAATGTATCACAGCACCATGGGAATTTGGACGGAATATTATGGTTGGTTGATTGTTGTGTGATTAGAGAAAATATTCATATGAACTTATATGTTATCTCACCAGTTTGTTATAATATTACGCACTTAGAGGGAAAATCAAAATTCATTATAACGCAACATGCATTTTCATGTTAGGTTGGAGACTGCAACAAACACATGCATGCCAAAAAAAAAAAAAAAAAAGAAAAAAAAAAAGGAAAAAAAAAAGGAAAAAAAAAAGGAAAAAAAAAAAAAAAAAAAAAAAAAAAAAAAAAAAAAAAAAAAGAAAAAAAAAGGGAAAAAGGGGGGAAAGAAAGAACACCCCATAGCAAAGAAGTTTTTTAATGGTACCAACAAGAAATAGTTAGTTCATGTCAACACCTAGAAACATAAACTTTGCAAAGTGCTGCAACCCTCCCACCACAAGACAGCGCGAATGTGGCACGGCTGTCATGAAGTGATGGTCAGCAGGGCTGCCTAGCGCTGACCTCAACACCTGTCACAATAATCCAAGGTGTCAACAGAAAGTATCTGATTTATAACTGAGTGTCATGACTGCTTAACTGTTGTGTGAACATTAAGAGATCAGTATTACTAGGATGAGCAAAAACACATTATTATGTGTAATTTTCTATTGGGTAAAGCAATGAAGCCATTTTGCTCTTGCTGTTTGCCCGCAAGTTTTCTGTCTGTGAAGCTAGAGCCTGGCCAGATCTACCTTTACAGATTAAAGAAATCTTGCTACCATTAAACAATTCATGATTTTGACCATCCTAGATAAAATAAAGATGCAACATACCACTAAAGCAGATTGTAAAAGACAGTGGTAAGGATTGCATTTGTGTTTTAATCTCTGTGTGTATTGTGTTTAGGCATAATCAAGTCTTCTCTGTCAATAAGAAGAGTGAAATGTGGAGATCGGAACTATTACGATCTGAGTTCTTTACAATGTTTGCTATTTTTGACCACATTTTATGCCAACTCTGTTAGAACATTCTAACTAGCTGAACTTAAGCATTGTGCCTTGTATGGGTTACATCAGTCTGTTAGACATGCTGTGTTATAAAACTTTTGCTTTTGCTGTACAGCTTAGCTTGAACTCGCTTGCTTCTGTGTATGCAAGAGTATCTTGTATGGGATGAGAACAACTCCCATGAGCAGATTGCTCACAAAAACAAAAAGGGGAATTTGTGGCAATGCTGGTGACGAGCAGTGTGAGCAATCTGGCAGTGTAGGCTTAGAGCCTGACATGGTGGTAGGCCATGCTCAGCATAAGTGCAAAAGTTGCTATCAGTGTGGCAAAACAGCGCTGTGCCTGCACCGTGTAACTAAAGCAGGACACTGGTAGCTACAAACACAGCAAGTTATCTTGTTGGTCAGCTAAACAGGCTAATGTTACTACTGTAATTTTAGATCAATTGCTTTTAGATCAAAATAGTTTAAGGCATGCATATTTTATAGAGTAGAGCTGCTATTTGATTTTTTGCTTTTATCTAATGGTCATGGCTGTGAGGATTTCGAAGGCATGTGTTGTTTTAATTTGTCTGATGGCAGTCAATCAATTTATAAAAGGATTGCTTGGTTGGAAAATCATACACAATCAATTGTTAAAAATGTAAATCCTTTTGATCAATGGTTTCAATCTTGGTTTGGAAATATGTCTCCTCCTTGGTTATTAGGTCTGCTTAAGGAAGGTTTACGCTGGATTGGTATTGTTCTGTTGATATTGCTTGTTTTGCGTATTGCATATGGATGTCTTATGAGAAGTGTAAATGAGGTAACATCTCGAGCTTTTCTTGTACAAAAGAAAAAGGGGGGAATTGTTGTAGAATGGCTTAAATCTAAGGGACATGTCTCTGTGGAACAGCTACTTGAGCAGAATGTGTAGGCCTTACTCCATCTTGTTGTTTACCGCTCATAGTTAGCTGCCTTGCTGAAGCAGCAAGGTCACTATGGCCTCGTAGCTGTTCTCGCAGCTGTGTGTTTGCAAGATAACTGGATGGGAAAGGAACAGCTAGGTAAGATAATTGGATGGGAAAGGAAGAGCTAGTAAGAAGGGAGTTTTCTTGGAATGTACACAGAGCCTTTGATATTGTACACAGGCATAATTGCAGGTGGGCTGGATATTATAATGTTGCCTTCAGTCAGAGACCAATAGAATAGTGACGCTTGTGCATATTTAGCTGAGATGCTATATAAGCTGTGTATCCGGGCAATAAAGTTGAAGCGTGCTTATCAATCACATTGATTGCTGCTGTCTTCCCTCGCCGCTCCCCGACATTCACCCATTTTAACTTTTATGGGCTTCAGGGTCCTACTGTAATAGGAATTCTCCCAACAACTGACTATTCTTATCTAAGCAGGTAAAGCTTTAGAAACATTCCCATAAAGAATAAACAAACCCAGTATTTTAGCTGGCCTCCTCTGGACCTGTGATCCAGTTCTGGGCCCCTCAGTTTAGGAAGGACATCAAGACACTTGAAGGTGTCCAGAGAAGGGCAACAAGGCTGGGGAGAGGCCTTGAGCACAGCCCTGTGAGGAGAGGCTGAGGGAGCTGGGGTTGTTCAGCCTGGAGAAGAGGAGGCTCAGGGGCGACCTCATTGCTCTCTACAACTACCTGAAAGGTGGTTGTAGCCAGGAAGGGGTTGGCCTCTTCTCTAGCAACCAGCACCAGAACAAGGATTCACAGTCTCAAACTGTGCCAGGGGAAGTTTAGGCTGGAGGTGAGGAGAAAGTTCTTCACTGAGAGAGTCATTTGCCATTGGGCTGTGCTGCCCCAGGAGGTGGTGGAGTCACCGTCCCTGGAGGTGTTGAAGAGGGGATTGGATGTGGCACTTGGTGCCATGGTCTAGTCATGAGGTCTGTGGTGACAGGTTGGACTCGATGATGTTAGAGGTCTCTTCCAACCTTAGTGATACTGTGACCTGCTCCAGCAGTTCCATGTCCCTCTTACACTGGGGCACCAGAACTGAACGTAGTACTCCAGGTGGGGTCTCACCAGAGCGGAGGGGCAGAATCCCCTCCCTCATTCTGCTGGTCACACTGCTTTTGATACAGGCCAGGACATGGTTGCCTTCTGGGCTGCAAGCAACCGTTGCCAGCTCATGTTGAGGTTTTTCATCAACTAACACCCCCCAGTCCTTCTCAACACAGCTCAGTTCAGCTTTTGAATGCACAACAGCAGCTCTCATCACTTCAGCTTCCAGCAAGACCTCTCCCAGCATCTGTGCTCCTGTGAAGTCAGAACTCTGCAGCCACAGGCACAGCACAGACTCTGGCACACACATGCAAGGTAAAGCTAAGTATGCCTGCAGACACTATTGAAAAGATTGGCAGGACAACATATGGGCCCTCATTTTTGGCTTCTGGTTTTAGTCCCAGTGCCAGTCCTGTCAGCTCCTGCCACAAATGCTGAGCAGGCTGCTCTTGGTGTTGTCAGTGTGCAGAAGCCTGCCAGAGCAGGGCAGGCACAGTACAAGGTAACCCAACAGCAGGAACTAGGGCACTTAAAGTTTGTAATGCATGGAAATTCAGGGCTGGTTCCAGTTTAGCCTCCTGGGTTCAACACTTCCACCTATGACTGTCCTCCACAAACTTCTCCTAGGAGCAGGAGCCCCTTCAGTGGGCTGCAGTCCTCACAGCCACTGACTATTCCAGCAGCGCTGTCTTCTTAAAGGTGCTGACTGGCTTGGCCAGAGACAGGTCCAGCTTGGGGTGGAGGAAGCTTCTGAAAGAGATGCCATAGCCCCAGCCCCACTACCACACCCAAGCACATCAATTAAAGCTCAAAAGTGTGTTGAATTTGCCTTGGAGGTCCTGTAAAAGTTCCCTGATGTTCTCCATGAAGCTGCACCCCCCTGATGTGGTGTCCCCATCCCCATCCCTGCCCAGCCAGTAGGGGACTCCCTGCACAAGCTGCACCTGCTGGCACCTGGCAACAGGCACAACACAGCCCCTCTGTCTTGCTTCCCGTGCAGCCCTTCACTCCTAGCCCAGCCTTTGTTCTCTTTTTCCACTGCCTCAAACCCACACCCAGCCCTTCTCACCTCTCCCAGCACCTTCCTCATGTGTCTGTTAACATCCCATTGAATGACGGAGTGTTGGAGAAAGAGGAAACTTGTACTGCTGGAGGTCGGCACCCTAACTGCCTGGGCAGGCAGGAGCAGGCACCCTGGGGATGGGGACCCTCCTCTGGTGTAATTGGCAGGGCAGGAACCCTGAGTGTCCTAGGCTCGCGCCACAGGGATGCTTGCTGGAAGCAGATGTCTCCTGCCCACAGCCTGAGCTGGTGCCTCTTCTGCCCTCTTTCCAGGCTGGAGCCTCAGGGTATCAGGCCTCCCCACAGTGCAAGACAGAGCCGAGAAGCCACCAGTGCAGGGTAAGGAGCTTCTAGGTGCCAAGGTAGGCATGAGGCTGGGGTCTGTGCCCAAGACCCCATGGGAGGCAGTGATCAGGACCACTCATCCCTACCTGCTCTGCTCTGTCAGAGCCAGAAGAGCTCGCAATTGTCCAAGCAGATGAGGAAGAAAGAGAGTAAGAGGACAAGGTAGCTGAAGAAGTGGGCCTGTAACTGCCGGTGGGTGCTGGTGGTGACAGAACCACCCAGCTTCCAGCCAGCGCCTGCTGGGGACACGCGCAGGGGCCCCACTGCCTCATAGCTCTTGCCAGGCACCAAAAGGGGGCAGGGGTGCTGAGTCCTTGCTTGGCTGGCCAGGGCAGGACCAATGTACTTTCCTGCTTGACTTTTGGCTTAGGATGTGCCTAGGAAGATGCAGGGAAGAGGAAATGGCTGTGTGGCATGGAGGATTTTTTACAGACTCCAGTGTGGTGATTTAAGACATTGAAGACAAATTTATTAACACATCTCAGGGCCTTATATATGCCCAAAATAGCTGATGTAACATATGGGCAAAGATACAAAAAGCAGAGCTGTGCTAATTTAACAAACACATTCTTTCACTTATCTACAAGGTCAGGGCACTCCTAGACAGCTGCCTCCTTTAGACAGATACCAGAAAGCTTTCATCCCACAGTTTCAGGCTCAGAAGCACAATACTACTTTGTTTATCTGCCTCATCTCTTAAAGGGGACTTAGGTCCTGCTCATCCCAACTCACACAGATGTAGATGTGAAAGAAGATGGTGGTCAGCAGATGGAAGCAGATATGGTCAAGGAAGAGGAGATGGAGGTGGGTGGATATTCAGAGGAGGAAATGGAAGTGGATTATTATGGAGAGGAGCTGATGCAGGTGGACCAGGGCTCCCCCCCAAAAACAGGCATGTATTCCCCATCCTGTGCCCACTGCTGGGTTCGGTCACCCCCTGGCAGGCTGGGGGTGTGGCTGGGGTGGGTGATCCCCACTACAGGGACACAGCGCCCTGTCCTCGTGGCACCACTACCACCATTGTGCTACCCTGAACACCTATCCTGCCCCCGTGTCCCAGTGGCACCACTGCCACCATCATGCTGCCCTGAGAACATAACTACTTTGGGCAGGGAGTGATTTCTTAGGGCTCAGCAACCCAAGCGTAACCTGAAGGTCAGCCTGGGCTTAGTGCTGGCAGCAGAGTCACACTCTGCCCAACATGTCCCAGGCACATCCAGTGCCTGTCAGGACAAAGCCCAACTGCAGCTGAGCCAATCAGGAACCTCCAGCTCTGCTGGGCAAGGGGCTGCTCGTTGGGCCAGCAGCTGTGTTGGTGGCTTTGCTTCCAGGTTCATTGGAGTCTGGTGCAGAAGGAGGTAGTTGAAAGAATATTTATTGTTTGTTGTTTGTTTGGGTTTTCCCCAGTCATTTATTTAGGTCTTTCTGTGAATATATTTATTTATATCTTTCTGTAAATATGTTGATGTCTTTCTGTATCTTCGTAGATTGGTTTGGGTTGGAAGGGACCTTAAAGATCATCCAGTTCCAACCCCCCCTGCCATGGGCAGGGTCACCTTCCACCAGACCAGGTTGCTGAAGGACTCATCCAGCCTGGCCTTGGACACCTCCAGGGAGGGAGCTTCCAGCATCTCACCACCCTTACTGAAAAGACTTTCTTCCTTCTTGGCAGTCTTTATCTGCCCTCCTCAAGCTTCACTCCACTGCCTGTTAGCCTATCACTACAAGCGCTTGTAAGAAGTTCCTTTGCAGCTTTCGTGTAGGCCCCTTCAGGTACTGGAAGGCTGCTCCAAACCTTTTCTCCAGGCTGAACAGCAATGTTTTATGTATTTCTGTAAATACACTTGTTTCTCTTTTCCCATAAATATAGTTACTTCTGGTTTTCCAACCCAGGCTCTGTCTCATCCTTGCATTTACTTTGGGCACTGGTGGGGTTTGCTCAGTTGTGGTTTCCACTTGCTCCGATTTCCCGGGCTGGAGACGGGTGGAGGTGCGGGGTAGGGCTGGGGCAGATAAGCAGAGCAGGGAGAGTGCCCCACGTGGGGACGGGGTCCCCGATGGCACCTTATCGTCGCCGCACCATTGCGGGGTGCAGGGGCCGGGGGTGCCCCCGGGTACTCGTTAGCCGCAGCCCAGCCTCTTCCCTCCCCAGCCGTTGCTGGAGCCGCTCATTAGCGGCGGCCGCAGCCGGACCCTCCCCGCGGAGGGTAGGGGCAGCGCCAGCAGCAGCAGCAGCGGCGGGGCTCAGCCGTGCTACTCCTCGTCCTCGATGAGGCTGTCCAGGATGCGGTTGGGATTGGGGTGCCCGGGCTGGGACAGACCCACTTCTCCTGCAGCTCCTGGTGTGTGCTGTCGGGGAGGGAGTTGGAGTCGCCTCTGTCACTCCTCCAGGGACCGTTCGTTTCTCCCCGGCGGCTGTTAGGTGCCGGTGCCGCCCCCGCCCCGGGTCCCTGCGCCCAGAGGCTCCCTTGGACTCTCTGCAAACGCTGGCAGGTGGGGGATGGACCGAAGACCATGCGTGTCTTGCGTGGAGGAATCTGGGGGAGCCTATCTACATCACAGAGCACTAGTTCCAAGAACTGTGGAATGTTTCTAGTAGACTTCGTTATGTGGCGTCAGAAACTTAGCTGAACATAAACTGCACCGATTTTTGCATAGCAATCACTAGTTTCGTGTGCTTGTCACCTTTTTTCCATTTCAGGAGGTACTGATTTCTCTGCATGTGCAGTTGTTACTGCCTCTGCTGTGCCTGCCAGGAAGGGTCACAACCATATGATGACTTGTTTTTATTCTCAAAAATCTGGACTTCAGCCACGAGTATCTCAACGCTGGCCTGGGAGTCAACATCAAACAGTTTGTAGTAACAATTCTCGATTGTTACCCAGAACTACGTGATTAAAAGAGTGACTCAGTAATGGTAGGTCCTACATTCTATTGCCGCCTCCCTCAAGCCATGCAGTCTCCTCAGCACACGCTTTCATATACATTTACTTCCCGTAGCACTGATAATTCTAGTTTTCCCCTAGATCTTTTTAAATTAAAGAGATCTTGTGAGCCACCTTAACTTACCTGAGCCCTTAGCATGGTTTTCATGGCGTTGGCTTCAAGGAGCTGCAGAAATTCCAAGTGGCTGATAGCTGTTTGCTTTGTCATCCCCACAGCTGAAATCTGGTGTGTCCTGTTTATTGGTCTAAAGTTTGAGGGCTTTGAAAAGGGATTTGCTCATCTTTTGAAGGGTAACATTTCTGAGGGTTTCTTTCTCGCTTTGCTTGCTTGCAGGGGATATTTGACAGAATAACAGCAGTTTGTTTGACCTGTCACTTGAACCACGATGTTGGCACACCTGGCTCAGTCCTGGCTCAGTAAGTACTGTAGCTGGTGTAGCAGATTTTAATAATCTGGTGTCTATCACAGATCCTCAGAGGAAAGTTTTCAAAGGGTAGATACTGGTTTGTTCCCTCTCCCTTTTAAATGGTGATAAGGATTCATTCTAGACCTTGTGTTGCCATCCAGATCTAGTTGGGGGTGTTGGACAGGATGACCTTTTCTGGTCCCTTCCAACCCAATGCAATCTGTGATCTGTAAAATTTACAGAGTTTGGGAGTAAAGGATTTGTGTGTAGAATAATGAACTTTCAACCCCGTATTATATGATGTAATGCAGTTAAAAACTGCTCTTGAAAGAGACTGAGGTGGATGTGCCTCATTTCAAATGTGACTTGAAGGGTCCCATTATGGAAAAATAAATGCAGCTTCATAGCCATAATTACTTTAGCTGACATGTTTAGCTAAGCAGCAATAAAACATACATCATTTTAATGTGTATGGTTAATCTTGCCAATGATTGATACTGTGCAAGCTGAAATTACCTCACCAGGTTTGATAGAATGAAGTCAGTGAAAACCAGCTAAGCTTGGTAATTAAACTGGACAAAGTGGCAAGTAGGTTTTTTTTACTGTTTAATTTATGTTATTGACATTCATTGAAGTAGTACTAGATCATAGAACCATAGAATCATAGAATCAATAAGGTTGGAAAAGACCTCAGAGATCATCAAGTTCAACCTGTCACCACAGACCTCATGAGTACTAAAAAACGGCACCAAGTGCCACGTCCAATTCTCTCTTGAACACCTCCAGGGACAGGGCCTCCACCACCTCCCTGAGCAGCACATTCCAATGGCTAACAACTCTCTCTGGGAAGAACTTTCTCCTCACCTCCAGCCTAAACTTCCCCTGGCACAGATGACATGGAGTTCCTTTCTTTTAGCTCTGATTGATTCTGCTGTGGATGTGTTTAAACAAAACAGCTATCTCAGATATTTCGAACAGTAAGTACACAGTTTTCATTTCATTTGGAGAGGTGCATTGGAATGTACTAAGATTTTGGTTGAAGGAGTGGAGTGGAGTGGAGTGGAGTGGAGTGGAGTGGAGTGGAGTGGAGTGGAATGGAATAGAATAGAATAGAATAGAATAGAATAGAATAGAATAGAATAGAATAGAATAGAATAGAATAAACCAGGTTGGAAAAGACCTTTGAGATCATTGAGTCCAACCTATCATCCAACACCATCTCATCAACTAAACCGTGGCACCAAGTGGCTCATCCTCCAGCCTTGAAACTCTGCTGGTAACTCAGGGAAGCAAAGCAGCAAACTTCAGTGTTTGTTGATTTGTTTTTTAAATATGTTTTGTCTGTACTGCTTGGAGGAGAGCATTTTTGTTTAAGTGCTGTTCTTGCTATCTTCTCTCCTCTGAGGGAAGTCAGTCTGGTGGTGACAGGAACTGGGAACCTTTGTAATAACAGAAAAAAAAATTGTCTATTCATCTGCCTTTTCCATTTGAGGGTAATCATTATTCAAATTAAAAATACAGCATTTATACTTAACAGGATGTTTTGAAGCCCTTCAGCATAAAGTGAGGTAATTATATTTCATCAGCCAGCAATATCCTTCGTCTGAGTTTGGCCTTTGGGACAGTTTGTGTAGAATCATTGTGCAAGGCGGGCTTGTCGGTTGGTTAATTTATTTTCTTTCTAAAGCATTTTATGATGGAAATCAGATGAGTAATTTAATTAAAAAAAAAAAAAGTTATAGAAGCAGAAATCCAAGCCTAAGATTTGGAGCAAAAGAAAACCCATATGTTTAATTATGGTTTTTTTATCATTGTTATTTGGCATTCTGTAACTACTTGGAGCAGTGTCGTAGTCCAAGATTTCCAACAGCTGTGTGGTTACTTCAGCACATTAGCATTTCACATTTTGTATGCCAGTGAATGTAGGAAAAGACAAATCTCCTCAAGACAAAGGCCTGATTTGATAACCCACTGGCACTTACTCCTAGTTTTTGTTTTGTGACCGAGTTGTGAAGCCTGTTTTTCACAAGGTGCTCTGAATTAATGGTTGCTCTTTCTGTGCTGTCAGTGGAACACAGGTGCATCTTTGTGCTCATGCTACAGGCCACTGATTTGCCATGGTAGGTAAGGTCATAGAGGTGAAATATTTGTCTGCAATATGATGAATTGTAGAACAAGAAAGAGAATGTGGGGTGAGAAATTGTGGGTGTGCAGTACTGAGAAAGAGGAAACCCTGAGTGTGCACTGTTCAACACGAGCGTGCATTTCTATGGAGGTAAATGAACTTCACAGTGGCCAAAGCATTTTGATCTTAAAGCTCCCATTTCTCTCATTCTTGATGATCCTACATAGGAAGATTTACAGTACTCTTCACAGTACTCTTCACTGAAGGACTTCACGTTTGATTTGTTTCTTCTACAGCGGCCAAATTAAAGTTCTTATTCAGTTTTATAATTTATAGGTTTATAAAGCATTTTAAAGACATCAAACACAAACAAATTTTGAGTCCTGATGCAGGCATCAGAAATGAAGGCTGAAGATGGTCAGCACCTTGAAAAGCCAAATCTCTTGAAACATTTTGAAGTGGAACTTCTCTCAGCCACCAGTAACACCTGGATTTCACAACAGTTGAAACGACTTCCCAGCTGGATTTTGTTCTGCTCCTATTTCTGCAGACACAGTTAACGTTACGGAAAAAAAGAGCGAGGAACTTGAGAATCTCTTTATGGCATCTGTGTAGTGCTTATTACAGTATCACTAAGGTTGGAAGAGACCTCAAAGATCATCGAGTCCAACCTGTCACCACAGACCCAATGACTAGACCATGGCACCAAGTGCCATGTCCAATCCCTTCTTGAACACCTCCAGGGACGGTGACTCCACCACCTCCCTGGGCAGCACATTCCAATGGCAAACGAATCTCTCAGTGAGGAACTTTTTCCTCACCTCCAGCCTAAACTTCCCCTGGTGCAGCTTGAGACTGTGTCCTCTTGTTCTGGTGCTGGTTGCTAGAGAGAAGAGACCAACCCCTTCCTGGCTACAACCACCTTTCAGGTAGCTGTAGAGAGCAATGAGGTCGCCCCTGAGCCTCCTCTTCTCCAGGCTAAACAATCCCAGCTCCCTCAGCCTCTCCTCACAGGGCTGTGCTCAAGGCCTCTCCCCAGCCTTGTTGCCCTTCTCTGGACACCTTCAAGTGTCTCGATGTCCTTCTTAAACTGAGGGGCCCAGAACTGGACACAGGACTCCAGGTGTGGCCTAACCAGTGCAGAGTACAGGGCAGAATGACTTCCCTGCTCCTGCTGGCCACACTGTTCCTAATGCAGGCCAGGATGCCGTTGGCCTTCTTGGCCACCTGGGCACACTGCTGGCTCATGTTCAGGTGGCTGTTGATTAGTGGCAAGTAATCAATTTCATAAATGGGGGAATCACAGAATCACGATTGAAAGGGATCTGCTGAGATCGTCCAGTGCACTGCCCTGCTCAGGCAATTGAAATCTCTCGGTATGTTAGCTGTGGAGAGAAAGGAGGTTCAATTTTTTAAAGTTGTTAAGATGAATGTTGACCAGAAGGTAATATTAACAGTATCTTGAATTTTGAGGTGAGGAGTTACTAATCTGCTGCATGCATCACACAGCTGGACCTTGATGGGGAAAGCTGGGCAGAAGGCTGCTTCAGCCCACTGCCAGGAGTCAGGGTAGTCTTCCTGTTGCCACTCTATCTTGTCTCTTTAGCCACGGGCTGTTTGGGATCAAACCCACCTCTAGTTATACATGTAATCAGCTCCAGACAAGTGGCACAGGCTGGCTGGTGTCTGTGTTGCTCCTCACAGCAGCCTGTCCAGTGCTGTGTGGCACAGCAGTTGGTTTTGGCTCGCTGCTGGACCCTGTGTGGTGTGCCTGTGGCTCTAAGAAGCAGCCATTGTTCTTCCTGCCCTCCTCTCAGGTTAGTTTCCCACATGAACTGAAGGCAATTTATTCAGCTCCCCAGGGCAATGTTTTTGTGGGATGGAAGTGAGGGTATGCATGTGTGTTTGAGTTCAGCAGGGAGATTGTTCTGGGTTCACGGGGATGGAAACACTTCTGGGCTATAGCATTGCAGGAGTGGCTGTGCAGAAAGAGACAGAAGTAATGTAACCTTGCTTCCTTTTGACCTGTTTGTGAAAGGAACCCTTCTCCAAACTTTGCTCAGTTACCTGGAGCAGCTGAAAACATTCAGGGAGCAAGTGAAAAATTAAGCAATGTGGACACTGAAGGCTGCAATGCATAAATTAATTTTCTGGCCCTCATTTATTTTATTGGTGTGGATATTTTCAATGAATTCCTATCTCTGTTAGTACTGTGCTGCAACACATATATCAATTAGCTCTTTCTTCCTAGTTTCAAAATAATCCAAGTCACTTTTGTGCTCTCAGACAACTTCTGTTTTCTATGGCTACATTGCTGTCTGCTCCTTGCTCAGTGTTGCATATGACACAGCAGATAAGTGGCCTCTGTCCTAAGGATCTTTGCAGTTAAATATTAGTCTTGGTGACAAAGTTGGCGTTTCAGTTGTTCCCTTGGGAAACCTTTCAGCCTTCTAGATGGTTTGAAAAAAAGATCCTAAGACTTTACAGGATATTTATTCATAGTTTCATAGTTTCAGTTAGGGTTGGAAGGGACCACAAGGATCAGCTAGTTCCAACCCCCCTGCCATGGGCAGGGACACCCCACACTAGATCAGCCTGGCCAGAGCCTCATCCAGCCTGGGCTTAAACACCTCCAGGGACAGGGCCTCAACCACCTCCCTGGACAACCCATTCCAGGGCCTCACCACCCTCACGGTGAAGAACTTCCTCCTCACCTCCAGCCTGAATCTCCCCACCTCCAGCTTCATTCCATTCCCCTTAGTCCTATCACTACCTGAGATCCTGAGAAGTCCCTCCCCAGCCTTCCTGTAGGCCCCCTTCAGATACTGGAAGGCCACAATGAGGTCACCTGGGAGCCTTCTCTTCTCCAGACTGAACAGCCCCAACTCCTTCACTCTGTCCTCATAGGAGAGCTGCTCCAGCCCTCTGCTCATCCTCGTGGCCTTTCTCTGGACACCTTCCAGCACCTCCAGATCCCTTCTGTAATTTGACAGAATAAAAGTTCAGGAGGATTTGTGGAAAGTGATTTTGAAATACTGGGGTTACAGGCTTCTCTTCAGGAAAAAAAGCCTCTTATTTCTCAGGAAACAAACAAACAAACCAACAACAAAAAGGCAACCCAAAAACCCCCAAACAAACAAAAATCCTAAACAAAATCAGCTGAAATGTACACCTGCTGCCCATAGGGATCGTGCTGTACTTCAGCCCACCATGGCCATGGACTGGCTGCTGTGCCACAGGGCAAGCAAGCAATGTGCTCTGTAGGTCAATCAGATTGCTCTCTTTGGTATTGTTTACCATAATTATTAATTAGTTTCCTAGGATAGTGCTTCATTTGTGGTCAAAATTGAATGCACACCAGATGGAGAGAAAAAAAAATCCAAAGTAGTAATCTCTCTGTACATGTAATTATCATTTGTAACTCTGTAATGGTGGTGGGTTTGGCTGTTTAAACTCCAGCCACGGACAGATCAAGCAGATGATGTTGCTAAAACGTTATTCAGGGGTTTACTGAGTACAACACAAGCAATTGGTATGTGAGTGCTTTTTGACTGACTATTCCACCTCTTGCAATTTGATATTGTGATTAGTGTTTCTGTTTAGAGACTCTGACTTAACCCAAGTTTATATCGCTCGTTCTGGTAAGGAGGTTGTCTGTACAAATTGTCCCAAGATGTGTATTAAAGCAAGAGTTTTTGAGATACATACATATATAATTCCCCCCACTCCAATGAAATCCTGTTACAATTTCAGCTTTGGCACAAATTAAAGTAATTAGAGTTTGAAACCACAGATCTGTTCTATGTATGCCTTCATAATGCGCTGTTCTGCCTACAGCCTATCTTAGAAACATTGCAAATTTCTGAGTGAAAGATTCATTTGAGGGGAGTCATTCCAAACTGGGGAAGTGCAAAACTGCTCTGCGATAGAAAACCGAGAAAAATCAGCATCAGCACATATGAGCATCTGGGACAGGTTTTAATGGGGCGAAAGGGGAATGTCTGTATGGAGTATGAGAGTCAGAATGGAGAGATCTTGCATAAGAGGAAGAAAAGGAATTGCAAACCAGTGGAAGAGAAAGCAAAATCAGCACGAGCTAAGAAGTCTAAACTTGAAAAGTTGTGATAGAAAAGGAGCTGTGAGGGGGAAAGGCACAGGAAAATGGTTTGCGTTATTTGTGAGAATCCAGCGCTAACCAAAAAGCAACTGCTGAGCGCCTGAGTCAGCAAACTACCCAGCCATATGCTCAAGTGCATTTTTCTCTAACAAAGCAGTCCACAGTCAATTAAGCAATCACTGGGGTCAGGAGAAGTCTTTCCATAACTGCTACGAGAATTTCATCGCTTCGATGTTTTTGGTTGGTTTGAATTCAGCAAGACGTAAGGCTGGGCGCTCCCATTGCTTAGGGGGCTGCAGGAAATGAGCCTGAGAAAAGGCTAAGAAAAGGTTTTTCAAAGGCATGTGTAACACTTTAAATTCATATACAATGACAAGCTCAGCCTTCCCGATTGCCTTCCAAAACGTAGTTGGAAAAGGACAAATGTAATTGCTTGATGGTTTTCTGTTTTGGCAATACATCTTAAAAATACAGGTTTTAAAGTGTTTAGGAGAGAGCACTGGCATGGAGCAGGCTCAGTTGCTTATGCTCCCTCACCATCTCAAGGGAGGGTGACAGTTTCCTTAAGGCTTGGGCAGATATTTTGGAAAATAAGTGGAGTTCTGTAGCAGCTGTCCAGGTGCAGTGGTGTCTTTCTCTTGCCCTGATGAGCACGTTTCAAACAGACTTTACAAACCTCTTAAAAGGCATGATTTAATTAAAGCGTGCATGGTTCAGTGGTGATAATGAATTCACCATTTCTTATTAGTGAACCATGCTCTTTTTCCTTTCTGCTTCCTCAAGCAAGATGTACACTGCAAGCACCTTGTACCATCTGTATCGGCTGCTCTTCACCCTCCGTTCTCATACTCCTAGGAAAAAGGAGACTTTGCTGTGTTGTACAATGTAGATCATGTCCCTAGAACCCCAGGGAAGGGATCACGTTTCAAAGCTGTGAGGCCTTTCCTGAGGCTACCTAATTTGCTGCTGTCTGGTGTTAAATTGTCTGATCTGGGTAACAATGCTTAAGAAAGCAGCAAAACAACAGCCCTCATCAGTGAGGTCATTAGCAATCACATAAAGGAAAACAGGAGTATATCTTAATTAGCGTGTGAAGCAGAGGTAGGAAGACAGAAAACATTGCTCGAGATCACCTAGAGGAGATTCTCCTGCACTAGTTATAGACCAGTAACTATTAGGGCAAAAATGTCCGAACGATGGAGTCCAGGCTGTGTGAATCTGATGGATGGAATGACTTCCTTACATCTCCAGTTGTATACATGTGCAAGGAGCTGCATTTGCCTGGGCTGTCGTCTCAATTATTCTGTACTTTTGATACAGAATTAAACGGTCTGTGGCTTGGGGATCAGGGAATTTGGATTTATGTAGTGGGAAATTTGAATGAAGTATATGGAGTCAAATGACTTTGATTGAGCAACCTCCCCTTTTCTTTTTTTAAATAATGATTTCAGTGGCTTCTTAAGGACCTGGCATGTGAGTCCCTCTGCTCGGAGCTACTGACCCCAGATTTGGGTTGGTTTTTCCCCTGCTGCTTTGGATGGAAGTGCTGGAGAAGCAGCACCAAGGTGCCTGGTTTCAGAGAGCGTGGCAAGTATAGAGGGGGATTTAATTTGGCTTGTTTCTAAACTGCTGGAATTTGGAATTGAAATAGTGGTGTTTTCCCCCCACAAGCTGTGGACACATGTATCAGGTACTTCCAAATATTTTCTCTCAGACTTATTTTTGTGTGTGTTTAGGGTTGGGGTTTTCTTTTTGCATGTGTGTATTTAGTTCACTAAGGCCCAAGCAAGGATGAGAGTTTTTATTGCAATAACCAGGTAGCTCAGTGCGACTGCTGGCTGTGTGAGCTGTCTGAACTCACTCTTCTTTTTTAGCAGCAAAGTTGTCTTAAAAAAGATGTTCTTATTCCTCTCTCTATCTTTCAGCTTGTGTCTGCAGCCAGCCAAAGCTGATGTTACAACTCAGATTACTATTAGCAGAGAATTTTTTTGTCTTTTCGTTAACTTCTTAACCACGAGGGTAGCAGCGTGATCTAGACCCTGGCTTTTCATGTGTGCTTGCTGATGATTGTTAGATGGGTTTGGCAAAGGACAGTTTTGGGGCTGGGAAAAACACTGAAGTCTTTCTGGGCTCATGTTTGAAAAGTGACCACTTTTAAAATGTATTATGGACATTTTAATGGGAAACTCTCCATGTGATATATGCGGAATGCAAGGTAGCAGTCTCAGAAAGTACCTTCTCAGATACATCAAATTAAAGTTACAAAACAGAAAGATGAAGTGAAATTATGACTGCTTTTACATTGTTTTTTTCAAGAACTATTTTAGCTGTCACAAAGGCATCATAGAATTCGCTTGCCTGTGGCCCTGGGATTCCAGCAGTTTGCCATCTCTGAGGGCAGCATGATCCTAACTATCGAAACACTAAGCTTTAATTAATGGAATTCATAGTTTGCTGTTGTTTTGTTGGGTTGTTTTTGAATGTCCTATGTTGTAAAATTAATTTCTACTGTGATTTATATTATGACAGGCTACAGATCCAGATTAAGATACTGCCTTGCAATTCCCCTGTTCACTTAAGTTCCTCAGTGAGGTGATAAAATGTCCAGCTGGCAGAAATGAAGCCAATGAGTGAAGTGTGGACACTCTAAAAGTGCAGGTTTTTCTCATTGACTCTTGCACTGAGTGATCTGTCTCTGTAAAATACCTAGCAGCAGCACAGTGCCAGTGGGCAGAAACAAGGCATTTGGAGACATTTGCACAGAGTGTAATGAGATTATAATGGGATGCAAAATAAGAGGTTTTATCTACTACAGGGCTGATTAAGTGACTTGAATATTTCTTCTATGAAGAAAGACTGAGAGAACTGGGACTGGTTAGTCTGGAGAAGAGAAGGCTGAGAGGGGATCTTATTAATGTCTATAAATATCTGAGGGGTGGGTGTCAAGAGGACAAGTGGCACCTGGTAATAGGACAAGCAATAATGGATACAAGCTAGAACACAGGAGGTTCCACCTCAACATGAGGAGAAACCTCTTTACTGTGAGGGTTATGGAGCCCTGGAACAGGCTGCCCAGAGAGGTTGTGGAGTTTCCTTCTCTGAAGACTTTCAAAGCCAACCTGGACTTGTTCCTGTGTGGCCTGCCCTAGGTGATCCTGCTTTGGCAGGGGGGTTGGACCCAATGTTTTCTGGAGGTCCCTTCCAACCCCTAACATTCTGTGATTCTGTGCTGGAGGGTCTGAAGGCAAGGCATCAGTGATTATTGAGACAGTGGTGTCTCCTCTCTGTAAGAGCCTCAGGACAGAAACTATTGAAAAGCTGTGTAAACTGGGATATTTTTGAGTTATTCTGCATAAGATGATGTAACACTCAAAGAGAGAATGTGGAAAACTTTCTCTGTCCCCACAATATTTAAGGTAGTGTATGGCAGGTTTTTTGGAAAGAAATGGTAACCCAGAAGATGTGATTCTGGAACCTATGGAACTGACTTCATTTGTGCCCAGTAAATACATTTGAAATGGAGGGTAAAAGCCTTTTTCTGATGCTACAGATCTGATTTTTATCATATACTGGTGTATTAAACTGAGTAGCTAACATTACCCAGTTCAAAATCCCATCATGGACTCGGTGATCCTAGAGGTCTTTTCCAACAGAATGAATCTATGATTTGATGTCATCACAGAATCACAGGGGCTGAAAGGGCAGCCTGTTCCAGGGCTCTGTCACCCTCACAGTGAAATAATTCTTCCCCTGTTTCCATGAACTTCCTGTGCCTCAGTTTCCACCACTGCCCCTTGTGCTGGCATGAGCGTCACCCAGCTGAGCCTGGCTCCAGCCCCTTGGCACGCACCCTTCACATCTTTATAACATGAATGAGGCACCCCTTTCTCCTTCTCCGAGCTGAAGAGCCCCAGCTCCCTCAGTGTGTCCTCTTAAGGAAGATGTTCCATTTTACCATTTCCGTGGCTCTGCGCTGGCAGCGTCAGACCTAAACAGGGGTCTTGGACCCTGCAAGAATCTAAGGAAAATGCCAAGCGCAGCCCACGATGTCAGTGTTGCCTCACGCAGCGCTGTGCAGCGGAGCTTCATCAAGGATGCTGCAAAGCCCAGTGCTGGAGAGGAGAGCACAGCCGACTGCTGTGCTGTCAGGATGCTCACTTTTCTTTTGTGATAATTCCGATTGTGGCGAAGGAGCTGTTAGTGTCACCATCGTGGCTCCTACGGGTCCTGTATGGTGAAGGGATGGAGATTTTAGCTTATTCTGACTTGTGAAGGGCAGGAATCTGATTTTCTTCAGCTTAGATCCCCATCTGAGGATCCAATTACTGGATCAGGAGTACTCATAATGTTAGGTGTTATCGATAACAGTGCATTGCATCCAGATGTGGAAAACATATTGTCAAGCTTCAGAGTTTGTGAATTGTATCTGGTTGTGATGCAGAGAATTTCAGCAAGGGCAGGTCCTTAAATGTCCTTCAATTTATGGGAGTTATTTCTTTTTTATCATTGTACACTACTAGAATCATACCTTTGTGTGTTCCCAGGAAAAAAACCCATCAAACAAACTCTCTGACCCTTGAAAACAGCTTTACATACATAAGATCATCAAGGAGCTAGTTGCAAAAAAATATGAGCTTACAACAGTGTGTGTGTGAGCACACTGATTAAATGTACTGAAAGGTTCCTCACACTGTCCTCTGGTGGTCCAGAAAACTAAGCTCAGTATAGTTTGAATTAACACAAGTCTTCATACTCCGAGAGCTGCTGCTGCTATGTTTAAAGGCTGATGAAAGCCCCTGATGGGAAATGTTTAAAACATGCTCTGTGTGTCATACAGGGTATTGATCTGCTTTTGGAAAGTTGTTTTTGATGTTTAAGACTCAAATGTTTGCCTTCTGTGTGTGGTCCAGGCTTACTGTCATGGCTACCTGTACATCTGTTTTCCCTTACAACTTTTGCTTTCTGTCATTGCTAACTAAGAGTAAATAATTCATAGAATCATAGAATCAAAAAGGGTGGAAAAGATCTCAGAGATCATCGAGTCCACCTGTCACCCACCTCATGACTAACTAAGCCAAGGCTTCATTCAATGCCCATGTTTTGCAAGATCACTGGTGAGGTTATCAGCTGCAGATTGAAATATAAAGCCATTTTTTAACTCATCAAAGTAATTGCTGGAGCAAAGAAGAACCTCTCCACAAATTCCATGCTGGCATGGACATCCCAAAGACTTTGCATGTGCAGTTCTGTCTGTGTCTAACAGGACTTGTTTGCAAGTGCTAGTTGTAAAATGTTTGCACGCACCCATAGGGAGCAACCATCCCTTGTAGTTGGTGTGGGACAAAAGCCTGTTGATGTAGCTATCCTAAGAGCTCAGATACTGATCTGCATTTGATGTAAACTGCCCAGATTTACTGAGTCTGCAAATATGAGGTGGGAAAAAAGATCTCGATTGCAGGCTTTATTTTCAGACAGCTTTGGCATTTTGATGTGACAGGTTTGAGGGATGGAAGAGTGTGCTCTTGTGTGTTTGGTGATGGTTCTTAGGTTTTGTAGTGCTGGGGATTTATAATTTTTTTTTTTTACTGTTTCAGAGTATTCGACCGACTGGACAGATGGGCGGAGTCCAACAGGATGGCATGCAACACATCCAAGGGCTGGGTGCTGCACTTTCATAATACACAGCACCCCCTTGCAGAGCTACAGGCTGGGGTCAGAGTGGCTGGAGAGCTGCCAAACAGAGAGGGACCTGGGGGTGCTGATTGACAGCTGCCTAAATATGAGCCAGCAGTGTGCCCAGGTGGCCAAGAAGGCCAATGGCATCCTGGCCTGCATCAGGAACAGTGTGGCCAGCAGGAGCAGGGAGGTCATTGTGCCACTGTACTCTGCTATGGTTAGGCCACGCCTTGAGTCCTGTGTCCAGTTCTGGGCCCCTCAGTTTAGGAAGGACATTGAGAGACTTGAAGGTGTCCAGAGAAGGGCAACAAGGCTGGGGAGAGGCCTTGAGCACAGCCCTGTGAGGAGAGGCCGAGGGAGCTGGGGTTGCTTAGCCTGGAGAAGAGGAGGCTCAGGGGAGACCTCATTGCTCTCTACAACTACCTGAAAGGTGGTTGTAGCCAGGAAGGGGTTGGTCTCTTCTCTCTAGCAACCAGCACCAGAACAAGAGGACACAGTCTCAAGCTGTGTCAGGGGAAGTTTAGGCTGGAGGTGAGGAGAAAGTTCTTCACAGAGAGTGATTCGCCATTGGAATGGGCTGCCCCAGGAGGTGCTGGAGTCACCGTCCCTGGAGGTGTTGAAGAGGGGATTGGACGTGGCACTTGGTGCCATGGTCTAGTCATGAGGTCTGTGGTGACAGGTTGGACTTGATGATCTTTGAGATCTCTTCCAACCTTGGTGATAGAGTGATACTGTGAAAGCTTCTAGTGCACTGTCATTTATCTATTCATTTATTTGTTTGCTCAGATTTACCAAACAGGAGACCAGTCTCTCTTACACAAGCATCCATATGTGGTATATTTTTGTCCATACATATATATATCTGAGAATGTACTTTAATATTATTTTTTTCCCTAGCAAATGCTATTACAGTTAAAAATACTGAACATTTCTTCAGAACTTGCAGCTGAATAACTCTTTTGGTGGCTGGAAGGATTCCTGTCCACTTCTGATCACTGAAAGTAGGGAAAGGTCTGTCTCGTGAAGGACTTGGCAGCCACGAAAGCCTTGATTGTGGAGTCCTTGAACTGTACTTTCAAGCTAAAAGCAGGGACACACACACACACAAAAGCCAAAACACAAACCCCACATTAAAAAGAAGAAAAAAATAAGGCAAAAAGGAATTGATGTTTAGAGGTTTATTCCAGTGAATGCAGTAAAATAAACCTGTCCTGCATTTCTTCTGTTCTTACACAGTGAACATGGTTAAAGGAGGGGCAGAGCAAGGAATAGTTGTGCCTGGAACAGTTGAAAGTGAGGGTCTGTCTGAAGCAATCTTTTCCTGTTTGTTTGGGTTTGGGTTTGGTTTCTTTCTTTGTTTTTGGTGTTTGGTGTGGGGGTATTTTAAGTTTAATTTTATTTCTTTTGCACATCCAAAGGACACAAAATTGACCCCCACCTGCCTGTCACTCAACAGAGCGAGCTCCCGTCCATTTGCCCCTGTGTTACCCTTCCTGTTGCACTTGGATACCAATATGATTTTTCTAAAGCCGTTTGGGTGGTGGTGCTTCAGTTTTGTCATCTAAACCTCAACATGTAAATTAATTATCTTACAAAAGTGGAAATATTTTAAAATGTGTTTATTTTTACTGCCTGCTGCAGAATAGTGATTG
>CM037638.1:2144235-2245838 GCA_015227895.2 Colaptes auratus
GTTCTAGAGTAACAGCAGTCTCTGGTTACAGTTAAGACATCAGATGCTAGGCTGCTAAAGAGGCAAACAGCCAGATTTCGCAGGTCTCAGCAGTACGTCAACATTTTTGGCTTTGATTCTTCCTATGTAGAATTTGTGTTGTGCTGTCCATGCCTCCTGTTTTCTTCTGAGAGGTAAGTTTTGCAGGTCTTGCAGCAGCACTTTAGTTGGATTGGTGAGCTCAGGTCTGCAGCTGAGGTAGACTTCTTGGTCTCAGGTGTTGCCAAGGGTTCAGCCTTATCAGGATGGGCTAATTCTTGATCCTGCCTGAATGTCAGGTTTGTAGCATTTCCGTTAGCCTTTTCATGTCCAGCAAGCTGCTGTTATACAATACAATACAATACAATACAATACAATACAAAATACAATACATACACACCAGGTTGAAAGAGACATCAAGATCACGTGTCCAACTCATCAACCAATCCACCCACCTAAACAACTAAACCATGGCACCAAGCACCCCATCAAGTCTCCTCCTGAACACCTCCAATGAGGTGACTCCACCACCTCCCTGGGCAGACCATTCCAATGGGCAATCACTCTCTCTGCATAGAACTTCTTCCTAACATCCAGCCTAAACCTGTCCTGGCACAGCCTGAGACTGTGTCCTCTAGTTCTGGTACTGGCTGCCTGGGAGAGGACCAACCCTCTGCCTGGCTACACTCCCTTCAGGGAGTTGTAGAGAGCAAGAAGGTCACCCCTGACCTCCTGTTCTCCAGGCTAAGCAACCCCCGCTCCCTCAGCCTCTCCTCATAGGGCTGTGTTCCAAACCCCTCACCAACTTTGTTGTCTTCTCTGGACACTTTCCAGCAAGTCAACCTCCTTCCTGAACTGATGGCCCCAGAACTGGACCCAGTACTCGAGGTGCGGCCTAACCAGTGCAGCGTACAGGGGCAGAATGACCTCCCTGCTCATATATATATATAAATACATATTGGACTTGCCAATCTTAGAATTACTTTCCATCAGTTAATCAGAACTCAGTATTTGTTGCCTGTAAAGGTATTCTTTGCAAATATATACACAACAGTTTGTACAAAATGCCATTTTAAAAGGTAACTGGAGCTTGAGCACTAGTTCAAAGAATGAACTACCTCTTTACCTGCTGTGTGTTTGAAGAGACTGCAAACCTTTTGCAGTGGTTTAGAATTATGAAGATAGGGGAGGAAAGTAGAGCCATGTAACACCCTGCCCTCTGTGAAGCACAAACGAGTAGGGTATGAGTTACATTTTGTAATTCATAAAATAACAGTTCTGAAATCTGCCCAAGCAAAGTTCCTGTGGTTGGGCTGAAAGTAGTCTATTGTCCTGGCTTTTCTGAGCTAAAGCAAAGCACAGAAAGGATAATTTTGACACCGATTGTGCCATTGTAATGTGCTGTTCCTCTTGGAGCACTGACAAGGAGAACTGCAATTGTTGACACGGGGATCAGTGAGATCAGTATGTCCAGAGGACTGAAAATACTTCCCATCCTTCTTTACACTTTTAATTAAAGGTCAGTAGCAGTCTTTGCTAAGGCTCCCTGAAGGAAAGGAGTTATGTGCTGCCATTGGTTGCTATAAGAAATCAAGGAAGTTGTACCTTTCACTTTTTCATTCAAGAATCTGGATCTCTGGGCATCCTGATCTAATGGAGGATGTCCTGCTCCCTGCAGGAGGTTGGACTAGATGACCTTTGCAGGACCCTTCCAAGCTATTCTATGATTCTATCACTCTCAACCATGCACATTGTTGTAGTATGAAAATGCAAGAATTCTTTTCCATTTAGAAAATAAGAAGGAAAAACACTGAAGTATTTAACCTCTCTGGGCTTTTAAAATATGTTAAATTACTTTTCAATGTGACTTTTGTTTCTTTATTTATTTTTTTAACTGTATTTAAACTGTAGTTCTAAATTTTGTTACTGGAATATTGAAGATGATGAAGTAATCTGAAATCTCACCATTTCCATGTGGAGTAAATTCATTCCTCAGTAATTTTGATTTGTTTTAGAGTTGGCTTGGTCACCTGTACTCTGATGAGGGCCATTTTTAATTAACCTCCTTGTAAATGATCATTCCCACTTATGCAACTAGTGAGAGGAGAATTCTCTGTGTATGACATTTAGGAAAGGAGGCTTTTGAATGTGTGCAGCGAAGAAGATGGCAACAAATTGTGAAAAATTAAGTGTAACAAACCATCTGAGGTCATTCTGCACTATGCTGTTGGTGCAGCTGTATGTGTTACTCTAAGGGACTGAAAGAAACCTCTCTGAGCAGTGGGATGGGTAGTGCCACGTCATGTGTGTCATGGGCCCCTCACTATAGAAAGGACATTCTGGTGCTGGAGCATGTCCAGAGAAGGGCAATGAGGCTCATGAAAGGCCTGCAGCACATGGCCTTTGAGGAGCACCTGAGGGAACTGGGGGTGTTCAGGCTGGAGAAGAGAAAGCTGAGGGCAGAGCTCATTGTTCTCTACAGCTCCCTGAAGGGAGGTTGGAGTGAGGAGGAGCCAGCCTCTTCTTGATGACAAGAGACAGGACCAGAGGAAATGGTTCCAAGCTGTACCAGGGGAGGTTCAGACCAGATATTAGGAAGTATTTCTTCATTGAAAGGGTTCTCAACCTTGGAATGGCCTGCCCAGGGCAGTGCTGGAGTCATCATCCCTGGGGTGTTTAAGCAGCCTGTGGTGCTTAAGAGACATGGTTTAGTGTTGACCCTTCAGTGCTGGGTCGAAGGTTGGACTGGATGATCTTTGAGGTCTCTTCCAACCAGATACATTCTGTGATTCTCTGACTGTGGGGCAGCCTTATTTTGACTGCTAATTAAGTTCTCCTATTTGCCCGTTCAAAGATCCAAACGTTCACCTCTGAGAAATGATCTTAATTTTTTAACCCCTATATTTCTGATTCATAAGATGTACATTGTTACAAAACAAACACACAAAAATCACCTCTTTTTCATTCTTCCCCCCATTGAAGAGCATATGGGTCAGCACCTATGTGATCACAATATGCTTTGCTGCTAACGTGGGCCTGCTGTACGGCGTTGTCTGCACTGTGGTCATCGTCACTTTCCGCTTTCCCAGGTGAGAAACAATTTACTGAAATGTTCTAGTGGCACTCCTCATGTGTTCTCTCTGGCATGCTGCTTCACATGGACATGCAGCACCCTAAATTCAACAGTGAAGTTTCAGGTTGCAGAAGATTACAAGGCAAGACAATAGAAAAGGAAAAGTCCCAACTGTACATTTACTGTAGGCTTAAGATCCTGAAAGAGTTCATCCTTTGGCATTTTTTTTATTTCTCTTTGCATTACACATCTGTGTGGTTCATTAAGTGAACGTAGCATCAGATCAACATAAAGATAAGCTTTATGTAGTTTTTTTTTTCATTAGATACTATCTTTCTTTTCTCCTTAAGGATAAGGTAGGTCTGGCAAGCCGTAGTAACTGAACCCCTTTATAAAATCCTCGTGCTAGTGTTGGTTGTCGGACAGGGGGTGCTAGATGCCTGTAGCTAGACCTAGATGCTTGTTGTACAGGAATGCCAGTGCTGTAGCCTAGATGCTGTGTTGGGTACAGGAATGCTAGATGCTGTAGCCTAGATGCTGTGTTGTACAGGAATGCCAGATGCTGTAGCCTAGACTTTGATGCTGTGTTGTACAGGAATGGCCAGATGCTGTAGCCTAGATGCTGTGTTGTACAGGAATGCTAGGTTGTTTATCCTAGGTGCTGTGTTGTACAGGAATGCTAGATGCTGTAGCCTAGATGCTGTGTTGTACAGAATGCTAGATGCTGTAGCCTAGATGCTGTGTTGTACAGGAATGCTAGGTGTGTATCCTAGGTGCTGTGTTGTACAGGAATGCTAGATGCTGTAGCCTAGATGCTGTGTTGTACAGGAATGCCAGATGCTGTAGCCTAGATGCTGTGTTTGTACAGGAATGCTAGATGCTGTAGCTTAGATGCTGTGTTGTACAGGAATGCTAGGTGCTGTATCCTAGTGCTGTGTTGTACAGGAATGCTAGGTGCTGTAGCCTAGATGCTGTGTTGTACAGGAATGCCAGATGCTGTAGCCTAGATGCTGTGTTGTACAGGAATGCTAGGTGCTGTATCCTAGGTGCTGTGTTGTACAGGAATGCTAGATGCTGTATCCTAGACCTAGATGCTGTGTTGTACAGGGATGCCAGATGCTGTAGCCTAGACCTAGATGCGTGTTGTACAGGAATGACAGATGCTGTAGCCTAGACCTAGATGCTGTGTTGTACAGGAATGCTAGGTGCTGTAGCCTAGATGCTGTTTGTACAGGGTTGACATTTGCACTGATAACATACATTAATGAAACAGAAGTGCACAACTAAGAGAGAATAGTGGAGATTTAGCCTGGAGATTAAGAAGAAATCCTTTCCAGTGAGGGTGGTGAGACACTGGAACAGGTTGCCCAGGAAGGTCATGGATGCCCCCTCCCTGGAGGTGTTCAAGGCCAGGCTGGTTGAACAACCTGGGCTGGTGGGAGGTGTCCCTGCCCATGGCAGGGGGCTTGGAACTAGTTGATCTTTGAGGTCCTTTCCAACCTAAACCATATTATGATTCTTATTTGAAGTTGCAGGTTATATATTAGCTACTTGACTTGAGAGTAGATCTCTGACCAGATCTAAACCATTAATGAAACACACAATTAAGATTTGATTTAGCAGAAAATTCCATAATTCATATTGTCAGTGATATTGTGATTTTAAAATGTGATTTTTACTCCTTAACTGGATCATTATCACGAAAAATAAGCTCTGTAGGCAGGAATAAACATACAGAATGCCTCATTGCAACTTCAGATTTCTCTGCTGCAGTTTTGTGTGGTGTGTATCTCCCTGTTCCTGTTCCAGACTAATAATGATTTGCCTCACAGATTTTCTCTGTGTATCGTTTACAGAGTAAAGACACTACATCTGAAAGATGTAAGGAAGTGGAAATCTAAATCAAAACAGAGGACAATTGTGTAGTTAAATTATCTTTTTGTGAGTGCTACACCATTTCACATTTGTTTAGATTCTGTAGTTAATTACTGGATTGTAATCAGTGAGTCGAAGGAATACTTTTATGACACGGCCATGTGAAATCCAAAGGCAGTTTGATGTAGTAAATACAAAACTAGTCTGGCCATCAGAACCTGGAAACTCTTCCTGGTTCTGCTGCTGATCTGCAAAATTAATTAGGCATGGCCTCTGAGACCTGTCAGTGTTTATTTAGTACTTTTAGTTCAGCCATTGTTCTTTGTAAAACTTTCCTAAGTCTAAGAGAATCTCTTGGCAGCAAGGGCAAGGGCCATCTGAGCAGGCAATTGTTGTTTCTATATTCATAGCAGATTTTCTCATTTCCTGGAAGCCCTTTTATATCTCCATCCTCCACAATCTCTTTTCTCCCCCTTTTCTGCCACCAGCCCTTTGTGATTGAGGTGTGTGGCTGGGGAAGGAGGAACAGCAACATATGTTCTCAGGCTGCTTCACAGATTACACCACCCTGTGCTCAAACAGGGCACCTGCACCTGAGAAATGGATGGAAGAATCTCTCCCAATGACTATGCTTTAAAAATCTGACTTCTTGCCACTTTAAACCTGCCAGTCAGAGGTTTTAAATTCTTTCAGTTATTTTTATTGCAGTTATCATGGAAGTTGCTTGCTGTGAAGTCTGTGGTAAGAAGAGAAGGAAAAATGCAGAGAGGGTGAACTCCCTACCAGTCAGCAGCCAACAGAGATGCAGAACCATGTGTCCTTTCAGCACAGAATCCTAGCACCAGAGCAGCCTGCCTTCTCCACTCTTCCAGTTTCTACCATGTCCCCTTTCCTTTCCTAGTGCTTAGGAAGGATCTTATGTACCAAATGGCAATGTACTTAGCAGCTTTTACCTCACTATTAAGATGCTCTCCTCTGAAGAATTGATTTTTTTTCAGGCAAATGTTTCCCATCAGAGCTATCTTGGGCTGAAAATCAGAATTGGGCTCAGGGGCATTTTGCTGCTTTGGCAGAGGGTCAGCTTTGCTGCTGTGAACGGTACATGAGAATGGGGAGGACTCTGAAATGTGAATTCAAAATACTGTAATTGAGGCTGGCCCAGCTGCCAATGATTATATCACTTCTTATTCTTCAGGAAAATGCTGGGGGAACTTTGTCGTGGATGGGTGACCAAAATTTCACCTTTCTTCTTTTCCACCCCCCCCCCCACCAGTTCATGCAAATCTCTTTGCATACTTTTTCTTTCCCCAGCTAATTGTTCTGCTGCTTTTTCTTTCTTCAATCAGTAAGATTAATACCAGTACCCAAGTAATAACAACTAGTGTCTGCAGACAGTGGGAAAATAGCATTTTGTTAAGAAAGCAGATTGCTCAAGAGCTCATTACACAAAACAAGAAGGAAAATATTTTTTAGGTTTTGAAAAATGGCTTTAATTGGATTTGGAGTCACTGGGTTGCAGCAGGCATTTAGGGTATTTTTAATGTATGAATGTTAGACTGATCCAAGTTCCCCTGGTAAAAAACAGCTTAGACATAAATAACCGGACTTTTAAACATGGAAATAGGCAAGCTTAATGATCTACTCTGCCATTAAGGTCTGTGGATTTATAGGAGTTATTTTCATCAATAGGAGAAAAGGCATTTTAATGTAGAAAAAAATCAAGAGGGTATTTAGAAGCTTCTGTGAAACCCTTTCATCACAGGCACTCTCCGTGCTGAACTATCACGCAAGCACAGACAGTGCTGTGCAGAGTGCAAGGGACAATTGCTGCTGTCATTCTAAGTGACAGGGGGAATAGGTCACCTGAGAAAATTTTCTTCCTTTCTTAACAAGGACACACCAGAGAGGAAGTCCATTTGTCTCAGAGTAGTTCTTATTAAGAAAGGAGATAGAACCAAACCAGAGTCAGGATAAGTGAAACCATTTGGGTACAGCTGTCCTTGCTCATCCTGGACAGAACATTTTAACTCTGTCATCTCCTTGCTTTGGCCCTTACTATTTGAGCCTTTCAAGTTTTACACCTCGTATTTTTGGAAGCTTATTAGCTTATTGATCATCATAGATTTTGATCCTTGCACATCAGTCTTCCTTTTCTTAGTTTTTCATCTTCCAGTTTGCCAGTTCTGGTATGGCACCGAAGTGCCCACTTGTCTCCACACCAGCTGTGTGTAGTACCTTTTTTATGGGAAGCTGTGGGATGTCGAAGTGTTTCTTCATTTAAGCATTAATTCTCCTTATTTCAGAGCTTTGTTTCATGTAATCCCAGCCATTTTAACTGCTAGTAAGGCTTTGCCTCTAGTCTGCCCAAGGTATGTTGGTGATGTGCTATTTACCACAATCACATTCATAGGTAAATTGCCAAAAGTCCCCATACATAATCTGGGCTGCGTTGCCTCAGTTTGGGATGTTTGAAATGTTTCTTTTGTCTGTGTGATGTCACTGTGGTGGTGTCTGGGACATCATCTGGTTCCCAGAAGTCTGAATAGCTTTTACAATAAGGAGGTAGTTTGTGTGTTTTTGTGTGAAGATTTCCATTCCTGGTTTGCTTGAAGGTCTGTTGGGAAAACTGCATCGCTTCAACACAACCCCACGCTGTAGTGTCTGTGTCAGCTTCACTTACTTGTGTTTGTTTGTGACCTGGTTGCATCTCTCTGACATTTGTTACAAAGAAGAGAGGCTTTTTGAACCAGTATTATCTTGTGAATTCTTGGTTTTCACTTGTAACCCATTGCCACAAGCTTGATTTACAGGCAGTTTCAGGATTTTTAAAGAAATGAGTTTGGGTTTTAGTCTCCAACCCCAGACAACCTTTTCAGCATGGTGTTATTTTTATTCCACAGGAATCATTAAAACAGATAAAGATAATTTCAGTCAACAACCCGTTAGTCTTTCTGAATGCCAGGAAATTCCACACTGACCTGACAAAGATAATCCAAAAGGATAGCAGGAGCAGCCAGCCCTGTGAAGACATGAACAAGGTAGGATGTGCTATATGCCTCAGTAATCCTGGTGACAGACCATCTCTTGGAGAATGCAGTCAGATTCTGAGACAGGTATAAAAAGGCAATATTGTAAGTGATTAATTTAGCCTAGAATAAAGTTAATCCTCATCTTGATTAGATTCAATATTACTTTGAAGAATTCTCTACTAGCTCTGTATGCGCTCCTGTAAGAGACAGTAAAGCATTGATCCAAACCTTCTCAATTTCTGCTGGAGCTAGCATAATGTCAGCTGCTGCAAGGTTGGGATTTTGACAAGATAATGAGTAGCTACAAGCTAGTTGAATAAAATGTGGATTTTTTTATTATATTTTTTTTTCTTCTGGGCCTGAGTCCCCCAGAGCTGGACACTTCATTGCTGTTTCTAACCATAAACATTGGAGAGTTCATTTCTGTTTGCAACTCTGAACAGTTCCAGGAGAATGAGAAAGAAGGTACAAACTGGCTGAAGGGAGTGCTTCTTTTTCATTTTCTGCGTGGATTTTACTGGAAAAACAATCATGCATGAATGATGCATAACTCGGGTTTGAAGAAAATCTCCATACCTATAGTATTGATGTTTGTCTGCACATAACTACGGCAGCCCTACACACACTTCCGCCTCCAGTTCTGGAGCCCCTATGACAAGAGGGATCTGGAGGTGCTGGAAGGTGTCCAGAGAAGGGCCACGAGGATGAGCAGAGGGCTGGAGCACCTCTCCTGTGAGGACAGACTGAAGGAGTTGGGGCTGTTCAGTCTGGAGAAGAGAAGGCTCCGAGGTGACCTCATTGTGGCCTTCCAGTATCTGAAGGGGCCTACAAGAAGGCTGGGGAGGGACTTCTCAGGATCTCAGGTAGTGATAGGACTAGGGGAATGAATGAAGCTGGAGGTGGGGAGATTCAGGCTGGATGTGAGGAGGAAGTTTTTCACCATGAGTGGTGAAGGCCTGGAATGGGTTGTCCAGGGAGGTGGTTGAGGCCCTGTCCCTGGAGGTGTTTTAAGCCCAGGCTGGATGAGGCTGTGGCCAGGCTGATCTAGGGTAGAGTGTCCCTGCCCATGGCAGGGGGGTTGGAACTAGATGATCCTTGTGGTCCCTTCCAACCCTGACTGATACTATGATACTATGATAAAAAAAGTTGTTGTTTTTTTCTCTCATTGCAATGAAGACACTTCAGTACCATACAATGCTTAGTGTGGACATATTGTCATCCAGTTTGGCAAAGTGGGCAGTGGAAATTGCAGCTGTTTCTTTGAGGGGTGATTAAAACACTGCCCAGCAAAGCATGTCTGCTACCTCTGCTGACTCCTGTGCTACCTGTGCCCACTCTGATGGTGGCCTCTGCTCGCTGCCCAGAAATTCAGCTCAGAAATTTTGCTGCTTTTCCTCTTGGCTCTGCTAGGCTAACTGATGTGGATTAGTAAGACAACAAATGCCTGAACAGAGAGAAATTACTTAGGATTGCATGGAGTTAATTTATGAGTTAATTTAAGAAGTTTAATAAGTTAATTAATAAGTGATCTAGGAGGCAGATTTTATTGTTTGTCTCTTCTGTAAGGTCCTTGGTAGGACAGATGCTTGAAATACTGTGGTATAATTACTTTTTTTCTGTGAAGTAAATTCTTTCTGTAGCATGGGGTAATGAGAGAAGAAGAAATCACACTTTGAATTTTGTTTCTGTGAATTATGTCTGGTTTTAACTCATATTTCTACCAATACTTCACATTCATATGGAAATCATTATTAAACACAACCTTCAGATACAGGAATTAAAACACTCATGTGTCAAAAATGTTGTCACTAAATTATTTGTGTGGCAGATGAGGTTGAAGCAAGTACAAAATCAATCAAAAGTTAATCTTACCAAAATCACTGGCTAGGATTGGTCTTTGCAAGGTAATTTTCCCTATCTTTTGACCACTTCTTAATCAGCCCTTGCTTCCCCAAAAGCATTATTTTCATCATGTGCTTTCTAGTGCATCCAGACTCCACAGAGGTTGAGTCATCTAAACAGTAAGATAAGAAATATCAGTTTGGTGTAACTGTAGAAGAATACAGACAAACACACTCAGCAGATATATATCCAACAGAGTGTTGCATGATTTGGGAGAGAAGAGATTCACTTTGAGAAACTGAATTCTTCTATATTGCACTGATTTTTTCTTGGTGGTAATATATTTGCCTATTTTTCCTTGGTATTTTAATAACTTGTTGCTTTTATTTCAGTGTGAGCACAACACATTACTCTGTTCATTTTCCAATGGAAGTTGCCATGGTGAGTTGATTATCTGTAAATGATATAAGTGATATGAGAGCCACTGATATAAATGATACAAGAACCAAGGGGTGCAAATGGCTCCACATTTTTTTTTCTTTATTTCTAGGTGAATTGAAGTTGTCTGGAAATTAATATTTTCAGTTAGAGCAAACATTCAGTGAAGCAGGGGTGCTAAACAGTAGACTAGACTAGACTAGACTAGGATATAATTAACCAGGTTGGAAGAACCTTTGAGATCATCGAGTCCAACCTATCATCCAACACTATGGCAGTCTGGGGCAGTCCCCACAGACTGGAAAAGGGCAAACATTGCTCCCTTTTTCAAAAAGGGTAAGAAGGAAGAACCAGGGAACCCCAGGCCAGGCAGTCTCACCTCTGTGCCTGGAAAGATCATGGAGCAGATCCTCCTGGAGGCACTACTGACTCAGAAGAGTAGTGAGGAGTTGATTGGGAGCAGTCAGCATGGCTTTGCCAAGGGCAAATCCTGCCTGACAAACCTGGTGGCCTTCTATGAACAGGTCACAGCATTAATAGCTGAGGGGCGAGCAACTGATGTCATTTACCTGGACCTGAGCAAAGCCTTCAACACTGTCCCACACAACATCCTGGTCTCCAAGCTGGTGACACATGGGTTTGATGGGTGACCACTAGATGGATACAGAACTGGCTTGATGGCTGCACCCAAAGAGTGGCTGTCAATGGGTCCATGTCCCAGTGGAGGCGGGACAAGCGGAGTCCCTCAGGGATCAGTCCTGGGACCAGGCTTGTTCAACATCTCTGTGGGTGCCATGGACAGTGGCATTGAGTGCACCCTCAGCAAGTTTGCTGATGACACCAAGCTGTGTGGTGCAGCAGACACGTTGGAGGGAAGGGATGCCATCCAGAGGGACCTTGACAGGCTGGAGGTTGGCTTGTGCCCACCTCATGAGCTTCAACAAGACCAAGGGCAGGGTCCTGCATCTGGGTTGAGGCAATCCCAGGCACAAATCCAGGCTGGGCAGTGACTGGCTGGGGAGCAGCCCAGAGGAGAGAGACTTGGGGGTGCTGGGGGAGGAGAAGCTCACCAGGAGCTCTCAGGGTGCACTTGCAGCCCAGAAAGCCAATCAGATCCTGGGCTGCATCAGGAGAAGTGTGGCCAGCAGGTCAAGGGAGGTGATTCTCCCCCTCTACTCAGCCCTGCTGAGACCCCACCTGGAGTACTGCCTCCAGTTCTGGAGTCTCTATTACAGAGGGATCTGGAGGTGCTGGAAGGTGTCCAGAGAAGGGCCACGAGGATGATCAGAGGGCTGGAGCACCTCTCCTATGAAGACAGACTGAGGGAGTTGGGGCTGTTCAGTCTGGAGAAGAGAAGCTCCCAGTGACCTCATTGTGGCCTTCCAGGATCTGAGGGGGCCTACAAGAAGGCTGGGGAGGGACTTCTCAGGATCTCAGGTAGTGATAGGACTAGGGGGAATGGAATGAAGCTGGAGGTGGGAGATTCAGGCTGGATGTGAGGAGGAAGTTCTTCCCCATGAGAGTGGTGAAGCCCTGGAATGGTTGTCCAGGGAGGTGGTTGAGGCCCCATCCCTGGAGGTGTTTAAGCCCAGGCTGGATGAGGCTCTGTCCACCTGATCTAGTGTGGGGTTCCCTGCCCATGGCAGGGGGTTGGAACTAGCTGATCCTTGTGGTCCCTTCCAACCCTAACTGAAACTATGATACTATGAAACTATCTAATCAACTAACATGGCACCAAGCACCCCATCCAGACTCTTCCATCCAGTGTCTAACTCTGCTAGTCTTGGCCTAATGGTTCCTGTTTTGATTCAGTTCTTGACTGACTTTTTAAGACATCAAAAGCAGGGAACCCAAGAAAACACCTTTTCTGCAGGGGTCTCTGCTTATTGCTGTGTGCATACTGGGACAGGTATGCAGTAGTGGGGACTGCTGCTCCATGTCACTACCTGGATTGGTCATCAAACAAAGACTTTAGAGGCTGTTTTGCTAAGCTCTGGTGTAGGATTTTTGTATTCACAGTGGGACTTGAATGCTAGTATGCAAAAGTTAATATAGGATAAGATTAAAGCCATGTTAAATCTTTAAAGCCACTTAGGAGAAAATCTCAGAAAATCTCAGCTGAATTATCAGTGACATGATGGCCACCACTATTGTACCCTATGTCACTAACATAGTATCATAGTATCAGTCAGGGTTGGAAGGGACCACAAGGATCATTTAGTTCCAACCCCTCTGCCATGGGCAGGGACACCCCACACTAGATCAGGCTGGACAAGCCTCATCCAGCCTGGGCTTAAACACCTCCAGGGACAGGGCCTCAACCACCTCCCTGGACACCCCATTCCAGGGCTTCACCACTCTCATGGGGAAGAACTTCCTCCTCACACCCAGCCTGAATCTCCCCACCTCCAGCTTCATTCCATTCCCCCTAGTCCTATCACTACCTGATATCCTGAGAAGTCCCTCCCCAGCCTTCTTGTAGCCCCCTTCAGATACTGGAAGGCCACAATGAGGTCACCTGGGAGCCTTCTCTTCTCCAACTGACAGTCCCAACCCAACTCCTCAGTCTTTCCTCACAGGAGAGGTGCTCCAGCCCTCTGCTCATCCTCGTGGCCCTTCTCTGGACACCTTCCAGCACCTCCAGATCCCTCTTGTAATAGGGACTCCAGAAATGGAGGCAGTACTCCAGGTAGGGTCTCACCAGAACTGAGTAGAGGGGAAGAATCACCTCCCTTGGTGATTTACAGAATAAAGGGGGAAAAAAAAGCCCCAAACCTAAGGGTTTGCTTTCAATTCAGGATTAAAATGGCTAATTCCACCTTCCCACATTGTATAACACTTAAATCAAACTAGAGCACACACACTCTTATGGGAGATCTGTGGCAACCTTTTGCAGAAGATACTTTATACAGACTTCACTGTGGATGGATTTAGAACATCGTATTTACTTAGTGCCATTATAAATCTACCCCTTGGATAAATTCTAAAACACCTCAAGGGTTCAAAATCTTTATCTCTGCTCTATCAAAATCATTTAGCTTAACCCATCTTTACATTCAGAATTCCTTTGCTTCATATTTTTTTTTAAATTACTCCAGTTTTGTGTGTTATGATAACTAACATTTGCTCCCAGAGCAATGTGAATAAGATGTGCATTATTTTCTGCTTTTCCCTTTATGAAAGCCAGGGATCATTTATCTGTGTGCTGGCTCAGGATGCATTTACTACAGAGTATGCTTAGTTTTGATGGCCTGAGGCAGTAGAATGAGTATATGACCTTCACATATCTTACTCATCATTTCTTTTCTCTCCATCATTGACACATGACAGTCCATAGAAAAATAACCAAACAAAACACCACTCTAAAACCTTAGGAAAATGAATCCTTCCACTTACAGATTCTTTCTCCTTATGGGTGGAGGTTGGTTAAGCCACAACCATAGGCACAGCAGAAATGAATGCCATATCAGAACTTCAAAAAGAGGTGTATACTCTGTGTATCTCGTGTAAACTCTTCCAAACAAGCCAAGACATCATCCTGACTCATTAGAAATGGGAATTTGAAGGAATGATGTAATTCTTGAGATGCTATTCCTCTCTAAACCATCTCACTAATAATGTTGTGCTACTTCATCCCATTGCTCTGAGCCTCCTTCATTTGTGCATGTAAAATGTGCCATTTGCTTGACTAATCCCCAGTACACAATTATGACATTTAATTGTGAGAGTTTGGGCTTCATTTGTTGAACTATCATTATTCTCATGTGCATTTCTTGATTGTACTCTCTTTAGCTGAAGTTTTTCATTTCTCAATGCGTAGGTGAGGCTTTGCGATCCTGCCTCAGCGAGCCACGTGTTTTTGATACTAGACTGCAGCGGACTGAATCTCTTTGACTACACTGGAGTCTCAGTGCTGCTTGAGGTATTCATCACTCCAGACAAATTCTGTGCAGGGAAATATAATTACAGATATGAGTTACTGGAGCAGGCTACTCATCAGCTCACCTATGCGAGTGGATAAACATATTGCTTGTGGAAAAGATGAATGAAGATTTGGCACTAAAGTGCACTGTACAGAATAAACACTGAATACAGAATTAACCAGTTGGAAATGACCTTTGAGACCATCAAGTCCAATCTATCACCCAACACCATCTGATCAACTAAACCATGGCTTCAAGTGCCTCATCCAATCTCTTTTTAAACACCTCCAATGATGGTGACTCCACCACCTCCTGGGCAGCACATTCCAATGGCCAATCTCTCTTTCTGGGAAGAATTTCTTCCTAACATCCAGTCTAAACCTCCCCTGCACAGCTTGAGACTGTGTCCTCTTGTTCTGGTGCTGCTTGCCTGGGAGAAGAGACCAACCCCCACCTGCCTACAACCTCCCTTCAGGGAGTTGTAGACAACAGAAGGTTGCCCCTGAGCCTCCTCTTCTCCAGGCTAAGCACCCCAGCTCCCTCAGCCTCTCCCCACAGGGCTGTGCTCCAGACCCCTCCCCATCTTTGTTGCCCTTCTCTGGACACATTCCAGTACTCCAACATCTGTCTTAAACTGAGGAGCCAGAACTGGACACAGGACTCAAGGTGTGGCCTGAGCAGTGCTGAGTACAGGGCAGAATGACTTCCCTTCCCTGCTTAGCCACACTGTTCCTGATGCAGGCCAGGATGCCATTGGCCTTCTTGGCCGCCTGTGCACACTGCTGGCTCATGTTCGGCTGCTGTCAACCAGCACCCCCAGGCCCCTTTCTGCCTGTGTTTATATAGAAAATGAAAATAAATTAAGCAGCTATTTGGGTTCAGATATAAGTACCTGTATGTAATAGAGTATTTTATTAAAAAAAAAAAAACACAACCCCAACCCAAAAAAACCAACAACAACAAAAACCCAACCAACACACCCAACCAACCAACACAAACAAAACCCAAACACAAAACCAAACCCCCCCCCAAACCTTTCTAGCTTATTGAATATTTAGTCTCTGTGAAGGTGAACACTTGCAAGGAAACAATAAAGAGCAATTTACTGCAGAATGTGGCATGATGGTTGTGGTGCTTTTCTGAAAGGCTGCTGGTAGTCTGGGAGTTTCCTAGGTCTGATTCCTGTCTTTGTGAACTTGTAGGTAAACACATGGAGAGGAGATGGGAAAACTTGCAGAAAAAGGAGAACTGGGAAAAAAACCCAAGCAACACCTGAAAAATGGAGTAAAACTTGCAAGATTTTAAATCCAATTCAGATTTAGTTCCTAGCAGAGTCGTGGAATACTTTGAGGAGGGGGTAGGAAGTTAGTGTGGGTTTGTGTGTTTGCATTATGGAAGGGCTCGCTCTGGTGGCTGCTGGCAGTACCGCTTCAACAGCAGCTTCCCCTCTTTCCTCCTGCTCTGAGTGCTCTCCTTGTGTCGCTTTACTCTCTGTAGGTTTTTTAACCAGTACTTTTGGATTTCATCTTTTCACACCTATAGGTTTACTCGGACTGTAAAAGCAGACGCATCGATATGCTGCTAGCACACTGCAAAGCAAGTATCAGCTGCCAGCAGCATTTGTAATGGGATGGTTTCCATGTCCCCATTACCTTATCAGTGCTCATGTGTGTGTTCTATTGCAGCTTCCTTGATCAAAGCAATGCAGTATGGTGGGAATCTGGAATCTGAAAATCCTATCTTCTTTGAATCCATTTCTTCAGCAATCGATGCCATTCGGATTCACAGAGGGAGGCTTACAGCAGGGTAGGTGAAGGCTGGAGAGCTTCCTGGGTGCTCACAGCAATTACTTAAAGTCTGGGGAAATCTTATTACTGGTGAACCTTTTGTGTAGAAATATTTTATCTGTCTATTGTCTACAAGGAGTCCTCAGCCTCTGGAGCGCAGCTATCAAGCCTTCCCTCCAGCACTTTTCCCCCTGTGTCATAGTTTTCTCCTTTCACAACAACTTCTTGGTCTTCCACGCTAAACCCAGAGTGCTGTGTTGTGGTGCATTAACATGGGTGCATTCTCCCCTGCAAAGCATAATGTCATACAAAGACACCTAACACAGTCTCTTGGTGAGGCAAATTAACTGGTACCAATTCTGCAGTACTGAAGCCACACTGCTCTGCTCCTCAGCCTGGGGTGCTTAAGCTCCTTCACACAGCACAGTGACCAAACGCTTCTGGGTCCTTAGCAAGTTTGTTTTGAGCTAATGAGCTTTACCCTGCCCTGCACTGTAGTGTGCTGTGATGGCTCACTGGTGAAACTGAGGAGAGGAATTGCAGAAGGTGGAAGAGAGAGCTAGAGGGAGAAAGAAGGCTTGGCTCAGAAATGGAGGCTTGAGCATGCATTTCCTCACTCTGTAATGTTTGCATTCCTTTTTAAGAGGCTGCACACCTGGGCTTCCCTCATGAACTGTGTGAGCCTTTTGCATTCTAATCCCAGTGTGATGTACTGAGCATGCATTATAAGTACTGTGCTTTCTCATGGCTGTATTTATCATTCCAAACACCACCAGAGCTTGGCTCAGAGCCTTCTCCAAGAGACATTGAGCTCATCATGTTCTCTGGTTTGGGCTGTGGGGTGGGGTTTTTTTGTTTGTTCCTATTTATACTTTATTCAATTAGAATTGGCTATGGACAAAATCACTTTCCTTTGATTTAGCCAGATAAATGGTTTGGCCCAGTTGGTCAGTGCATTGATGAGTCAAACATGCTCTCACAGCTTTCCAACATGTTTTTATTTTATGGCCCTGCAAAAAATAAGTTACTGAAAGGGTAAATGCAAGACAATAATAATGGAGAGGGTTTATTGACCATTTTGTCTGGGTCAGATCAGATGAATTAGGGTGATTGTTGCATTTAAGATATCTGTATTCTTTATAGACATTATTAACCTTCCTAACATTGTTTGGTAAGACAGTTATGTACTAGCAGTTCTGGAAATGGGACATACAGAGACCAAGACAAATGTTCAAAGTGAAAAGGGGGACTTAGAGTTCAGAAAGCCACTTTTATGGGAACTGATCCCATGTTTCCACCATGGAATCATAGAATCAGCCAGGTTGGAAAAGACATCAGAGACCATCAAGTCCAACCCATTACCTAGTTCCTAACACCTCCTGACTAATAGCTGGAAGACAAATCAACACTCTGAATGATGGCTTAGCAGATCAATCTGGAAGGCTTGCACAAAGCCTCCATTATCAGTGTAATTGTGCACAATGTATGTGTGCTGCTGATGCTTCTTCAGAGTATTCACTGCATGGATTTTGGTATTATGCTTTCCTTGTGTTTAACCCCTGAAGATAAGATGAGCAGGAGTAAAAGGCAGGTTATGGCAATAGCAACGTCGGTCACTTACAGTCTATGTAGCATTATAGATGCTGAGCTGTACATTTGAGTGTCATGGTGCAAACATAGATGATTTGACACTAGAGGGTAGGTATATATGATGTTTATAGGATGGGAGGAAAAATAGGATAGATAGGATGGGGAGGGATGGGACAGGTGGATGTGGCAGGAGACAGGGTAGGTAGGGTAGGTAGGGTAGGGTAGGGTGGGATGGGACAGGGATGGGATAGGATAGGATAGGATAGGATAGGATAGGATAGGAAGGATAGGATAGGAAGTTTGGAGATTTGGGGGAGAGATGTGTTCCAATTTACTTTCAACTTCCCTCCACAGCAGGAAATTTCTTCCCTGGTGGAAAGGCAGAGGCAAGAGGGTTTTGTGGTTCTTTTTTTTTCATCTTTGCTGCTCTTATCTACATCCTCCAAGGAAAATGTTGTGTGTATTCTCATTTTTATCTTGCTGAGTTGATAAGAAACTCATCTGTTGCTTTATGCAGTTCATCCTCATCATGAATCACTTTTTTTTTGACTTGTTGGTCTTTATAATGGTTGCATTTTCAAGCCAGCACTGCTTCATCTGCTGATTTTACATTATATTAGGAAATATTGTAACCTTCTTTTTCCTCTCTCTCCATTTTAGAATTACAGCAAGTTCAGTGAACAGAGTGAAGTTTGATATCAACCCACTGAATATGGCTAGTTTCATCTACTCAAGGAGAATGAGCTGCACCATGGTTTCTTTTGTATGCCATGTATATTACTGCATTCAGTAATGACAGACCTGCCATTCAGAATCAAAAATCTTTCAGCTGCCATCAGCCAGAGTGCTCATGCAATTGTTCTACAGTGGTTTTATATGATATTTTTGTATACATTTAGAGCCACATTATTAGAGAGCAGACCTGAGGTACTAGCTGTGTTTACCAGTGAAGTGTATTCTTCTAGCTATCTCCTTTGTAACATTAGTTGTAGCATGCATCAGTAGTTTTGTGCATGGAATAGTGAACATTATGAATTCTTAACCCAGCATGTTATAGGTGATGCAGGAAGCCACATACCAGTGCATACTTTGATTCGAATGCCTTTACTTACCCTTTCTTCTCTTCAGGACGGCCATTTGCATCATATCACAGCTAATGCATTCTTCCATTTCTTGTACTTGGCTTTGTATGCTTTTAATGCCTGACAAGGTCAGTGAAAGCAGAGAAGACAGATGTTATGCTAAGTGCACCAGGTTGTCTCCTGCTCTACTAGTTGTTGTGAGTTGTTATTACGGTGTCCTATGTTATCCCAAGCCATAGGTATTCTTTAGCTCAGACTGAAGAAAAAGAACAACCGGTAATGCTTCTCCAAAACTTTTCTTGTTTCCACCAGAGTAGTCTGCTTTGCCAGTCTGAGCTGTGATACTCTTTTTTTTTTTTTTTTTTGGTGGTGAATAGTCAGGTGTGGAAGCGAAGGATCACAGAATCACAGAAGGTTAGAGGTTGGAAGGGACCTGCAGAGATGATTGAGTCCAACCCCCCCCCGCCAAACAGTGACAGAAATGACGGTAGAGAGACACAGAAGGTCTGTGCCACATTTCAGCCCCCCCCCAGGTGAAGTACTGTGAGCAAGCACTCAATGGGGTGGAGGAATTCAGTTTGAGTATTTGGCTTGTAATTATGGGTTGAGAGCAATCAGATTATTTTATCCTATCAGTGTCACGTTCGGTGGCGACACATGTAACTTCTTACCTCTTGCCTTTGCTGCCATTCATGAACACTAGCAGTAAAATATGAGTTTAACAAAAACCAATCAAACCATGGGAAAGGATGGGGAAGCAGAATTTTCCCTCACTGCTTTAAAAGCATTATGGAAGCGAGAAGGTAAACTTCACTAGCACAGACATAATGGCCTTCTTGATACTAGGGGAGAAGGGTTTTCTTCTGGTCGTGGTGATTCCACGCTACTAGGACACAGTGTGAGAGAGCCAAGGGGTTTTTACCCTTTCAGTTTCAGGTGACTCTTGGAGTTATTGCCCACTTTGTCCCATGGATGACCAAGAAGTGTTGCACGTGTTCTTCTGAGACTGCTTTCACAGTCCTACACAAAGGAGTGATTAGTACTGAGAAGCTTGTTCTACACAGCAGAAATAAGTTCTGTCTGTTATCCCAAGCACATTTCAGATGCTGTAGTTGATGCAAATGACTCATTACATCCTCAGACTGAAAGCAGGCTATAACATTTGATTAATATTTCCTCAAATGGTTTTAGTAATTTATTAATGCTTTAGAACTATTTGCCATGTACTTTAATTGTGGAAGCATCAATTTATGTCACAGCTGAATGGACTCTCCACTTAACTGCAAATTGAATAAATGAGCAAATGGTAGCTTTTCTACTATGTTTGGTATTTATCTTTGACAGCTGAATGTTTTCTTTCTGAAATAAACAGATAAGCTGATTAATGAAATTGTTTCAAATAAGGGCATTAGCACAAGACAGCAGCTACCAGGGGACTTCTGGGTTTCCTCTGAGTGATCATGGACATGGAACAAAAGAGGTACTTTATAAGAGCCCTGGAGCAGGCTGCCCAGAGAGGTTGTGGAATCTTCTCCTCTGGAGACTTACAAAACCCTCCTGGAGGTGCTCCTGTGTGGCCTGCCCTAGGTGATTCTGCTTTGGCAGGGAAGTTGGACTGGATGATCTCTGGAGGTCCCTTCCAACCCCTAATTCTGTGATTACATGGTTTCCATTTGCATATGCTTTCAAAAGGAATAACTTTTCCACATCAAATTAGCTGGTTTTTTGGATGGAAATCTATCACACATAAGCTCAAAGGCCTTTTTTGAGCTTGTGACCACGGCGATACAGTGTCCTTTCACAAAGTGCTTGATCAGCATAGGATTTCAGATTCAAAATGTCTTAATGCTGTGATTGCTGCTTGGTTGTCTCTCAGGGCAAAGCCAGGGATGAAATAGATTTCTTCCCTTTGAACATTCAATAATAAACCTAAATTTCCTAACCTTCCAACACTGGGCTGTGGGATACTTGTGATATTCTTGTGATGGATTTTACCATACATAATGAACCTCGTTTTCTTCTGTTCCTGGCAATATGTACGGTTAATTAGATACTCATTCTGGCAAGTGGCACCACTTAGGGTAGCTGCTTCTCAGCAGAGCAGAGCACTCAAGATACCCATGAAAATAGCTGTCCTTCAATTGCTTCTCAAACACCTGGAGGGAGTTTAAGCTCTGTCAGACCACAACTGCTTTACAGAACCATGGTTAATGGGTGAGGGAGGTCCATTTCTCTTTCACCACAGACCTAGAAGTGGAATCATTTCACTACTGATGCACTTGCAGAGTCAACTGACAAACAAGTGCTCAGTTCTTTGGTGAAGATCTAAGGAACCATCCTAAGTCTGGTAGATGAACTTTAGTACTTTAGTATAAATTGCAATCCTTTCCTCAGTGCTTTTTTGTATAGACTGTCCTCCGGCTTCCCTCTGGGTCTCAGGAAGAAATACTGTGTAAACAGGTAGGAGCTTAACCCAAAATATTCTGATTAGCTGGAATGGAATGGAATAGAATAGTTGAAACTATGATGATCACCTAATTCAACTGCTGCGTGATCTAATAGGACAGACTATGTATACTCTTTGGATTCAGAAGGGTGAAGTGAGCCAAACTCACCCTGCAGAGTTTCTACTCACAACATTGCGGGCCCTGATCTTGCTCTCCAGACAGAGGTGAGCTACAGCCAGCAAGAATAAGGGGTTTAGTTATTGTGCCCTCCCATACAGATGTTCATCCTTGCACCTTTCAGCCTTATTTACCTGAGCATCCCCAGGGAGTTCTCAGAACACGGGAAGGTTTCATTAAGGGTGCTGGCACACACAGGTTTGTGCAGTGTTAGCAACAAGGGCAGAGACCTGCAGAGTGCAAAGCTCCCTCAGCTCTTACTGATTTCTAGAGGATCGAGAGGCTGCACCTTCTAGCAGAGAGCCTCGAGCAAGCCTCTCATTTATCAACATGTTTCAGCTAATGAACCCAACACGTTTACTGTTCTGAGTAGTAAGCAATCCTGGCAAGCTGGCTGTTCGCTTTGATCCCTACATGTGTGCTTCGATGCCCAGATTTTACATTCCTGAACTCAAAAGGTATGAGTCATCTAGCTCAGAAAAATCAGTTCTTCAATTCTGCACTTTTTGGTGTATTCTGAAAAATGTTAATAGCAAATTGTTTTCAAGAGGTGGCCTGAGAGTTTCGCCGAGGGTTTCAGAGATGGTACATTAGCTTGATGGGTTTAGGGATTTTTAGCTGTTTCTTAGGAATGAATTCTAAGCCTTAGATGGTACAGGGGAATGGAAGGGTTACCCACAAACTTGTGTGAATTGGAATGTATTAAAATGAGGACCTGGTTGTATGCTTCTTACAGAATTTGTGTTTCACACATTCCAAAACAAAGCAAGCAATAAGGACACAGAGAAATAACATAAAAAGGAATGCAAACTGATGGCAAGATAGGAACATAGTGACAGTTACAAATTAGGCTTAAAATATGTAATAAAGCAAAGACTGTTAACATTATATTTATGCAAATGAAATGTTCCTAATTCTCCTCATATGGCTTCCATTTTAAAGGTTATTAGCCCTGATTCTACGATTCAAGTGTCACAAGGTCTGGCTTCAGCTGCTTTGACATAATTTATTTGACAGCTCTCTGTGTCATAAATATATAATGCAATAAGGAAAGGTATCTGTGCTGCTGAATGAAAACATTAATGAGTGTGAGCACTGCTTGACATTTACTAGTTGCAAAAATAAAACCTACAGTGTGCCTTGCAAAGATGGCACTCCTATTTTTGGAACACACTTTCTTTGTCTCCAGAAAGTAGTGTCTCATAAATAAACGAAGGAGCGCAGTTCCGGCGTGAATGCTGAGCGGTACTTTCATCACTGAGATGGATTTTGGGTGAAGACCACATCATCTGTGTGTTTCCATATGTTTTATAATGCATTTAAATATTTTCCTCTTGTTTCAATTCCGTGTATTGCATATGCAGCAATAAATTTATAGGGAAATAAATTGGAATATGAGATCATTTACATGTAGCAGGAGGAGAATGCCCTCATTACTTCCATGCTTAGCAGCTTCTCTCTCTCTCTTTTTTTTTGGTTGCATTCTGTACTAACCCATCTGTAATAAGATATGTTGCCTTCCCCAACCTCAGAGTGCATTAAATCTTAATAATGAAAGAGAAGAAAGTGCACTGCATTCAGAAGTTTGATTTCACAGTACTTCTTAGGGGAGTATGATGTCTAATGGTCTTCCTTATTTCTGCAAAAGACACAGGAGTCTTGGGCCAAATTATCCAGTGCTGCCTCTATCAATGCATAGTTGTGCACTGCCTCTGCAGACTGTGCACCTCATAGCCACTGATGCTGTTGCTCATTGTGCACTGCCTCTGCAGGCTGTGCACCTCATAGCCACTGATGCTGTTCATTGTGCACTGCCTCTGCAGACTGTGCACCTCATAGCCACTGATGCTGTTCATTGTGCACTGCCTCTGCAGACTGTGCACCTCTTAGCCACTGATGCTGTTGCTCATTGTGCACTGCCTCTGCAGACTGTGCACCTCATAGCCCTGATGCTGTTGCTCATTGTGCACTGCCTCTGCAGCTGTGCACCTCATAGCCACTGATGCTGTTCATTGTGCACTGCTCTGCAGACTGTGCACCTCATAGCCACTGATGCTGTTCATTGTGCACTGCCTCTGCAGACTGTGCACCTCATAGCCACTGATGCTGTTGCTCATTGTGCACTGCCTCTGCAGACTGTGCACCTCATAGCCACTGATGCTGTTGCTCATTGTGCACTGCCTCTGCAGGCTGTGCACCTCATAGCCACTGATGCTGTTCATTGTGCACTGCCTCTGCAGACTGTGCACCTCATAGCCACTGATGCTGTTCATTGTGCACTGCCTCTGTAGGCTGTGCATCTCATGTCCACTGATGCTGTTGCTCATTGTGCACTGCCTCTGCAGGCTGTGCACCTCATAGCCACTGATGCTGTTCATTGTGCACTGCCTCTGCAGACTGTGCACCTCATAGCCACTGATGCTTTCATTGTGCACTGCCTCTGCAGACTGTGCACCTCTTAGCCACTGATGCTGGTTGCTCATTGTGCACTGCCTCTGAAGACTGTGCACCTCATGGCCACTTATGCTGTTGCTCATTGTGCACTGCCTCTGCAGGCTGTGCACCTCATAGCCACTGATGCTGTTGCTCATTGTGCACTGCCTCTGCAGGCTGTGCACCTCATAGCCACTGATGCTGTTCATTGTGCACTGCCTCTGCAGACTGTGCACCTCATAGCCACTGATGCTGTTCATTGTGCACTGCCTCTGTAGGCTGTGCATCTCATGTCCACTGATGCTGTTGCTCATTGTGCACTGCCTCTGCAGGCTGTGCACCTCATAGCCACTGATGCTGTTCATTGTGCACTGCCTCTGCAGACTGTGCACCTCATAGCCACTGATGCTTTCATTGTGCACTGCCTCTGCAGACTGTGCACCTCTTAGCCACTGATGCTGTTGCTCATTGTGCACTGCCTCTGAAGACTGTGCACCTCATGGCCACTTATGCTGTTGCTCATTGTGCACTGCCTCTGCAGGCTGTGCATCTCATGTCCACTGATGCTGTTGCTCATTGTGCACTGCCTCTGCAGACTGTGCACCTCATAGCCACTGATGCTGTTCATTGTGCACTGCCTCTGCAGACTGTGCACCTCATAGCCACTGATGCTGTTCATTGTGCACTGCCTCTGCAGACTGTGCACCTCATGAACTTCTAAAAGAACTAAGGGAAAAAAAAGGGGTGTACCATCTTTGGAAGAAAGGTGAGGAAACCCATAGAATGTTTAAGGATGTTGCTAGGTCATGTAGGAAGAAAATTAAGGAGGCAAAAGCCCATTTAGAACTTAGACTGGCCTCTGCTGTAAAGGACAACAAAAAATCCTTCCATAAATATATTAATAGCAAGAGGAGGGGCAAGGACAACCTCCACTCCTTGGTGGACATGGAAGGGAAAGTAGTGACAAAAGATGAGAAAAGGGAGAGGTACTTAACATCTTTTTTGCCTCATTTTTTAATATCAGGACAGAATGACTTCCAGACAGCTGGCCTGCAGAGCTGGCAGATGGAGGCAGGGAGCAGCATAGTTCCCCTGTGTTCCAGGGGGAAGTAGTTAGAGATCTCCTCAGCTGCTTGGATCCCCACAAGTCCATGGGACCAGATGGGATCCATCCTAGGGTGCTGAGAGAGCTGGAAGTTGAGCTGCCAAGCCACTCTCCAACATTTTTCAGCAGTCCTGGCTCACTGGAGAGGTCCCAGAAGACTGGAAGCTGCCAACATGGTGCCCATCCACAAGAAGGGCCGGTTGTATGAGCCAGGGAATTCCAGGCTTGTCAGCCTGACCTCAGTGCCAGGCAAGATTATGGAGCAGGTCATCTTGAGTGCAATCACACAGCACTTACAGGATGGCCAAGGGATCAGGCCCAGCCAGCATGGATTTAGGAAGGGCAGGTCCTGCCTCACCAACCTGATCTCCTTCTATGCCCAGGTGACTGCCTGGTGGATGTGGGGAGGACTGTCGATGTAGTCTACCTGGTCTTCAGCAAGGCCTTTGACACTGTCCCCCAAGGCAAACTCCTGGCCAAGCTGTCAGCCCCTGGCTTGGGCAGCAGCACTCTGAGATGGGGTTAGGAACTGGCTGGAGGCTGAGCCCAGAGAGTGGTGGTGAATGGTGCCACAGCCAGCGGGCAGCCAGGCACTAGTGGTGTGCCCCAAGGATCAGTGCTGGGCCCCATGCTCTTCAACATCTTTATTGATGATCTGGATGAGGGCATTGAGTCCATCATCAGTAAATTTGCAGATGACACCAAGCTGGGGGCAGGAGCTGATCTGCTGGAGGGCAGAGAGGCTCTGCAGAGGGACCTCGACAGGCTGGACAGATAGGCAGAGTCCAAGGGCAGGAGACTGAACACATCTAAGTGCCAGGTTCTGCACATTGGCCACAGCAACCCCATGCAGTGCTACAGGCTGGGGCAGAGTGGCTGAGAGCAGCCAGGAAGAGGTGGGACCTGAAGGTACTGGTCGATGGTAGGCTGAACATGAGCCTGCAGTGTACCCAGGCAGCCAAGAGGGCCAATGGCATCCTGGCCTGCATCAGGAACAGTGTGGCCAGCAGGAGCAGGGAGGTCATTCTGCCCCTGTACACTGCACTGGTTAGGCCACGCCTTGAGTCCTGCGTCCAGTTCTGGGCCCCTCAGTTTAGGAAGGAGGTTGACTTGCTGGAAGGTGTCCAGAGAAGGGCAACAAAGTTGGTGAGGGGTTTGGAACACAAGCCCTATGAGGACAGACTGAAGGAACTGGTGTTGCTTAGCCTGGAGGAGAGGATGCTCAGGGGTGACCTTATTGCTCTCTACAACTACCTGAAGGGAGGTTGTAGCCAGGCAGAGGTTGGTCTCTTCTCCCAGGCAACCAGCACCAGAACAAGAGGACACAGTCTCAAGCTGCGCCAGGGGAGGTTTAGGCTGGAGGTAGGAGGAAGTTCTACACAGAGAGAGTGAATTGCCCATTGGAATGGGCTGCCTGGGGAGGTGGTGGAGTCACCATCACTGGGGGTGTTCAGGAGGACACTTGATAGGGTGCCTGGTGCCATGGTTTAGTTGATTAGGTGGTGTTGGATGGTAGCTTGGATGCAATGATCTTGAAGGTCTCTTCCAACCTGGTCTATTCTATTCTATTCTATTCTATTCTATTCTATTCTATTCTATTCTATTCTATTCTATTCTATTCTATTCTATTCTATTCTATATCCACTGATGCTGTTGCTCATTGTGCACTGCCTCTGCAGACTGTGCACCTCATGCCCCGGTGCTGGTTGCTTATCTACTGCCTGGGGCTTGCCATGGTAGAGAGGAGATGATGGGCAAACCCTCTGACCCCCCTAAAATATGATGAAAACGACATATTTAAGCAATTTGGCCTTCAAAGTAACTGCTTCATTTTCAAGCTTGGTAATTTGTGAGAGCATTTGCTCTACCAGGATAATGCCATTTCTACACTTTTGATTGTATGGTGGTTTGCCAAAGTATAAGTGATTTGCAGTGCCATAAATTCCTTGGTGCTTTACAGCTCAATATTCTTAATGATTATCCTGGATTCAGCTAGCATAGGATTAAGGTTTGCTTTGTTGTTGTTTATTCCCCTAGCAAGGAGCTGGTGGGGCCAAAGGCAAGACAGCAGCTGAACCAGACAATGGGTATTAGAAACCATGCTGATGTCAGGACTGCTACATAAGGGCAGGGTTGGCCTGGGCAAGTGTGGGTGCTTTGAGCTGGTCCTTGTTGAGGGTCTGGGAGCTGCTTAGCATTATACTGAGCTACTTTCTACAAAGCTCTGATGAATGGTGGTTTTGCTTCACTTGCAGAGTCAACTGAGAAACAATTGCTTTCAGTTATATGGAGACATCATAAACCTTCTAGATTAAATGGAGAAGTTTAGTATCAATTTCCACCCTCTCCTCAATGTATCTTTGTACAGACTGTCCTCTGTGTTCCCTCTGGGTCTCAGGAAGAATTACTGTATAAACAGATAGATGCTTAACCCAAAATAGCCCAGTTAGCTTCAGTGGAACAGAAGAGAATACAATAGTCCAGTTGAAAGGGACATACAATAAGGATATTTATTCATCAGAATCAGAAGGGTGAAGTGAGCCAGACTCACCCTGCACAAATTCTGTGTCTCCTTACAACATTGCAGGCCTCGATCTTGTTTTCCACACAGAGGTAAATTACAGCCAGTAAGAATGAAAGGCTTAGTTCTTGTGCCCTCCTGAGGCACACATTCATCTTTGCACCTTCCAGCCTTATTTCTATGCTTTGGGTTTTATAGTGGCTTGCAAAAGTATAAACAATTTGCAGTGCCATAAACTCCTAGATGTTATACAGCTCAATATTCTTAATGGTATTCTTAATGGCAAAGTCTATTTTCTAGAGCTATGATTCTCAATTACACTCAAACAGTAACAAGGAAACTATTTTGAAGTGAGATGGCTGAGCAACATCATTCCTGGCTCACTGGAGAGGTCCCAGAAGACTGGAAGCTGCCAACGTGGTGCCCATCCACAAGAAGGGCCGGTTGGATGAGCCAGGGAATTCCAGACCTGTCAGCCTGACCTCAGTGCCAGGCAAGGAATAGAAAAGGTCATCTTGAGTGCAATCACACAGCACTTACAGGATGGCCAAGGGATCAGGCCCAGCCAGCATGGATTTAGGAAGGGCAGGTCCTGCCTCACCAACCTGATCTCCTTCTATGCCCAGGTGACTGCCTGGTGGATGTGGGGAGGACTGTCGATGTAGTCTACCTGGTCTTCAGCAAGGCCTTTGACACTGTCCCCCAAGGCAAACTCCTGGCCAAGCTGTCAGCCCCTGGCTTGGGCAGCAGCACTCTGAGATGGGTTAGGAACTGGCTGGAGGCTGAGCCCAGAGAGTGGTGGTGAATGGTGCCACAGCCAGCGGGCAGCCAGGCACTAGTGGTGTGCCCCAGGGATCAGTGCTGGGCCCCATGCTCTTCAACATCTTTATTGATGATCTGGATGAGGGCATTGAGTCCATCAGCAGTAAATTTGCAGACGACACCAAGCTGGGGGCAGTAGTTGATCTGCTGGAGGGCAGAGAGGCTTTGCAGAGGGACCTCGACAGGCTGGACAGATGGGCAGAGGCCAAGGGCAGGAGATTGAACACATCCAAGTGCAGGTTCTGCACATTGGCCACAGCAACCCCAGGCAGTGCTACAGGCTGGGGGCAGAGTGGCTGGAGAGCAGCCAGGCAGAGAGGGACCTGAAGGTACTGGTCGATGGTAGGCTGAACATGAGCCTGCAGTGTGCCCAGGCCCAAGAGGGCCCAATGGCATCCTGGCCTGCATCAGGAACAGTGTGGCCAGCAGGAGCAGGGAGGTCATTCTGCCCCTGTACACTGCACTGGTTAGGCCATGCCTTGAGTCCTGTGTCCAGTTCTGGGCCCCTCAGTTTAGGAAGGAGGTTGACTTGCTGGAAGGTGTCCAGAGAAGGGCAACAAAGTTGGTGAGGGGTTTGGAACACAAGCCCTATGAGGACAGACTGAGGAACTGGTGTTGCTTAGCCTGGAGGAGAGATGCTCAGGGGTGACCTTATTGCTCTCTACAACTACCTGAAGGGAGGTTGTAGCCAGGCAGAGGTTGGTCTCTTCTCCCAGGCAACCAGCACCAGAACAAGAGGACACAGTCTCAAGCTGCGCCAGGGGAGGTTTAGGCTGGAGGTTAGGAGGAAGTTCTACACAGAGAGAGTGATTGCCCATTGGAATGGGCTGCCCGTGGAGGTGGTGGAGTCACCTTCATTGGAGGTGTTCAGGAGGAGACTTGATGGGGTGCTTGGTGCCATGTTTTAGTTGATTAGGTGGTGTTGGATGACAGGTTGGATGTGATGATCTTGAAGGTCTCTTCCAACCTATTCTATTCTATTCTATTCTATTCTATTCTATTCTATTCTATTCTATTCTATTCTATTCTATTCTATTCTATTCTATTCTAAATTCCCAGAAGGGGTGTATAGGAGTCCAAGATCAACTTTCACCACGAACTTGAGGAGCAGCTCCTTCCCTAATAAGAAACCTCTGGCTCCCTGGCATTTCTGGAAAGCCTAAGATGTGAAAGCAGAGAAATGGTTGGTTGATTATCTATACTTCTTATTTTCTTATGTGTTTTCCAGTAAAGAATCTTTTGTGCTGGGTACACTCAAGTGGTTAAGAATTAAGAACCGAGGGAGTGGCTCATAATGCTGCTCATGTTGTCACGATACGATACAATACAATACAATACAATGCACTAAACCAGGTTGGAAGAGACCTTCAAGATCATCACGTCCAACCCATCAACCAATCCAACCCACCTAAACAACTAAACCATGGCACCAAGCACCCCATCAAGTCTCCTCCTGAACACCTCCAATGAAGGTGACTCCACCACCTCCATGGGCAGACCATTCCAATGGGCAATCTCTCTCTGTATAGAACTTCTTCCTAACCTCCAGTCTAAACCTCCCCTGGTGCAGCCTGAGACTGTGTCCTCTTGTTCTGGTGCTGGCTGCCACAACCTTCCTTCAGGTAGTTGTAGAGAGCAATAAGGTTGCCCCTGAGCCTCCTCTTCTCCAGGCTAAGCAACCCCAGCTCCCTCAGCCTCTCCTCAGAGGGCTTGTCTTCCAAACCCCTCTCCAACTTTGTTGCCCTTCTCTGGACACCTTCCAGCAAGTCAACCTCCTTCCTAAACTGAGGGGCCCAGAACTGGACACAGGACTCAAGGTGTGGCCTAACCAGTGCAGTGTACAGGGGCAGAATGACCTCCCTGCTCCTGCTGGCCACGCTGTTCCTGATGCAGGCCAGGATGCCATTGGCCCTCTTGGCCACCTGGGCACACTGCAGCCTCATGTTCAGCCTACCATCGACCAGCATGAACCATGTGGCTCAGTTGGTAGCACCTAAGACTCTTACTGGGAAGGTTGTTAGTTCAAGCCTGCAGTGGGCAGGAGCGTTCTCTCTGGGGAGCAATGTCCTTTCACTTGGTGCCATGGTCTAGTCATGGGGTTTGTGGAGACAGGTTGGACTCGATGATCTTTGAGGTCTCTTCCAACCTTAGCAATACTGTGATACTGAGTGAAAAGTGAAAGCACCCCCATTGCTGCTCTGACAGGCGTGGTGATGGCAATGACTGTATATCCCTGCTGTGCTTAGCCGTGATGTTGTCACAGTTTAAAAGTGCAGCCAAATCTTGAGAATTCTCACAACATCCACAATGCTAATTCTTAAAATCTCTACAATGCTAGGTGAAGCTGCTCCCTGTACATCCTTTCAATTCCCCAAAGTATATCCCACTAACTGTGAACAGTTTTGTATTCCCTTTGAGAGACAAAATTGTTTGATCCCTTAGTTGTTCCTTGGATTAATATTTGTAGGGTTTTGATACTTTTTGCACATTTTTTTCCTTGCTGAGCCAATCACAAACTTTATGAAAAAGTCAGCAGCAAATATGAGTCATAGAATCATAGACTCACAGAATCGTTAGGGTTGGAAGGGACCTCAAGGATCATCTAGTTCCAGCCCCCCTGCCATGGGCAGGGACACCTCACACCACACCAGGCTGCTCATAGCCACATCCAACCTGGTTGCAAAACCCTCCAGGGGTGAGGCTTCCACCACCTCCCTGGGCAACCTGTGCCAGGCTCTCACCACCCTCATGGGGAAGAACTTCTTCCTAACATCCAATCTGAATCTACCCATTTCTAGTTTTGCTCCATCCCCCCCAGTCCTATCACTCCCTGACACCCTCAAAAGTCCCTCCCCAGCTTTCTTGTAGGCCCCTTCCGATACTGGAAGGCCACAATAAGTTCTCTGTGGAGCCTTCCCTTCTCCAGCTTAGGTTGTTATTTGTAGACCCAGGTAGTGTAGTCTAAAGTACTTACTGCTTGTCAGTTCAGGAAATGAGGTCTGTGTTAGTCCACAGGCAAAGCACTGGAGTGTCACAGAGTGACACATAACATCCCTTGGAAGGCTTTGGGTTTGTACCACTAGCAGCTCCTGGGGTGATTGAACCAGCAAACTGACAGGAAAACTATGTGACTTAGAGAGGACTGGAAATGCCCTGTTCCATCACTGACTTGCATTTGCTGTATGACCTTGTAACCATGCTTTATAATCTCAAAGAATGGTCTTTCCACTCACGAGTGCTTGGGGCAGGACTTTGATATTTCAGATGTTTGAAGGCTGAGCAGTCTCTTGTGGTTATAGAAACAATTCATTTGTGCCTTTCCATGGATGGTGAGATATTTCTTTTAAATGAAAAGTAGTATTACCCAAAGAGCAGTTGTACATCTCCACTTTGAAGTAGTGAATGCACTTCCACTTGTGATTACCTGTCTTATTCCAGACTGACTTTCACACACACATGTTCCTCATGCAGCATTTTCCATCTGTAGAACTGCTGGGCCAGTCTCTAAATCTGCCTGTGAGCTGTGGGGGATGAGAGCCAGGTCGCTTTTTCCCCTCCTATATTGTATAGAAACAGGACAGAGCAGGTGATATTTGCTAATTCAGCCTTGAGAACGAGGTGATTGGCAGACCACATGCACCCTGCATGCTCCCTATGGCAAAGGGAGTGCTCTGTTAGCCCTGCAGCTTTGAGGAGGACCTTCTATACATCATGGATCAGACACTGAACATCACAGCTGCCATGGGATCCAACTTCTCTGTGGTATCAGTGGTCATTATTTTGATGCAAAATCTATAAGTGATTTCCCATTTTGCTTCTGTGGACATGTCTCAATCCGGAGAGGGAAAGAGATTCAGGTTTTTAATGAATACTCCCATGTTGTGAAATTAGAGGCACAAACGAGGCCAAAATATCAACAGCTAGACTATTGATTACACAAATACAGTGGATGGACATAAATAAAGTGGATGGATCAGAAGGGGAGAGAGAGAAAATAGAGAGAGAAGAGAGAAGAGGAAAGGAATTATATTAATTATATAATACAATATTAATTATATTAGGTGTTTAAGCCCAGGCTGGATGAGGCTCTGTCCAGCCTGATCTAGGGTAGAGTGTCCCTGCCCATGGCAGGGGGGTTGGAACTAGATGATCCTTGTGGTCCCTTCCCACCCTAACTGAAACTATGAAACTACCACACCCCTCACCCCCCAAGACAGTTTGAGTCTGTGGAGGAAAGGTGCTGCAGGAGATGTTGGGTCTGTAGAGCAAAGGTGCTGAGCCTTTGGCTGTAGAAGGGATGTGGTCCTCTGAGCAGCTTCTTCAGATCCATGAGTTGCAGCAGGCGGAACTTAGGGCACAGAGAGAGGGTTTTCAGAGTCCAGGATCCGTTGTGTTGCCCGTGAGCTTTCCAGCCTGTGGTGCTGCATTTTGCTTCTCCAGTTTTCTTCTCCAGTTTTCTTCTCCAGTTTTCTTCTCAAAAGCCAGTATTGCTCCAGTCTTTTATACAGTTTTTTAGTCCTCAGGCAAGTGTCCAGGTGTTCCCCAGGATATCGTTCTGGGAAATCATCCTTAGGTAAGTGTCCAGGTATCTTCCCCAGGAAATCTTTCTGTGTACTCAGGTGAGTTTGGGCAGGGTCTGGATGGAGGGGGGAGGCCTCCACCTCCTCCTGCTCCATCTACCTACCCACACACTCTTTACACATCAGGGAATCCATTGTCCTTTCCTGGGGTATCTGATGGCTGGAAATGATCTTGTCCTGAAGGTGTGCTGGCTGGGCCCTTGGGCCATTGCTGTAGGCCAGCTGCAGTCCCGTGAGCAAGGTTATCTTTGCACCTTCCAAGAGTCCTTCCAGTGGCTCTGCCCAAGGCACATCAGCTATTGTCTGGGCAAGCAGCAAGGGATTTTATCTTTGTTGAGTCACACCAGGAGAGACAAGCTTTAGTCTCTCACAGGACCTGCCATGTTTTTATCTCTAAGAGTAGAGTATTTCTGGAGAATATTTTAAAATAACATAATTATATGTCCTGTCCAAGAGCATTTAGTAGTCACAGTAGGGGAATAGTTGATACTCCGGTGTGGTTAGTTTACAGCTCATCATGGACTAATAATTTCAAGCACTCTCAGCTTTGAGTTTCAATTTCTTTTTTCTCTTTGCTCTCTCTCTGTATGTTTTTAAATCTCTGGAACTTCACTTCTATCTGTTTTAGCCAAATTCTTAATTCAGAGTACCTCCATAAAGGAAGGTGTATTCTGAAAGAATGAGAGCAATCCTAACTGATAAAAGCAAAACTGTGAATTGTATTCTTTTTCTCCCTTGGAGTGCTTCCTGTTGGAAACAGGCTTTGAAATATTGCATTTGCAATCTGCAATTTGTGAGCATTTCCATTTTATTTTCAGTAGTAAAATTGTGTGTAAACCTGCCAATTATAGTGTAAAATAGAATAGGATAGGACAGGATAGGATAGGATAGGATAGGATAGGATAGAATAGAATAGAATAGAATAGAATAGAATAGAATAGAATAGAATAGAATAGAATAGAATAGAATAGAATTACCCAGGTTGGAAAAGACCTTCGAGACCATCAAGTCCAACCTATCATCCGACACCATCTAATCCACTAAACCATGGCACCAAGTGCCTCATCCAGTCTGTTCCTAAACACCTCCAGTGCTGGTGACTCCACCACCTCCCTGGGCAGCACATTCCAATGGCCAATCTCTCTTGCTGGGAAGAATTTTTTCCTGACATCAGCCTAAACCTCCCCTGGTGAAGATGATCCTTCTGCAGATTCAGTGCTAGCCTAGCTCCACAGCTGACCCCATTTGGCACATCTCCAGTATGCCTGCTCTCTTCAGTTCCCCATCCCATGAAACAGAACTGGTGACCTGTAGAGGTCTGTGTTGCTCTGCAGATGAGGAGGTAGCTGCTTGTCTCCTTTCTCTCTCCTGCTGTACCAGGTGATAGTCTCCTCTACAGACTGCATAGTCTAAGGTGGGTGCAGTACTGACCAAACTACACATGAGAGAGTGTAGATGTGGAGCTGGAGGCCAAGGCTAAGATGCTGGTGAGCTGAGGCTGTGGTGCATGGAACCAGAAGGGCACTGGGGTGGGCATTAGGGTGTGGGAAGAGGGTATGTGGGGAAAGAAATCTCCATGGAATGAGACCAGGTGATAACGTGCACGGAGGAAAAAGCTGAAGAGCACAGGGTGCAGCTGGGATGTGAAGCTGCATGGAGATGCTGGATGAAGCAGGAGCAGATGACAAAGGTTTGAACCAATTGCTATTGGTGATCAGCACAGGAGGTAATTTTCTTCAGAAGTGCAGCCAGCCTCACACAAGGGTTGTTTCTCCACACTGTCACTGATGCTAATGTGGTTTTAACAGCATTTCAATGACTTCATAGCAATAAAAGAACAGTTTGGGTTGGTTTGGAGTTTTTGGTTTTAGGGTGTTTTGTGGGTTTTTTTCTAGAGTAAAACTTTCCTCAGCCAAAATGCAGCATTTCTAGGTGTTTCATCCCTGTGAGCACGAAGTACATGTATGCACAGCTCACATCTGCCTCTTTTCAACCTCATAGACTTCACCTTTTCAGAGACAGGTGGGCCATAAGCAGGAACAGGTGTCTCTAGAGCATTATCACCTCCATATTACGGACAGTCATTGCAAACATTGCGCTCAAGGCACTTCAATCACTTCACCATGAATGTCACCACTCAGATCCTCCATCAGGAGCAGCAGGGGTACTGGCAGCTCCCTTCATGGCACACATCCAGGAAAATGTAAGGTAGGACTAGAAGTGTGTTAAGCAATAGAGAGGAAGGTAAAGAGGGAATACTTGCAGTCAGAAGTTAATTTGAGGCTAGGATAATAGTTTTAGAGTAACAGTCAGTTAGCTATGAACAATATTGACAGTTTCATGAGCATATGGCTCCCTGTGCTGTGCTGTGTGCCACCACTCTGCCTGTGCAGGTGAGTGCCAAAGCAGACAGTGCACCTTTATTACCCTTGGTGCACCCTCAGACCTGCACAAGGGTACCCCTAGACATGTGCAGACACTACACAGGGGACCACTGAGACCCACTTAGCACAGGGCAACCAGAGGCGTTATTGCACTATTTATCAGGAGAGAGAGACATCCATGTGGGTTTGAACAGCTGCTGAATTTGTCTTCTGCATGGTCCTTATCTTAGAAAGGCAACATCCAGCCTGCCTGGATTGTGTGCACCGAGGTGTGGACTGACCACCAAAACCTGCTGTGCACAGGTCTAGGCTTCCCAGTAGAAGAGGTGGTCCCGCTTTGGCCACAATAACCCCAAGAAGCACTAGAGGTGGGGGACAGAGTGTCTGGAGAGCAGCCAGGCAGAAAGCGACCAGGGGGGTGCTGGTAGATAGTAAACTGAACACGAGCCAGCAGTGTGCCCAGGTGGCCAGGAGAGCCAGTGGCATCCTGGCCTGCATCAGGAACAGTGTGGCCAGCAAGACAAGGGAGGTTATTCTTGAGTCCTGTGTCAAGTTCTGGGCCCCTCAATTCAAGAGAGATGTTGAGGTACAGGAATGTGTCCAGAGAAGGGCAACAAAGCTGGGGAGAGGTCTGGAGCACAGCCTTGTGAGGAGAGGCTGAGGGAGCTGGGGTTGCTTAGCCTGGAGAAGAGGAGACTCAGGGGAGACCTTCTTGCTGTCTACAACTACCTGAAGAGAGGTCGTAGCCAGGTGGGGGTCAGTCTGTTCTCCCAGGCACCCAGCACCAGAACAAAAGGACACAGTCTCCAGTTGTGCCAGGGCAGGTTCAGGCTGGATACACAGAGAGAGATAGATTGTCCATTGGAATGTGCTGCCCAGGGGGGTGGTGGAGTCTCCATCCCTGGAGATCTTCAAGTAAAGCCTGGATGAGGCACTCAGTGCTATGGTCTGGTTGATTGGGTAGGGCTGGGTGATAGGTTGGACGGGATGATCTTGGAGGTCTCTTCCAGCCTGGTTGATTATGATTCTATAATTCTATGATTGAAGTGAGTCCAGCAGAAACCATGCAGCCTGATATAGGAGGCGAGGCTGATGGAGCTGGGGCTGTTCAGCCTGGAAAACACAAGGCTCATGGGGATCCTGTCTGTGTGTATAAATACCTGATGGGGTAGCCTGACCTCAGTGCCAGGGGAAATGATGGAGCAGATTATCCTGGCGGCAATAACTGCCCCCCTGCAGGATGGCCAAAGGGCTCAGGTCCAGCCAGCATGGATTCAGGAAGGACAGGTCCTGCCTCTCCAACCTGATCTCCTTCTATGCCCAGGTGACTGCCTGGTGGATGTGGGGAGGACTGTCGATGTAGTCTACGTGGACTTCAGCAAGGCCTTTGACACCGTCCCCCACAGCAAACTGCTGGCCAAGCTGTCAGCCCCTGGCTTGGACAGCAGCACTCTGAGCTGGGTTAGGAACTGGCTGGAGGCTGAGCCCAGAGAGTGGTGGTGAATGGTGCCACAGCCAGCTGGAGGCCAGGCACCAGTGGCATCCCCCAGGGATCAGTGCTGGGCCCCAGCCTCTTTAACATCTTCATTGATGATCTGGATGAGGGCATTGAGTCCATCATCAGCAAATTTGCAGATGACACCAAGTTGGGAGCAGATGTTGGTCAGTTAGAGGACAGAAGGGCTCTGCAGAGGGACCTTGACCAACTTGGCGGAGTCCAACAGGATGGCATTCAACGAGTCCAAGTGGCAGGAGCTGCACTTTGGACACAACAGCCCCATGCAGTGCTACAAGCTCCAGCTCAGAGTGGCTGGAGAGCTGCCAAACAGAGAGGTACCTGGGGGTGCTGATTGACAGCCACCTGAACATGAGCCAGCAGTGTGCCCAGGTGCCAAGAAGGCCAATGGCATCCTGGCCTGCATCAGGGAACAGTGTGGCCAGCAGGAGCAGGGAGGTCATTCTGCCCCTGTACTCTGCACTGGTTAGGCCACACCTTGAGTCCTGTGTCCAGTTCTGGGCCCCTCAAGTTAAAGAAGGACATTAAGACTCTTGAACGTGTCCAGAGAAGGGCAACAAGGCTGGGGAGAGGCCTTGAGCACAGCCCTGTGAGGAGAGGCTGAGGGAGCTGGGGTTGTTTAGCCTGGAGAAGAGGATGCTCAGGGGAGACCTTCTTGCTGTCTACAACTACCTGAAGGGTGGCTGTAGCCAGGAGGGAGTTGGTCTCTTCTCTAAAGCAACCTGCACCAGAACAAGAGGACACAGTCTCAAGCTGTGCCAGGAGAAGTTTAGGCTGGAGGTGAGGAGAAAGTTCTTCCCAGAGAGAGTTGTTTGGAATGGGCTTCCCAGAGAGGTGGTGGAGTCACCATCCCTGGAGGTGTTGGTGCAGGGATTGGATGTGGCACTTGGTGCCATGGTCTAGTCATGGGGTCTGTGGTGACAGGTTGGACTTGATGATCTTTGAGGTCTCTTTCAACCTTGGTGATTCTGTGATTCTGTAAAGAGGATGGCATCAGACCCTTCCCAGCAGTGCCCAGGAGCAGGACAAGAGGCAACAGGGCAAACATAAGTACAGCAAAATCTATGAAAACCTCCTTTTATTGTGAGGGTGCTCAGACACTGGAGCAAGTTACTCAGAGTGGCTGTGGAGTCTCCATCTTTGGAGAACATCCCAACAGAACATGGCCCTGAGCAACCTTGGTTTGGGCATGAAGATTGGACAAGCAGAGGTACCTTCCATCCTCAGCCACTCTGAGTTTGTGTGCCTGGGGGCCCACAACAACTTTGGCCAACGTAAGAGTGCCTTTCTGCCTTGTGTGCTGGCTGCCACCCTGTCTTTCATCAGCTTTTGCACACAAACTTGTGGCAACTCTGCCCTCTCCAGACAGGCAGAAGAGGCTGATGCAGCTGATACTGTGGTCTTAACTTTTGGCCATCAGCCAATATGGAAACAAGAATGCAGGTAAGTGGGATCTGGACAGTCTTCTGTGAATATTGGTCAAATGTAAGACACAGCCTGGTTATGGAAACTATGGTTCAATAGCTTCTATTTCCCAGACCCAACTTCATGAAGAACTTTTGTGGTAACAAATGAGAAAGAGGTCAGGCTTTCCTTTTTCAAAACACAGCTGGAGCAGGACTTTGGCTTTCTGTGCCCTTTTACAAGCCATCATGGTTCAACCAGCCCTCCTGAGCGCTGAGATGTCCAGACTTAGCCGCTGTTTCTGGCTGGATATTGTCAGTCACACATCTCCTGTTCCTCCCTCAGGAAGGTGCCTTAAGTTTTCTATAATTTCTTCTTCTTATGGTTGTTATTCTGCTGTGTACAAAAGAGGGCAACAAAGCTCATTGGAGCCAAGGGCACAGACAACAGAGGGCGTGAACCAGTGACGTAAGATGAAGCTGCTGGGATCTGGTCTTTGTAGCCGAGGTTTGACATTAAATATATAAATTGACTTGGGAAGAGTGTTTGGTGCCCAGGAGTTCCCTACTCCTATGACTTCCCCAGGCTCTGAAATAGAGTCTCTCCTTTTCCCAGGCTGCTCATTTCCAGTTTAAACTCTTCCTGATGTAGCTTTGGTGAAAGGTGTCCTTACTCACTGGTGAAAAGGTTATGCTCCTGAAGGTGAAATGGGTTGGTTTTGATCTTAACCAGGCTGAGAAGGAGGTTGTTTCTGGGTTTCTCACCTCTTATGGTAAAAGCTGGGCTACTGTATTGAAGGAGATGCCCCAGCTTATGCCACCACTATACTTTGTTAAGCTTTCTGCTGACTAAATGGGGGAAACCCTCGATGACTGATGGGGAGCATCTTTCAGGCTATCAGGGGGTGATAGGACTAGGGGGAATGGGATGAAGCTGGAGGTGGGGAGATTCAGGCTGGAGGTGAGGAGGAAGTTCTTCACCGTGAGGGTGTTGAAGCCCTGGAATGGGTTGTCCAGGGAGGTGGTTGAGGCCCTGTCCCTGGAGGTGTTGAAGCCCAGGCTGGATGAGGCTCTGGCCAGGCTGCTCTAGTGTGGGGTGTCCCTGCCCATGGCAGGGGGGTTGGAACTAGATGATCCTTGTGGTCCCTTCCAACCCTAACTGAAACTATGAAACTATGAAACTATGAAACTATCTTTATATTTCTTCAGAGAGTTAGAGAAATGCCTCACTGCTTGGCCTGGTCAGTAATGGGACAGCTCTGGTGCCACCAGTGCCACAAGTCTGGGCACCAGGTAAAGGCAAAATAAAGTATTCTAATACCACAGTACCCCACCAAAGACAGGAGTAGCCTGTCCTTTACCAGGCGTTGGAGGTGTTGCCTCTGCCCATGCAGCTGTCCGAAAGGATCTTCCCACAGAAATACTGTTTCCTTTATCAAGCACCAGCAAAGGGAAAAAGTGATGTTTAATTCTGTGTCATCTAAAATCTGTCTGCTTCAGTGGCTTCTTCCCCACGGAAAACAGCAGGTACATTTTGGTGGCAGTCAAGCTTAGGCTTTTGGTTTTGTTGTGTTCCTTGGGTTTTGGTTGTTTTTTTTTTTGTTTCCCCTCTAGTTTCCTGGCTTTTGTTAGTTTAAGATAGGTCCTCAGTGTTACATTAACATAGATTTTTATGTGTCAATTAAGAGATAAATTCATTATGAAAACTCATTTAGAAAAGGGCTGACACCAGACAAAGCCTTGAGGCAGCTGTGGAGTGCTGGGATGCAACATCTGCTCCATCAGATTGCGCTCAGATGCTCCCGCTCCTCGGCTGTCCCCACCGCTCTGTGCCGTCTCAAGCAGCTCCTTGCTGCCCCGGGACATACAAGTTTGGACACAGACCCAGAAAGGCCAAATGTCTCCATTAATTCTCCTAGGCATAACCAGCTAAAGAAAGTTGTCAAGATATGCAGCCCTTTGACACTGTGAAAGGAAAAAAACAATCTGAACAAGCTCCATGCCGTGTTGGTTTGTCATGTAAGATTTGCTTTCATTCAGTTATTTGCTAGCTATTGAATTTGACATCCATCTGAAAGACCCAATCTACCTCTGGAACCTACCTATTTTCTCTGGTATGAGGCTCATTTGGTAATTTAAAAATACTTTCCACTACTAGCAGTGGTGCTTCTCATGACATAACAGAAACTGACTCAGAACGTAGCATATGCTGTTATCACCCATAATAGATCAGCCACAGCTCAAAGATTTGAAGCCAAAATTACCATTTGGCACGTCTGTAAATTCAAATACGCCGTCTGGCCCATGCTGAAAATTAATGGAAGTTTATCTGCTCTCTCTCTCTCCATATATATATATATATATAATCTCAAAGGCTTTGCTTGCACTAGTGCCATACAAGATTTTTCATTTAGTGTTTGTATTACAGTGACTCTCTGCATGGGTGTATAATGTTGTTGAAGAGCTCATCAAGCTGCAGTTTGTAAAACACATCCCCTTCTGCCTCGCTGCAGATTTGCTCCTTCATATTGAGGTTCAGTGCTTCCAGAAACAGCTGGGAGAAGGACACTGGGATGTTGTTCCTTCATCTCCCTGTCTCAGGGCAAGCCCCACCAAACCATCCCTAACAGGTATTTGCTAATAAAATAAAAGGTAATGTTAAAATAGAATAGACTGGAATAAACCAGATTGGAAGAGACCTTCAAGATCATGGCGTCCAACCCATCAACCAATCCAACACCACCTAAACAACTAAACCATGGCACAAAGCATCCCATCAAGTCTCCTCTTGAATACCTCCAATGATGGTGACTCTACCACCTCCCCAGGCAGCCCATTCCAATGGGCAATATATATTGCATACATACTCACATCTCATCATATATGTGTAGTGTATGTCAAAAATTCTTCCATATGGGTTGGAAAGTGTCCAGAGAAGGGCCACAAGGATGATCAGAGGGCTGCAGCACCTCTCCCCTGAGGACAGACTGAACTGAGGTGGGGCTGTTCAGTATGGAGAAGAGAAGGCTCCAAGGAAACCCTATTGTGGCCTTCCAGTATCTGAAGGGGGCTACAAGAAAGCTGGGGAGGGACTTTTCAGGATGTCAGGGGGGAGTGAAACAAAACTAGAAATGGGTAGATTCAGACTGGATGTTAGGAAGAAGTTGTTCCCCATGAGGGTGGTGAGAGCCTGGCACAGGTTGCCCAGGGAGGTGGTGGAAGCCTCATCCCTGGAGGTTTTTGATGCCAGGCTGGATGTGGTGGTGAGCAGCCTGATGTAGTGTGAGGTGTCCCTCCCCATGGCAGTGGGGTTGGAACTAGATGATCCTTGAGGTCCCTTCCAGCCCTAACAATTTTATGAATTTAAGTTTTAAAGGGCTGATCAGTCAGGAAAGGAGAGCTCCTGAGCAGGAACCTTATCTGCACAGTTTCAGAAATGAAAACTCCCTGTCAGCAGGCAGATTTCCATGCATGCACATGGCAGCATCAGAACTGTCATGGGCAGCTCGTTTCCATACCTGTAGTTGTGCATTTTCAGCCAGCACACAAGCTCCTTTGGAGGGTGTGTGGCGTTTGGGGTTTTTTTGCCCAGTTGAATTCACAGCCTTTTTTTCCCCAGGCCGTCCCTGCCACTCAAGTGTTCTTGGGGAAGGCTTCTGTTTGACACCTCCAGTTTCCAAAAGGGACAAGTTATGCGTCCAGTCCTGCAAACCTGCCTGCACTGAACGCCTGGAGAGATGAGTGGAGCTTTCACATGGCAGATGGCTCCCCAGCACCGAGCTCTACATAATTTTGTGATATTTTAGCTGGGGATATTTTAGTGGCTTTTTCCCTATGCATGACAGCATGATTTGCTGGCTGCTAGAAAATGTCACCAGACCCTTTCTCATTCCACAGTGAAACCTTTGGATTTTTATTGAGCGAGGGAAAATGTTTTCTTTCCCTGTTGTACAGGGACACTCCTAGCTGATGAAAAATATTTTCAGATGAAACCAGTGACAGTAGAAAGGTAGAAGGGCAAACCAGTCGTGTTATGCTTCAAAACAAACCAACCCAGTCATGTTATGCTTCAAAATAAACCTCAAGCCAAAAGAGAGCTTTCTCTAAAAGCCTTTACAGAAGTGTCCTACTATTCAAATACTTTTATCCTTTCAGAGAACTCTTTCTTTATTTAATTTGTGTTGTCACTTGACTACTCCTACAATACAATGAAGACAAAAATGTGATAAATTCACCAGGTTGAGGCTTTTTATGTTCTCTCAAAGAGGGTAATTGCTTAAGTGTAAATTCAGTGGTCACTGTGGGTCGGTCCCCAGCCTGCCTGCCTGCTACAGAAATACAGAAAAAGGGGGGGGAATGCTCCACATCAGTACACTCCTCTCTCTGCTTTGCCAGCATTTGTCTCAGTTTCAGAAAGAATTAATTAACCCTGTCCAGACCTATATCTACATGCAGAGGTTGCAGGGGATTACCTTGCCCTGGTTCTGCTGATAGACTTTGCAGTGCAAATACTTTTCCTTGAAGTTGCTCACACAAATGATTAGTGGTAACCAGACACCCTCTGGCCAGCTACTGTAGTGCTCAAAATGGACTTTTTGTGCCCAACAGATGTTTAAGAGAGCAGTGAAGCACAGGTTATCCAGCTCCCTGGGCAGTCTGACAGGGGAGTCCTCCTCAGACAGTTTATATTTCATGGAGTGCCATGGCCATTAAACGTATATGTAGCTGTGATTTACTGACTCTGGCTAGGGAGGTTAATTCTGCCATCAATGTTATTGGAAGGCAGATATAGTTCTAAGCATCTGTGTCTGTATTATAGATCAAAATAGGTAGTCTGAATCCATGTCACTCCTCCCCAGACCTCATCATCTGTGACAGCATTTACAGCACACAAAACCACACAACTTCCTTTGTAGTTTTTCATTCTGGTCTTTGTGAATAATTATTCTATTCCAATGTCTCCACTTGTTTTCATTAGGCATTCATTTTCCTTTCACCCTGTTCTGTGATGGGAATTCAAAAACCCCCAAATTAACCTGGCTTCCTCGTTTCCTTCTTTATACCACAGTGTAATCAATGACTGCAGCTACCTCTGGAGACAAGGAAGTTAACCTTCCTTGCCACTCTTGGCTGAACAGTGGCCTGGCTTTGCAGGCTGTAAGGTGCTGCAAATTACAGAAAAAGTAGTGGCTGTCCTTAAAAGTATGGGAATGCACCAGAGATATTAACAGCAGCATGTTTTGGTTCTTTGTTCACATTCATTGCTCACATAATATACACTTCAGGATTTGAGTCTGGACAATCAAAGAGGCTTTTTTGTTCAAAATTATTCTTAACCATTGGACCAATGGCATTCTGAGCACTGCATCAGGCACTAGATCAGGCACTAGATCAGAATGTTCTGGGGGCTTGGAGGAGTATTCAGAATCCCACCTGGATTTGTATTTCCTGCCTGGGCCTGGAAATTGAAATGGGGAGGGAAAAAAAAACCCTCCCCAGAAATACAATACTAGACATGATACAGAATCAGTTTTTCCATTGCAGGATGACACAAGAAAGTTATGGCACAGGAGAATGAATAACAAAGAATTTGCTTCTGCTGTTTAGAGTTGTGAACTTTTTGTTGCATCTTGTAACCAGCACAGCCAGGCAGTAAGAGTGCTCCTTCTTGCACCAGTGACAAAGAGGCAGCATGTGAAGAGTTAATAACCCCAGGTTGGAAAACTAGGGAAATGGGACCCTGAGGAAGCACTCTAAAGTCAGTTTTGGTAATCAAAGGGGCATTGAGAATTTGGCTGACATTTGCTTCAGTGAAAGACTTTCATTATCGTCCAGCTCCTCCACCTCCACCTCGAGTGCTGTGTTCAGTGCTGGGGCCCTCAATGCAGGAAGGACGTTGAGGTGTTGGAGCCTGTCCAGAGAAGGGCATCAAGGCTGGTGAAGGGCCTGAAGCACCTGGGCTATGAGAAGGGAGTTGGGGTTGTTCAGTCTGGATTAGAGGAGGCTGAGGGGAGACCTCATTGCTCTACACAACTACCTGAAGGGAGGATGCATCAAGGAGTGGGCAGCATCTTCTCCGACAGGACCAGAGGACATTGTTCCAAGCTGCCCAGGGGAGGTTCAGATTGGATATTAGGAAATATTTCTTCACCAATGGATTCTCAAACATTGGAATGGTCTGCCCAGGGCACCTGCTGGACTTCCCATCCCTAGAGGTGTTTAAGCAGCCTGAGGAGTTGATGCTTAGGGACATGGTTTAGTGTCAACCCTTCAATGCTGGATCAAGGATAGGACTGGATAATCTTGGAGGTCTCTTCCAACCAGATGTATTCTGTGTTTCTGTGATCCTGTGGTTATTTAATCTCCATGCTCCAAACCCTGCCCAGGCAACGTGGGTGAGCTCTTGCTTGCATGGATAGACTTGCAGACCTCTTTTAGTTCATGAGGATGAAAAATGAAAGTAATTTGGTTTGGTTTGTTTTTATTATAGAATGAATGCATGAGAATTACCATTCTTTGTGCAAACTTACTGTCTCCCTTCCAAGTGCCCACCATTCCAAAGTATCCAAGCACTCCTCTCATTCTGGAGGAGCCTACTTTTTGACACCTTGACATATTGCCATCTAAGTAGCAACCTTCACATACACTTGTCCTAAGTAATACTCCAGTGAAGAGGCAGTCTGGTAGGCTCCTTTTATATTCCAAACCCTAAAGAACATATGGGATTATAATGTCAAAACTAATACCTCTATTAAAGATACTCTCTGCTAGAGGGTCTTAAAAAGTTTAGTTAGGACAGCTTACATCAAAATTCAGCCATAAGGGAGAGAAATTAGGGAATGGTTGGCAACAGAGGGAACACTTTTTTGGAATTGTCATAATTCTAATAATAATTTGTTTTGTGGACTCACATCTGGAATAGTGGCAGGGGTGGTGCTCTTCTCCAGTGTGGGGTTTGAGGGGAGCTAGTCCTTGCAGTGTCAGAAAAGTATCATAGTATCATAGTATCAGTCAGGGTTGGAAGGGACCACAAGGATCATCGAGTTCCAACCCCCCTGCCATGGGCAGGGACAACCCCACACTAGAGCAGGCTGGCCAGAGCCTCATCCAGCCTGGGCTTAAACACCTCCAGGGACGGGGCCCCAACCACTTCCCTGGACAACCCATTCCAGGGCTTTACCACTCTCATGGGGAAGAACTTCCTCCTCACTTCCAGCCTGAATCTCCACCTCCAGCTTCATTCCATTCCCCCTAGTCCTATCACTACCTGAGATCCTGAGCAGTCCCTCCCCAGCCTTCCTGTAGCCCCCTTCAGATCCTGGAAGGCCACAATGAGGTCACCTGGGAGCCTTCTCTTCTCCAGACTGACCAGCCCCAACTCTTTCAGTCTGTCCTCATAGGAGAGGTGCTCCAGCCAGGAGCACCTGAGGCAGAGGATCCCTGAGACACTAAGGAATAGTTCATTGGTCATCAAAATATCTCATCAAGGGTGTGCTGGATTCGTGGATTGACCCCTTCAGAAAAGCTGATGTGCCTGGGAGATTCTCTGCTCTGTCTGGAAGGTGAATTCAGACATTACCCAGCAGCACTGCAAACCAGAGGTGGTTCAATAGAGGATAAGTATGCCAGAGCTGATTCATTCTTATACTTTTATTCTGAAAAAAAATAAAAAGAAGTAGTCTATATTTTAATTCCTTTAGTATAGATTGGGAAGAGGAAAGAGAATGTCTTGATGAAAAATAACCTCACATTCCACCAGTTATATTGATTTGATGTCTAAAACATGAAAGTGAAGTGGGGTTTTGTCGTCCAGTAAAAGAAAATTAGATTAGATAATTTTTTTCCTATTGTTAATGAAAAGGATGAAAATTCCTCAATTCTTTCAGCAAAACTTTCATGGTAATCCCAAAATAATTTTTCAGGTGGGAAAACATTTTGACAGAAAATTGTTGATCTAGCCTGATGTAAATGGGAATTAAATCCTTTCATGTTGGTAGAGAATAAAGATGATGCAAATTAAATTATAATCTTCTAGGGAAAATCAAGTTTAATTGATGGGAGTCAAAAGCCTCAGTGGCTGTTTGGCTGAGCATCCTTAGCATCCTTCCAAAGGCTTAGTCTGAGCTGCACCCGATGGTTTAGCTGCTTACAAGCTCCAGATTTTAATTCAGAAGCTGGAACTGTGTTGACCAAAAGTTCTGCACTGTGACCTTTCCAGGTTGTTACCCATTCCAGCAGGTGACCATACAGGCACACTGTGAAGTGGTGACACCTTTGGATACTTTAATGTTGTTCCATGAAGATTACCAGAGCTGAGGTTTTATTGCTTTATTTGTTTATTCATCTTCCAACCATGACAAAGAGGAAACTCAGATAATTTATCCAGGAATTCTTTGGATAGACAATATTGAAAAAATAGGGGGTTTGGTCAATATTGCACAAATGCTCTGCTTCATTGATAGTAAGCTCTTTACCATGAGGGTGGTGTGTCATCGATGAACTGGATGTGCTCTGGAGAAAGGTGGTGCTCCAGTGGTGGAACACTGGAACAGGTTGCCAAAGGACGTGGTTGAGGCCCCATCTCTGGAGATACTCAAGGTGAGGCTCAACAGGGCTCTGGGCAACCTGATCTAGTCGGGGATGTCCCTGCTGACTGCAGAGGGGGTTGGACTGGATGACTTTTGGAGGTGCCTTCCGACCCAAACCACTCAATGACTCTGTGAAACATATCCAGCTATGCTTGGGCACTATTCCCAAGAACAAAATCAAAAAATAAAAATGCTCTTAATCTGAGGAGAGCAACAATGCCACTTGAATGCTTTGGTCATTTGTCCAGGGGCAGGTCCAGTGAAGGACAACAAATCATGTGAGGGGGCTGGAGAACAGGTGAGGATCAGCTGAGAGATGCGGGGTTGTTTAGTCTGGAGAAAAGGAGGCTGAGGGGAGGTTTTGGTTGGACTAAAAATTCTTTACTGCAAGGATTCTTAACCACTGGCACAGGCTGCCCAGGGAGGTGGTGGAATCCCCATCCCTGGAGGTGTTTCAGAGAGGCAGAGATGTGGCACTGAGGGACATGGTTTAGCCCCAGACTTGGTAGAGTTAGAGAACGGTTGGACTCAATGGTCTTACAGATATTTTCCCAATGAAACCATTCTGTGATTTACCCTGGATCCTTCTAACAATAACATTGTACAAATGATGCATTATTATGAAACTGCCACTAATCCTATTGATTACATTAGTTTTTTTAATAGTAAGTCGATTTCTGCTGCAAACTGTTTGCGCTGGTGTTGGAGCTGAACTAAGACTGAGTAACAGCCTGTATGGGAATTTTACTAACCAGTCTTGTGATTTGCTAGCTAAGACTAACACTGCCTGAAAACAGTGCTCTGGAACAACTTGCTGAGAAATATGCAGTTTCATTATTTTCAAAACTTGCTCTATGAATTTGAGAAGATGTACCATGAGAAAAGTCAGCCCAAGTTCCACAGAATCACAGAATCACCAAGGTTGGAAGAGACCTCAAGGATCATCAAGTTTTATTACTTCTTTAATGGATTTAGCTTTCTACCCAATCCAAATGCATTGAATCTTATATTGATAGTAACAAACCTTTTACTATAATACAAATCCAAATAAAATACTTTACATGGTACCTAGAAACTCAGAATGCAATCTTAAGTTGAGGGGCTTCTGTGTTGTTAGAATGGTGCAATTTAGGGTAGAATAAAATCGTATTGGATTGCTGAAATAAAAAGCTTCGATGAGCATGGGATGGAATTTTCTGGAATTTTTATTCCCTGAGACACTGTGGAGTACCAGCCCACCATTTCTGTGAATTCACTGTAGAGAAAAGGGAGAATATCACTCAGAATTGAATACTATTTAAAAACTGTGAAAAAAGGAAGACTGAAAATCTGGTCTGTGAGGTTGCACTTGCAGATAAGGCCAGGCAGTACTTCTGACATTAACAAGTCTCTTAAATGAAAACAAGGATTTTGTCATGACAGTTCATCCTCTGTCTTGTCTTACCTTGTAGTATATATTTATCACTTTTATGAGGGCACTTAATTTATATCTACTCTTCACTTGACCCAAGCCACTAAAGCAAATGGATTACCATCAGTCCAAGTCAATTTATACAAAGGCTCTTTTCTCTGACAATGCACTGCCCCGCACAAGGGCCAACAGAGCCCCCACATAAAAGACTTTGCAGTGTTTTTGGATTCTTTGTATAATTTGATCTACTTCAGTGTGCTTTGCTACCTTCTCTATGTTGATATTATTTGGGTTTTAACTACAATGGGCTTTGTATAATAATACAGAGGAACCAAACAGGGAATTAAAGAAAAGAAGAAGGAGGACAAAAAAAAAGAAGGGGGGGGGGGGGGGGAGAAGAATCCCTTCCATGCTTTCATTTGTGGTCAGTCCCCACTGTACTCCCTCATTTCTTTTGAGCTTTGTAGCCAATAGCAGATCTACGTCCATCTGTTTTTAATCTGCTATTCAGAATGATAGTCTGTGGATCAATGAACTCTAGCCATAGTCTATAGAGAAACTGCAAATCTTTTTGGGATAATTTCCAGAGGATAATAATATTCACATGAGACTTCTTTTGCCTTCCTTATCTCCACTACAGTTTTTCATAAAAAGAATGGTATCATAGCTGCCTGTTTCAACAATTGCTTCTGTCATGATGCATTATTGCCAGTGAGCTAAACAATTGAAGTCATAAATCTTTGAGCTTTTAACTATGCTACTGCTGCCCAAAGAAGAATCTGTGAGACAGCAGTGAGCTAAAGAGAGTCAAGAGACTAAATGCAAGAGGCTAAAATGGGACAGACAGGCTTTCCTTACAAAACACTGTTTGGATTTTCTTGCAAGAAAAATGTAGCATGAAAGAAAGTTGCTTGGCAAGTCTGAAATGAAACAGGGTGCACTTGCTTCGGTTAATGCCCAGCAGACACTAGCCAGGCTGACATGAATGAGTAATTCTACTGACTGTACACTATGGTGAGAAAAACATTTCAGCAGGAAATAAAAGCTAGTGGTGTTTTCCTGGTGCCCATGGGCTTGGCCTTTGCTGAGAATAAAATGCATAAATGCATGCAGTTGAAAATTCTGATCGCCCCTGATGCTGTGCGCTGCTCCCCTACACACACTGCCGTGCGTGACCTGCAGCCATCCTGCCATCCTTCCAAAGCCAAGTAAAACCCTGAGAGGGGTCTGCAGTGCTGCTGCTTCTCTGCTCCCCTCCCTGTCCTGAAGACAAAGGGGGACAGTATTTTGAACTGAGGTTGATATGAGTTCACCATTCCTCAACTGATTTAAATACAATACTGCTAGTCAACACAGAGCTGTCTCCAGAGTGAGATGAAATCCCTTGGCTCTGAAGGATGCTCATTACTGTGTATGCATTGCCTTTCCTTGCACAGGGGCATGAAGGCATGAAAGTCAGCCTAGGAAACTGCTCCAGATAAAAATAAGTAAGCAGCAAGTCCTTAGCCATTAACTCTCCCAATATGCTTTGTTATTTCTTTCAGAAATCTGTCTGGAATTAAATGGGCATAAATTCAGGAGCACTTCCCCATCTGAAATGCAGCCTTCCTATCTGAATTGCAGCACAGTGCTTACAAATCCTTGCTGACATGAATACCCAGGTTTTGAAACTGTTGGGACATACCCCATGTAAGCTGTAGCATCCTGTTCCTTAAGCCAAACTGAACAACCCTGTTTCTTTCCTAAACATGCTGTTTCTTAAGCAAATGCTGAGCAATGTTAAGTATGTTGAGATTCTGCATTTTAAATATGAGCAGCTGATTTCTCCCCTTAGACACAAAAAATGCAATTCCCACTGAAGTCAATTAAAGCTGTCTTCAGATCTCAGAGTTACCCTGAGCTTTATATCCACTTGTATCTTGGAAGTAATTGGAGATATATCAAGTGAATTGTTTAATGGAATGATGAATTGCCTCCATCTTGCTTCTTGGAGGGAGAGTTTGGGCACTTTTCATTTGCTGCAGATTTTCAGAACCTCAGCCTCTCTGTACACTTCCATTTCTATAAATTATTTCAATCTCACAGTGCTAATCCCCTTTTCCTTTTCCTTTTCCTTTTCCTTTTCCTTTTCCTTTTCCTTTTTTCCTTTTCCTTTTCCTTTTCCTTTTCCTTTTCCTTTTCCTTTTCTTTTTCTTTTCTTTTCCTTTTTCTTCTCCTTTTTCTTTTTCTTCTCCTTTTTCTTTTCCTTTTTCTTTTCCTTTTTCTTTTGCTTTTCCTTCTCCTTTTCCTTTTTTTCTTTTTCTTTTTCTTTTCCTGTAGACAGGATGTCCCTTTCAAGGAAAATATTAAGAACTGCAGCTATGGTTTCCCCTCTTTCTTTTCCAATTGATCTTATGGCTTGTTCAGGAGGACTCAGTGTATCTCAGGAGCCACTGAATGTGCCCTAAATATTGCGGTTTATCAGTTATCCAAAGTTTTAGGCCATTCTGCCCTGAACAGAACAATACAATAATATTGGGTAAATGTGCTTAAGCATTTTTATCTACCTCTTTATTGAATTTACTGGGGTTTTAACATATGTGGAAAAATATTTTGCTTCCTGTAGCCTGTGATGGTGGCTGTGAGCTTAGGAGAAATGATACTCACCCTATTGTCACAAGTTTCCTTGGTTGTCTACAAGCACTCTGTACTCTCAAAGAAAAATGGATACAGAAATACATACTAGTTACATTTTTGAACAAATATTCCCATTGATTCTTCAGAATACTAGGTAGGATTGGGCAATGCGGTGTTTTAGAGCCTCGGGGAGCAGCACATTACGCACCCTGCCCTGCCCAGCTCGTGGGGCTCTCCCCCAAAGTGTGGGTGAGGATGCTGCTTGCCTGTGATGGGGCTTGGGCAGCCTCCAGTGCCCCAAAACACCACAGCCATCAACCCTGTTCCTCTCCCCTCAGCCACAGGAGAAAGGCAAAGTAGGCAGCTCTGCATCCTCGGGGGGTGGCGCAGGCATGGGGGGCACAAAGGCTTCCTGGCACCCCGTGGTTCCCGCCGCCACCGGCGCCGGGGAGGCCGCCTCCCCCTGAGCCTCTCTGCCGCTCAGGCTGCAGGCACAGCTTGTCCTTCATTTGAATAAAACCATCATCAAAACCATTCGGTTGAGTCAGCTATTAAACCACTTAATTCCAAAATCCATACCATGGGTGATTTAGAAAGGACAATTAAAAAGCCAGAGAACAGGCTCTATGGTTTTCTCATTGTGAACTTCATCAGCCCCGAGTGCCGCCTGCCATCCACTTTGCTAATAAAAGTCCTGATACACAAATTGGAATAGTGTTTTATAGGTGCCTGCTTTGCTTCCCCTCCTCTACCACAGCCTGACAGAAAATGCTTTCTTGGGTATAAATCACTATTTTGTTTTATTTTATTTTGTTCTGACTGAAGATTTAGGGCTAGATTAAGAAAGGCCATGACATGACCAGCAGAGAGAAAAAGACAATGAAACCACCACCCAGTGGGAGCTGTGTGCCCCCACACAGCTGGGTGCAAGACCAGCCCTGGCTGCATTGTGACCTTAACAACCTTTCCTGGTCAAAGCAAAGGAGCAGCAGGGCTTGGGAATGAGCCAACTCCATCACACCTCTGCTGCTGCAACAGCAGTCCGATCAGCACCCCTCCTCAGGACCAGGACCAAGGGTTGAATCTCATCCTTGGCAGTCAAGGGGAAAAGACAGGGCTTATGCCTGCAACTAAACTGCTCAGAACTCTGCCCTAATCTATTATTTCCAGAGTAACAAAGCTGAGAGAAGAGTAACTAAAGTAAGAGTCAAGTTGGATTAATCCGAAGTTAATTTTTGGTTCTCATGCTGTCCTCCTGGCTGCTAAAAAAAAAAAAAAGGCCAATATCATTCTAAGGTTTCCTTTCACAGACAGTGAATGAAGCTTGCTTGTTTCCATCCTGCAGAGTCTGAATGAGAACCTGGGCCAGATCTTATGTTCTGCATCTCCATCTGTGCTGGGGGTCAAACTGCTCTGTGAAAAGAGCTCTCCCATAGCTTTTCATGTTCAGGTAAATTGTTGAGAATCTGAAGTGCTGGAAGTTTGGACTGAACTCAACTTTCCTTATCATCAAAAAAATCCAGAGAAGCCCACAAGTGAAAACCTTCTCTTCTTTTTCCAGGTGAAAAGGAAAGTGAGTTGCTGTAGTAGATGGGAAAGAGCAAAGTCGGGGGATGGTGCTAGAGCAGCAGAGGTGAGAGAGGCCTCTCATGCCAGAGTGGAACTTAGTATACAGAAGCACCCCGAAAGAGTTAAATTAGCCCTTAGCAGAGATCCCTTTCTGTGCTGCATCCATTGTGTGGGCCTTTCTGAAGACATTTTCCCTGGTGTTCCTCTGACAATCTGCCGTCTCAACAGCCGACAAGGCAGCACTCTTGCTGGGGAGCATTAATGGAGGTGTTTCCTTGCAGTTCCTACAACCATCTGGTTTTCTACTTCTCTCCCCTTTCCGTTTCCTGTTGGCACTGCATCCTAAACTCCTAACCTCTTGCACACAGCCACTTTTTTTTCCTCTTTCCCCCCCCCCCCCCCTTGCTGGGGGAGGTGCAGCACAATGAGATCCATGTAGTGAGAGTTCAGTTGCTGTATGTCAGAGAGCCGCATATGCTAGCCAGTTTTCTCACCCACACCCCTCTCCGTGGGATTTCTCAGCACACTTGCTTCCCAGCTCCTGCACTCAACATGTGGTGCAAAGAGTAGTGGAATATGTGGGTCTGAGGCCCTGCAGTGTACAGGAGGACTCTTCCTGACTTGGATTAATATTGCTGCCAGTGAAATTTGTGGCATTTTGATTGCCTTGGAGCCTCAATGCTGAAATGCTTTTCTCTCTGCTTACCCATATGAGTCTCCTTTCAGCTTTTTGTATTCACATGAAAGCCAGGGCAAAATTTATTTTGATGTTTTTGAGAATATTGCAAAGATATTCTCAAGAAAACACCATTTCATTTGCTCAGGGTCTTGTTCATACAGGCTTTCATGACTTCCAGGATTGACTATTTTAATTTGTTCCTGGTGGTGTTCCAGATTGTTTGCTAAACTGGCTGCAGATGGTTTCAAATGTTGCTGCTGCCAGAATTGTTACTAGGACTTGATCTGCAGATCATATTTCTCCAGTCTCACGTTCCCTCTACCCTGGTGCCTGTTAAGCAGCATATGGCTTTAAAATTCTTATACTGACTTGTAAAGCTTGCACTGGCCCTGATTCTCTTTTACCTTCCTGACCTTTTAACTCTTTAGGCTTTGGCTCAGGCTCATGGCTTATCTGATGTAATGTCCACTGAGAGTTCAGAGGCAGCATCCAGGAAACAGGGTTCAGTGTGGCTTTGGGCATTGCTCCTTGTTATGCTTTTCTGTTACCTCAGTGAGGAGAAGGAAGTGGGTTGTTTCTTTGCTTCTGTTTCCTAATATTAAAATTATTATCCCAAGCTTTACACTAAGCTTTTCTACATCGATTTATGCACAGACATAGGCACACACAAAGTCAACACACAAACAGTACTCTGCTCCTTTCAAATTAAAACGTGGAAAGAAAATCAGTTTGATTCCCAGGTGATGTACTGCTCAAATAAATTCTGGAGAGCCACTTCCTGACTACACTGGGTGAAGCAGGAGAGGTCCTTGTATGAGCATGGCTTGGAAAAAAATGGGAACACTGCCTTCTTTGCATGCCCTTTTGAGTACTTTGATTACTGAAAGCTCAGGAGTCTCACTCTTAGCTTTCTACCGACTTCATGTCACCTCAGCTGAAAAGCAGGTATACAAAACCACTGCCTTGCCTGTGTGTATTTCATTACTCAGAATTTGGAACCCTCCTAAGTAGCAAGACCCTGTCAGATGCAGAATGAAGGACAGCAAGAGAACTGGGTTCTTTTCACTGGATGTGCTCATAGAGGTTTTATTGGCAGTGTCACTGCTCAAACACAAGCAGGTGAAATTTTGTATTTACTCAAAGCTATGGGAATTTTGCTGGTTGCAGACAAGGCTTTAAGGGAGGAGATTTAGAAGGAGCTTGAATTGCCAAGTTTGACAAGTACATTTGAGAGTTATTTCTATTGGCAACCTAGGTCAGGATTGCTCCTGGGGCCACTCGGATGTAATCAGGGGGAGTCATACCTTTAGAGCCCCGGTCCAAGGAAGACCTACTCTGCAAGCTTAACCACTCAAATTTACTCTTCAGGGGTTAGTTCAGGGTAGATTCCTGTCCTCTTGTGAGTCTTGAGACCTTCTGGAGCAGTGAGATGTTTGTCTCCATATGGAAAGAATTCAAAGTGCTTCCTTCTGCTCCTACCTCAATCTGTAAGAACAGACTGGGACCTCATTCCACTCCTCTGCTTTCACTGACTGCAATGTAGTTATTTCTGAGAGGACACATAAGAGCTTCTTTCATCTGAGTAGCTCTGTCTTTACAGATCTCCATTTCTTCTTGGTATTCCCAATTTTATTCTCCTGGTCAGCTCCTATATCTCTTGTGCTTCTTTTTATTCTATCTTTCTTCAAAGCACAAAGTAGAACAGAAGTTCTGCTTTCCCTATGGAAAGCCATCCCAGCTTTTTGTGCTTCTTTCTTTGCTTCCACAGTTGATTATAGTTGCATATGATATTAGTCTGTACTAATTAAAGAAAAATAAAAGTCAGAAAAGGAAAAATTGGGCCAGGGGAAAAAATAAAACAAGAGAAAAATAGAAGATTTTGAAAACTTATCTGCGTGATGCTTCAGTCAGACTGAACTCTGGCTGGTTTGCCTTTGTATTGTTCTGTCAAGAGAAAATGGGGAGGAGGAAGAATGGCCACATCAGCACGTCTTCATAAAAACCACTGACTCAGGAGAGCTGCACTTTTTAGGGAAAAAAAAAAAGAATTCAAAGTTTAGATTTCTTTGTGGAGGATAAAATGCCTGAAGTTTATTCCTCCATGGTGTATTTGTCAAGGGAGAATTGCTGTACACTATAAAAAGTTAGAGTGGCCTAGCAGAGTTCATGAAGTATATGGCAAGCTATAAGACAGGGATCACAAGATGTAGGACATGGAAACACATTGAAGTTCATGACAATTTACTGCTCTGATGGTGAGGCTAAATGACTTATGAAGTACCCAGGCATACACCAGGTCAGTGGTAAGTGGAAACCAGGAGTTACTTTTGTCCTGTGCATGCTCTGTAAGACTGATATGAGAAGATGGCACATGGGTCTGCTGTCAACTCTTTAAACAATATGTTAAGCAACTGGAAAAAAAAAAAAGAGTAAAGGAAAATAAGGAGAAAGAGTAAACAAAATCCTCCAAGAGCTGGAGAAGTTACTTTGCCTTCACCAACTTGAAGCTTACTCAAGTGAAAAAAATGGATGTTGAAGTGATCATTAAACACACAGCCCACAAACAAGAGTTATGGCTAGAAGCTCTGGTCGATGAAGTCAGGAGAAAACACAGAATGTACTCTGAGCAGAGAGTACTCAGAGTGGGCTTGGGGAAGGCTCACCTAGCTGCTGCAGCAGGGCAAAGCCCCGGTGATCTTGCCTAAACTAGCGTGAATGCTTTTCTGGCAGACTTGTGTTTGCTCAACACAGGTTTTACGCCTGTTCAACACATCACTGAGCTCACCCAGCACGTGAAGAGCAGATGAAACATTGTACTCTGAAGGATAACAGATTAAAAGTGGTGTTGGCTCATCTTGACCCTAAGCTTTAGCAACCTGGGTGAGGCTAGGTTTCTCTAACCTCTTGACTCACACAGAAAGATGGAACACCCCCAAGAGATTATTAATTTTTGCCTTTGCTTTTAAAAAGAGGAAAACAATGACTATCAATCTTTTTTATAGGACTAGTTAAAATGCATTTCAGCAGTTCCTTTCAATTCCTTTGACTGAAGTTCAATGCCTTAACAGGCATTTGTGGGAAAAGTGTTTGCTTCCTGCAGCCCTGTTCAAGTCAACAGGCATTTGTCGACTAGACTCAAGAATCACAGAATGGTCTGGGTTGGAAGGGACCTCCAAAAGTCATCTAGTCCAAGCCTCTCTGCAGTCAGCAGTGGCATCCTCAAGGATATCAAGTTGCTCAGAGCCCTATTGAGCCTCACCTGGAATATCTTCTGGGATTGGGTCTCTACTTCCCTGGTGAACCTGTTACGGTGTTCCACTACCCCAGTTCCAAGAGGCAACTATATTTCAAAGGCAGCATTCCCATTTTCCACTGTGGTTTGGGATCTCCAGCTCAACTGGATCTTGTCTGATATTTCAGCTTCAGGAATGTTTATGGTGTAGCTCAGACAAGGAAGCTTTTGCAAAAAGAAGAGATGAAGCATGTATTACCAGAGCTAAACTCCTGTGATGCATTGCTATGACTTTTGTGACCGTGAGGTGAAGCCTAACTGATCTGGTCTGAAGTGTTTCAACTAACCAAAATGTTTCCCTTGGGGTCAGTGTCACCCACTGAAGATTCAGACACTTCAAGGAATATTACCAACATTTCCTTGCAGTACAAGTTCAGTTTTGCAGAAAATGCTTTCTCTGTGAAAAAGCATTCATGGAAATTTCCTAACTAGTTTTTATTTAAGAACTAGAGAGAAGCAGCTCTTAATTGAAAGAGGGAGAGTGCCAAATATTAACACCCCCAGGGGCAGCAAAACTGATTAAATATGTGTCTAATGTTCTGTTTTTAATCCAAAGGAAACTGCATCAACAGCATACATGTTGTTTTAAGGTGTTTTTTTTTTCATTTTCCTGAAAAAGCATCTAAGTAAAACAGCATGTTCTTTCTGCTGGGGTCCCCTTCCCTCGGGTTATTCTCATCGTGCTCACAGCACACAAGTGCTGCTCTTTTCTCCGAGCCAGCAGATGTGCCAGCAATGTGAGAGCTGGAAGCAACAATGAAGGAAACATTGAAACCATCCTTGTGTGTGCTTGACTGACTGCTAGGGCGCAAGCTGAGGGGGATCCCGAGACCCCCTCTCTTAAAAAGCTTGATTATAGCTTCCACTGACTTCTGCCACGCTCACTTTTACCCTCTTCCATTACCCGTGGCAGTGGGACAATCAGGCCGTGGTAATGAGGCCACAAAAAGACAGTCGTCCTCAGTCAACTTGCCTGAAGCTGTTATGAACAGCACCACTTGATAGCTAAAATGAATGGTGTGTGAGACTAAAAATGGCATTTTAGCTGCTGAAAAATCCAGCTTTTTCCAAAACCACAGATTGGCTGAAGTTGGCAAGAACCTCTAGAGGTCTTCTGGTCCCATCTCCCCTGCTCAAGCAGGGCCTCCTGGAGCCAGTTGTCCAGGATTGTGTCCAGACATCTCCAAAGATGGAAACTCCACAGGTTCTCTGGACAATCTGTACAGTTTCACAGTAAAAAAATTGTTTCTTGATGTCTGTGTTTCACTTCATTTCTATTGACTGTGGTCAAGTCACCAGGCAGCACTGAAGAGTCTGCCTCCATTCTCTTTGCACTCACCTTTCAGTATTGTACATACTGGTAAGATCCCTCCATGAGTCTTCTCCAGGATAAAGAGTCCCAGTTGTCTCAGGCTTTCCTCACAGGGGAAATGCTCCAGACCCTTAATCACTGCCCTTTGCGGGACTGTATCCAGTGTGTCCATGTCTCTTTTGTACCAGGGAGCCCAGAATTGGACACTGGATTCCATATGTGTCCTCATCAGTGCTGAGTAGAGGAGAAAGATCAGCTGTCTTGATTTGCTGGTAATGGATTGCCTAATACAGCACAGGACACCATTAGCCTTCCTTGCCACGTGGGCACATTGCTGACTCATGTCCAGCTTGATGTCCACCAGGCCCCCCAGGTGCCTTTCTGCAAAGCTGTTTTCTAGCTTGTTGGCTCAGAGCATATAGTGGTGGTTGGAAATGTTCTTCCCTTGAGCAGAGCTTTGCTTCTGCCCTTGCTGAACTTCATGAGGACTGGTGCCAGATAATAATCAATGCCGGACAGACACAAACTAAATTAAAATACAGAATACAAAAGAATTCTGGTCTTCTATTAACATTTGCTTCATATTTCTCCACCAACAGTGCTATCAGAGTCATTAAAATACCTTGTCTCTTGCTACATCAGATTCACCCTTTCTAGAAAATATTCATGTTATTGATGAAAACTTAAAGCTGTGGAGCCATTGACATTACCCTTAACGTTGCAATCACATCACCAAAGCTTTCAAATCTCTACGGCCAAGAGGAGAAATAAAACATCTTGGTGTTTATCCCTGCTGGGAAGCACAATGTACCATCTCTGAAAGCAAATCCACATCTCTGCAGTACAGTCCTTTAGCCTACTGCAAGTGATCAGATCACAGAATCACAGAATGTTAGGGGGTGGAAGGGACCTCAAAAGCTCATCCAGTCCACCCCCCTGCAGAGCAGGACCACCTAGGGCAGGTCACACAGGAATGTATCCAGGTCTCCAGCAAGATCTATTGCAATACAGCCAGGTGACTTCAGGAGATAGGAATGAGAGTCAAGATTGCCTTGGTACCTCTAGCTTCTTAATGGTTTTAAATGTGCAGGGTGAGATATAGCAACGTCAGTGTACTACCTGCAATATCAGCTTGGTGTTCATTAAGCTACTGCTCAGTTTTTCTTGAAGCACATAGCATATTTCTCTGTGTGTGTGGGTGTATACAGGCTTTGAAAATTCAAAATTCTTTATAGCCTGAAAATCACCTTTTAAGAAAAAATTACATTTTAAGAAACAAACACCTCATCTGAAGCTCCCATGTAAATGGAGGCAAAGCTCGGATCAAATCTGCATCTCTTTTACAGTGCAGAAATGAAGGGATGAAGTCACTTCGAATCCACAGTCCAGTTCTGTAGACAACACCCTGAGAAAGAGCAGAAATTCTGAGGAAAGCTCATCCATCCATAACAAGCAGGTTCTTCTCATCAGTGAGCATAAAACCAGAGAAGCAGAACAGGCCAGCAAAACACTACTTTACTTTTACTACTAATTTGTGGATGACTCATTGGCAAGCTCTGTGTGACAGCAAGCTCAGTGTTTCTATCAAGTCAACCAGTGACACGGTGAAAGGCAAGCCAAATCATTCACAGGAGGCTTTCAGAGGAGCAAAGGGTTTTGGAGTGGCTTTGCCAATACACAGCTGAGCTCTGCTGGAGGTGTGGCGTGACCAGGATCAGTCTCCATGCACCAGAGTGGTAGTGATCTTGTGTGTCTGCTTAACAGCGTTCTGTTTCTGGTTGCTGCTGCCCCTCAAATGGAACATGGAGTTGGACAACATGACCCACCCCCAGGAATGACAGATACAGGCTCCAGCAAATACTCCAGCATTGAGTAGTTTCTTTCATAAGAGCCGCTTTAAAATAGGATACAGAGCTAATAAATCTTGAAGTCAATATAAATGAGAAATGGGGAAAGGAGAGAAAACTCTTGAATAACAGTATTAGAAAAAAAGATAAGAAGCTGTTGGGTGTGATGTGGACAGGTAGTACCTCTCTGATCTGCAATGCTGAAGCTGTGCCTAAGGGAAGAAGGCTGCAGTGAATGACCCTTTTTTTTCCCCCCAGATCTGCTCCTGGATTAGATTAGGACTGTCGTATTTGTGACAAGGGTTTCCTGGCCAGAAATATGTGTGCTTCACCACCCAGATGGCCTACACATGGACTGGAAGTGCATCCCAACCTCAGCATGTCTGATGTATTGTGCATGTGCTCTGCAGCTGTGCACACACAGTCAGATGGATCCAGCACACACTGCATTTACACTGTCATCTGTACAGCCTATAAACTACTGGGGCAATCAGGCATGTGGCACATGTATATAACATAGGGTTTCTGGTTGCCTTGGACTTCCTACATCTGAAGATTCATCATGGGAGTAAAAAGAGGACAAGCCTGGGACAACTCAGACAAATAGGGAACATTCTTTCTTAGATATGATTTAACCAAAGGATGATTCTGTAGAAGTAGGATGATACCTGTTGTGTGTTTACGGACTGGGACACAGACAGTACGAGCAAAACCAATGCTTTGTTCATCCAGTGAAAGAGAGTAAGTGTTTAATACATGAGTCCTGGACCAAGCTGAGAATGAAATCATATCAAAGCAAAAATGCACTGTTCAAGCAATGCAACACAGCTCCCAGATGCATAAACCTTTGGAGTAAAATAAAACCACATGATCCTTGTTCATAAAGGCAGCCTTTGGTGGCATTTGCTCTGACTTTGACTTGCAAACATTCAAGTGTGAAAGCTTTTGTTCGTGGGGATATCTGCAGGGCTGTGAATACTCCTACATGTACACTGCTGGCATTCAAAAATATATATGTATGCAAACCTCTGTGTAAACAGGCATCTACTGTAGTGATTATCTTGAATGCTTCTCTTCATTTGGTGAGCCAGGAGGCATGCAGTATGTGGTTTTGATGAGCAGATGCAGAGCTGGAGGAACAGAGTAGATAAGCAGTTCATATAAACTGCTATGATACAGAATTATTTGAAGAAATGTGTGAAAATCAATTCTGTACTTTGGTGAAGCACCGCTTAGGAAAGAGAAGCTAATGGAGATGATCATTTCTCATAGTGGTAGGTGTGCACTCTTTTCAGCCGTGCCTAAGTTAGAGTCCTGTTCTGCACGAGGAGAGGGGCTTGAAAGCTTTACAGAAAGGAAATTCACAATAAAAATGCAGTGAGCATTTTTGCCAACAACAGAGCCTCTTGCAGAAGGCTGCTTTCCCTTGTCATTTCGATTCCAGACCTCAATGTTATTCACTGACACGCAAACTAACAACGACATTTGAACGCCTGCACGGTGCACATGCATCCAGCTCCCCTAGGAAAAGTCAGGCAGACACCTGACGCCTGCTGGGAGTTTCGCTGTGGGTGCCAGACAGCTGCTGCCCATCAGTGTTTCCAGGTGCGCTTATTTGGTTGGGAGGTCGCTCCAGCTGCAGACACAATCATAGCAGGGACCCAGGCAGGCTGGAGAGACAAGAGGACATGCTCAGATTTTGCTGCTTGGGCTGCCTTGGTTTTGCCCTGATTTAGAGCACCTGGCTTGTTGCAGGATACAGATGTTTGCTCTGTTGCCCAAGAACCAGCACTTCATTCCCTTTATAATGAGCACTGTGACCTGGGGGAGTTATTAAATCTCTGGTTCAAAAGAGTCTAGTTTTCCTCTCCTTTTGTTTCTCAGCTGCCAGTCTGAAGTTCACAAACAGATTAGTGGAAGGAGTATATAGAAATTAAAAACTTAATTTCCAAACTCCTTTGAGTCAAATCTAATTGACAATTTGAATTATAGCCTGCGCTCTTCTCGGTTTCATTTTTCTGTGGGGAAGTCCCCAGTGAGAGTTTGGCTTTGTCCTTTACGAGCCTGTATTTAAAAATTGTTCTGAAGCAACTTCTTGAGTCTGAAGCAATTTTAGGACTACCGAAGTGCTGACGTGAGAGCCGGCAGCATTCAAAATTGAAGAGATTACGCCTTCCCCGGGAGGCCAGGTACCTTGGTGGGTTTTTTAAGACCATCAATTTAATTAAAAAAAAAACACAGGCACTACATTAGCAGCAAGCTTATGGATCACCATATGCCAGTCAAACATAATGAAATACATGCAAATGTTAGATGGCAAATTCTTTTGTCTCTGAAGTCAGCAATCTCGGTGAAAGCTCTCCCCGCGGCGTGTGGGGATTCACTTATTTGTTTGGCTTTATATAGATACATTTTTCTTATTTAAAATGCCTATCCGAGGGTGTGCCTTTCGAAGGAGAGGAAAGGTTATAAATAATCCCTTGGCAGCAATGCCTAGGCTGGATGTTAGGAAGAAATTCTTCACAGAAAGAGTGACTTGCCACTGGAATGTGCTGCCGGGGAGGTGGTGGAGTCTCCATCCCTGGAGGTGTTTAGGAAGAGACTGGATGAGGCACTTGGTGCCATGGTTTAGTTGATCAGATGGTGTTGGGTGATACATTGGACTGGATGATCTCGAAGGTCTATTCCAACCTGGTAAATTCTGTTATTCTGTTCTGTTATTCTGTTATCCTTTCCTTATAGCTTATGGTTTGGCATTCTCACCTTTCAGCAGGGTTAGGGTCATTAGGCTCGAGGTGAGGAGAGAGTTCTTCACCGAGACAGTCATTCGCCATTGGAATGGGCTGCCCGGGGAGGTGGTGGAGTACAATACAATACAATACACCACCAGGTTGGAAGAGACCTTCAAGATCATCGTCCAACCCATCAACCAATCCAACCCACCTAAATACAATACAATACAATACCACCACAAACAACTAAACCATGGCACCAAGCACCCCATCAAGCCTCTTCCTGAACACCTCCAATGAAGGTGATTCCACCACCTCCCCAGGCAGCTGATTCCAATGGGCAATCACTCTCTCTGTATAGAACTTCTTCCTAACATCCAGTCTAAACCTCCCCTGGTGCAGCCTGAGACTGTGTCCTCTTGTTCTGGTACTGGCTGCCTGGGAGAAGAGACCAACCTCTGCCTGGCTACAACCTCCCTTCAGGTAGTTGTAGAGAACAATAAGGTCACCCCTCAGTCTTCCCTTCTCCAGGCTAAGCAACCCCAGCTCCCTCAGCCTTTCCTCGTAGTCCCTGGAGGTGTTCAAGAGGGGACTGGACATGGCACTTGGTGCCATGGTCTAGTCATGGGGTCTGTGGTGACAGGTTGGACTCGATGATCTTCGAGGTCTCTTCCAACCTTAGCGATACTGTGATACTGTGATACTGATGGCTGTGTCCTGCTCAGCGTCACCACCAAGTCGAGGTGCCCCCCGTTCAATAAACACGCTTTTGCCTTCAGAGGTTTTTTGCATTGAAGGGGAAACAAAGTCATGAAATTGAAGCCCTGGAGAAAATAATTTATGCTCAAGAAACACATTTCCACCTTTCTGTCTGAACAGGTTTGTTTTCTTTTCCAACTTCATTCTTCATCACTGCCACACATCCACTTGGCCATTTGTATTTGGGAAGTCAGGCGACAGGCAAACATTTGCTCTTTTTGTTCCTGCCACTGCCACAAGCTGTAGGGAAAATGGGAAAGCCATGATGCAACAGTTTCAGTGGCTGAGTCTCTGGGAATGCTAATAATAACAAACTACATTTAAGTAAGGGACGTCTCACGATTGAGAAATGTGCAAATAACACAAAATATATTGGGGGGCGAAACACCCCCAAAGTGTGAAGTTAATATGAGGAAAACTGCAGAAATAGTCTTTCTGATTCATACATCTGGAAAGGAAATAGAGTCCTAAGAGCAGTTCTTAAGGATATCACCAGCATATGACAATAATTTTATGCCAGGAGAAAGAAATTCATAGTATCATAGTATCAGTCAGGCTTGGAAGGGACCACAAGGATCATCTAGTTCCAACCCCCCTGCCATGGGCAGGGACACCCCACACTAGAGCAGCCTGGCCAGAGCCTCATCCAGCCTGGGCTTAAACACCTCCAGGGATGGGGCCCCAACCACCTCCCTGGATAACCCATTCCAGGGCCTCACCACTCTCATGGGGAAGAACTTCCTCCTCACCTCCAGCCTGAATCTCCCCACCTCCAGCTTCATTCCATTCCCCTAGTCCTATGTCCTAGACCTGAGATCCTGAGCAGTCCCTCCCCAGCCTTCTTGTAGCCCCCTTCAGATCCTGGAAGGCCACAATGAGGTCACCTGGGAGCCTTCTCTTCTCCAGACTGGACAGCCCCAACTCCTTCAGTCTCTCCTCACAGGAGAGGTGCTCCAGCCCTCTGATCATCCTTGTGGCCTTTATCTGGACACCTTCCAGCACCTCCATATCCCTCTTGTAATGGGGGCTCCAGAACTGGAGGCAGTACTCCAGGTAGGGTCTCACCAGGGCTGAGCAGAGGGGGAGAATCACCTCCCTTGCCCTGCTGGCCACACTTCTGCTGCTGCAGCCCAGGCTCTGATTGGCTTTCCGGGCTGCAAGTGCACACTGAGAGCTCCTGGTGAGCTTCTCCTCCCCCAGCACCCCCAAGTCTCTCTCCTCAGGGCTGCTCCCCAGCCAGTCACTGCCCAGCCTGGATTTGTGCCTGGCATTGCCTCGACCCAGCTGCAGGACCTGCCCTTGCTCAAGCTCCTGAGGTTGGCCTGTGCCCACCTCTCCAGCCTGTCCAGGTCCCTCTGGATGGCATCCCTTCCCTCCAGCATGTCTGCTGCACCACACAGCTTGATGTCTTCTGCAGTTCTTTTCTCCAATAGAAATACGATTTCAATACTATTGCAAACTCTTTGTGGAGATCTGTTGGCCTAATTTTTGGTGCATTATGTTGAATTGTTGTAGCTCTATCTAAAGATACAGTTTCTATCAGTACAGGATCATCAGAAAGTCCTGCAATGACCAAGGTAAAACAGTGTGAAAGGGTGTCATGTGGGGAAATGACCTTTTAAATCAAGGTATCAGAATAATGGATTGTTTTGTTCTTGAGGAATATGACCATTCTTCACTCAATTATTACATTTGTTGGCTCTTCCAGCTTACCCTGGAGATACACCATCACATTCTGATTAAGGTCTGTTTCTTCAAATCCAATGTGGTTAAGTAATTCCAAAGATGATAGAATCAGTAAGGTTGGAAAAGACAAATTCACACAATCATAATTTGCATTGGATTGAAACCTCAGAGGTTGTCTTGTCCCACCCCCCCCCACCAAGTGAGGAGGGACACCTCCAATTAGATGACGATTTAAGACCTTTAAGGTCATTGAGTCCAGCTGTAACCTAACTACTATGATTATTAACTCAATTATTTTCTATTATTATTATTGTTATTATTATTATTATTTACTTTTAAAATAGCTCTAGTCTACTTTGATTATCCTGAAACTACAAGCAAAATGTTCCCTTTATTAAATGTCTTTAAATTCCTGACACTTGCAATCCTACACATAGAGAAAGCTTAATGCACATGTAAAATCCTATTTGGCCTGTCTAATCAATAATTGTTTTTCATAGCCAAAATTTACATTGTTCTTATCAAGTGACACAGTAGAAGAACTTACATCCAAGAAAGGGTAATGGTAAAATATGCACTTTTCCTACAGCTGAACCACAGGATGTCACTGTTTCCCTTTCACAAGAAACAAGCTTCAGCTGTGAAAGCAGTCCAGATTCCTCTGAAAATGACAGAAATGCATAGAAACGACACAAAAAGCACAGAAATTAAGTCAGACGTTTCCTTTTGTATGTGTGAGTCAACCTAGGCAATGTGTTGCCTATGTAGAATAACAATTTAATATTCAATTTAGTCTCATAATGTACCAAGATTGATATATTTTTGGTACATCCCTCCAGACAGAGCTGACACATATCAATATGTCCCATATTGCATAAAGAGTCAGGCAGAGCTGAATAGAGTTCAAGAGAAAGTTAATGTAAGACACTCAAACTTTGTGTAGCCTTCCCTGTTTAGCACTGCATTTCTAAAATGTAGCACCCTTTGCTACCACAAAGCTGGATCTTGACAAACACATGCTGCTCCTGGAGATTTAATAGGATCCCTCTGTAAGATCCCTGATTGCCTTTCTGTGTTGCCTGTCCTAGATAACAGAATCATAGAATGGTTTAGGTTGGAAGGGACCTTAAAGATCACCTAGTTCCTACCCTTCTGCTTTGGGCAGTGGGATGGCTTGCACTAGATTAGGCTGCTCAAAGCCTCATCCAACCTGGCCTTAAACACGTTCAGGGATGGAGCATCCACAACCTGTCTGGGCAGCCTCTTCCAGTGTGTCATCACTCTCACAGGAAAGAATTTTTTTCTTGTATCTAGTCCCTCTTTCAATTTTAAAGCCATTACCCCTTGGCTTATTGCTGCATGCCCCTGTAAAAAGTCCCTCTTGAGTCTTCTTGTAGGCCCTCTTCAGGTAGTGGAAAGCTGCTATAAGGCCTTCCTTGGGCCTCCTCTTCTCTAGATTCTCTCTAGATGCCTCAGAGGGATGCTGGGGACTAACTCAGAGAGGCTTTATGAGGTTGGTGTGCTTCAGGCAATGTTTCTCAGGAGTCTCTGAGGGCATTGCAGGATAAAGCCTTCTTCACATGGCCACCTTGATGCTTCCTTTTACACATGGAAGTCTTTCCTCATTGCAGTGCATGGGGGAACTCCTTCACTCTTTCCAAACCTCTTTCCACAGTACCTTGTTCAGTACCTTCCAATATTATCAGTCTGAGAGTTCCACAAGCCAAAATGCTCTTTCTTTACTGCTGGCTGTTGATTCTTGGGCTTTCCCTGAGGAGCAGCCTCATTCTTTCTGAAGTCTTTCTCTTTCCTGATGACACTACTTGCACATGATGAAGAGTGAAGATGTTGTATTAGTGTCACAGATTCTTCTCCAACTGTAAGTTCTAGTGGGACAGGTTTTAAGAATTATTGTGTGTGGGAGAGAAGTGCTCCCTGGTTTTTCTGGGATGGCTTGTGTAATGTGGAGGCATTCTGGCACACCTTGCTCACCTCTCTGATTTCTATCCTCTTCTCACAGCTTCAGCAAAAGGGGCTCTTCTATTTTCATTCCTTTTGTGGGATGACATGTGAAATATATGGAAAATGTGTAGGAAGGTTTTTCACAATCACCAATTTCATCCCTGCAGCCCACTGAGAGCTCAAACTGAATCACACCCCATCTTCTCCATGTCTGAAATAATTCCCATGCTATTCTTTCAAATGGCAGCCAGGAGCCAGGGAGAGGCAGCTGCAGTGCCATGGAACAGAAGAGAGTGCAGCACCTGTGGAAATCTTCTTCCCCAAGTCAAGGACTGCATCATCTGTCATCTCTCTCTGAAGTCTGAAATTTCCTATCATTGAGGAGCTCCTAAAAATAATTATGGTTTTAATCTTCATTATAAACAATGAGGGTACATTGCATGAATCAGCCTCACTAGTTCTCCTTCCAAAAAAGAGAAGAGCTAGCAGTTTGGGGTGAGGGATTGTGTGGTGGTTAGCGAGACATATGGTGTGCAGCATAAGGACCAGACTGGATGCAACTGAAGGCAGTAGCAAAATTCCCACCCACATCAGCAGATCCAAACCTGGCCCATAAACACTTTCTTTATTTGTCAAACCATAGTATAGATTATTTTCTATTTTATACATGGACTTTAAAGAGGAATTACGAATGCCATTGATCTCGCCTGTGTCAACGCCATCCTCCTCACCTTGCAAACTAATGTACTTAAGGTGGGGCAAATGTATGGAGATTAAGAAGGGGTTTTAGACAGGTACCTAAACCAAATATGTGGTGGTAAGCACTTCACTGGAAAAAAAAATATTCTACAGTTTTTGGGTACTAGTTGGCTGAATTAGGCAAACCTCTCCAGAGGCTGGAGGATGGGGATGTGGTATTTCATCCTCGGATATGAGTTGGCTGGATGACACATTTGTTCCTTGAGATTCCCATTTCCACAAACTGCAGTGAAAACATCCTCCAAACACAAAATCTGTGCTGCCACTTGGGCCAGTTTGTGCTCCTGTGGCAATCCAACTGCAGGTCTGACAGCAGTGTGGACCAACACATCCTCAATAGCCTCAGCAAGGCTGAAACTTGAAGCAGCAAAAAAAGAAGATTGAGCAGGATGGATGTCTTCATGGGCTGCCACCCTAAATGCTCTTCTGGTGTGACAAAATTCAACCCATGCTCTTCACTGCAGTGTTACTGGGGCTGCCTAAACTGTGGTGTCTTTCCTGCAGTCCCACCTTTCATTTGAGCTTCTCTCCATACGCACTGTGGGTAGAACAAAGACACCAACAGCCCTAATTCAGACCAGAGAGTGGAGCTACAGCAGGAACATGTTCTGACTTTTCTGCACCATGTGTCAAGTACATCCTGGAGTGTTTTAGAGGGGCTGTGGTTAGTAGGTCAAAAGAGTGTCTTCACTCCCACTACTCTGCCCAGGTGAGGCCACATCTGAAATATTTGTGTCCAGTTCTTGGTGCATCAGTTCAAGAAGGACCTCAGGGAACTGCTTGAAAGAGTCCAGGGCAGAGCCACAACTATGATTAAGGGAGAGGAAGATCTTCTTTGTGAGGAAAGGCTGAGGGAGCTGGAGCTCTTTAGCTTGGAGAGGAGAAGCCTGAGGGGTGACCTCATTCACGTTGATAAAGATGTGCAGGGCAGTGTCAGGAGGATGGAGCCAGGCTCTGCTCAGCGATGTCCAAGGATAGGACAAGGGGCAGTGGGTGCAAGCTGGAGCAGGGGAGGTTCCATGGGAACATAAGGGAAAACTTTTTCACTGTGAGAGTGACAGAGCCCTGGAGCAGGCTGCCCAGAGAAGTTGTGGAGTCTCCTTCACTGGAGACATTCAAAACCCACCTGGATGTGTTCCTGTATGACCTGCTCTAGGTGACCTGCTCTGGCTGGGGGGTTGGAATCAGTGATATTTTGAGGTCCCTTCAGGCAGCCACCATTCTGTGATTTTGCTTTGCTCTGAATGAAAAAATTTCCCTAGAACAGAAGACACAGGAGATCCTGTTAGATAGAATACAGAGCACTGCAGGGAGAGTGAGTGGGTTACAAAGCTCTCCAATGTTTTCTTACTAGCTATGGTGATTTAAAATTTTTTCCTAATTTCTATTTCATTTTAATTGACTAAAATTATTTGCAGGCCTTGGGACCCTCAGGGGTACTGAAGCCTGCAGAAAGTTTAAGCATGCTACCACTTCAAAGTGAACTGGGCTTTCTTTTACAGCAGACTAGTTAGCATTTCAGGAGGGAAAATTCCAGGATATTTCTCACTGGAGATGAATGTGGAGGAAATGTTCTTGGCTTTGAGCAGAAATAAGGTGGTTTTGAAATATTTTCTATAAGGCTGTTCCCTTTAATATCTTCTCAACCTGCCATTGTCCAGACAGTCACAGCTTCAGTTGATGCTGAGCTGCAACATTCGCGGCCCCTAAGTTTGGGCAAGATGGACACTCTGAGGGCTTTCAGATCCCAGGAGGTCTGGTTTTGGTAATCTTAAGGTTTTGTGGAAAGCTGTTCTGATTTGGAGGGAGATTTATTGCTGGGTTTTTGGGCTTTGTGTGATTACACTAGCAGATCCCAGCAGAGATCTGTGTCCAGATGTGCTGTGTGTCTGTTCTTGGGCTCAGGTGATAGTGGATGTGAAGTCCTCATCCGAAGCCCTGTAGTTGGTGCTTTCTACATTGTTTACATAGGTTCTGCTGGTGGAGCAAATTAAGAGCTTGGATGGAAAATCCTAAATTTAACTCAGAGTCCAGCTGAGAGACATGACTGGAAAAAAGATTGCATGGGGTTTTAAGTGACAGAAATTGGAGGGCCTGACTCTCTTTCGTGCAGCTGGAGCAGTGATACCAACCTGTGCAGGACACAGGTGCTTGCTGCCTCCTTGGGGGAGTTCTGCCAGACATTCACAGACAGAAAATTTGTTTGGCACTGATGGCATGTGGGCAGTTCCCAGTGTCAGATACTTAATAGTCTCAGTACCTTGGGCACCTCCAGGGTAATGCAGTAAATGACAGGAGTAAATCTCAAAGAGTAGAGATGGGAGCCAAGCTCCTTCATGACTCTACCTGTAGCTGAAAATGTCACCATTTTTTTCCACAACTCCTTTTTCTCCAATATCAAGATTATGTTGGATCTGTAAGTGGAATCTTTAAAAAACCTGATTCCTGCTTAAATCTGTCTGAACAGCCGAGAAATGCCATTTCTATTTGTGCTGAATGAAATCAGTACTAAAGCAGGGAAAATCACCAAGGAGAAGACAGCGAACACCTCGGTTCACTTCAAAACCCACGGTAAGGCCATATCAACAGTTGCTCATATTCCCCTCCTCTCAGAAGTACACAGGCTACATTTCTGAAGACCAGGACTTCACAGGCTTCCTGGAATACACAGAGTGCAGAAGAGAATGGGAGAAAATAGGTGGCTGGAGACTAATGTCCTTCTTGCTTAAGCTCGCAGGTCTCATTATGATTTTACATAACTTTCAGCTAACTCTGAGCAAAGTCCAGCACTCAGTGATATTGTGCTCATTTATTTTATGGCCTAGATCTCTATGGGCTCATAAACCAAGGACTGGATACTGCTTATTCTTAGATTTATTATATTTCATTTTCTAGTACAAATGTACAGGAAAATACATCTAGCACTCCAGGCTTCCTTGTCATAAATCTCAAATAAAATCAACCTAAACCCCAACTACTTTCAACACCACTGAAAAAAAAAATTATCTTCATTCATTCTTTCAAGGCCTTTCCTGCAACAATTCCCCAGTCTTTACAAGCAAGCTCTGCACTGGGAAGATCATTAAAACTTTTTTTTCTATTTTTTTTCTCTTTTTTCTTTTTTTTTTGGACCAAGTGGAGGAAGCAGGTTCAAAGAAGAAGAAGGCTTCCCACAGAGAATAAATTATTCTGTGAACATTTGAATTACTGGAGTCAGAGTTTCTGCTAAGCTGTGTCTTGAGATTGACTTTGGTGTCTGAGAAGGTGATATTTTGATTGACATTTGGGGGGGAAAATTTGCTGTGGATTTTTCCCTTTCCCCCTCCCCCCTCTTTTTCCCACCCCTCCCCACTTCTTCCCCCTCTTTTTCCCCATTGTGGTGGGGTGAGAAAGTTCCCCCCCACACACAAAGAAACACACACCAGAGTGTTCAGCAACTGTGCACAGCCTAAACCGTCACACCAATCTTCTCCCCCTGCCCTCTTTCCTCCCCCCCCCCCCCCCCCCTTCTCTAGAGCCAATTTTTGGTTGCTTTCACGTGAGTGTCTTTTAGGGTTTCTCCTTAATTGCTTGTGTTCTTTAAAAGTGCTATTTACCTTTGAAACCTCTGCATCTGTGTCAAATTTGATTGGATTGATCCACAAGGGTCAAAAAACTTAGTCTGGGAAGCCGGACTTGCCAAACACCTGCAGACTTTTATGCAGGACCCCTGGTTTCCTTTCTCCATGGTAAGGTCTGAGCTGTCTGTGTGGATAGTAGCTATAGCAGTATGCCACAGGCTTGGGATCTCCCCTGCACAACAAGGATGTTACGACTGTGTCATAGTTTGATGAGCTCTGCAGATACAAAATGAAAGGAAACTTGCCAGTAGGATCATTTTACACAGGAAGCCAAGTCTGTTGTCATTCACATTCAGTCCTTTTGCCTGGTTTTGGTACCAAAGCTGACTTCAAAGGCAAGTTTGTTAAGGATCCCATCACCAGTACCAGTGGACTGGATTTTCTTTCCCATAGGACAACTGCTGAGTGGCTGAGGTTACGAGAGATCCTTCCTTGCCACCTACAGATGCCTTCTACACTTTTCTCAGGACCACCCTTTTATTAAAAAGTAATGACTTGCCAGGTAGACAAGCAGAACTCTTCCTTCCATTTTCAGAGTACAGAATTAACCAGGTTGGGAAAGATTCTTGAGATCATCAAGTCCAATCTATCACCCAACACCATCTGATCAACTAAACCATGGCACCAAGCACCTCATACAGTCTCTTCCTAAACACCTCCAGTGATGGTGACTCCACCACCTCCCTGGGCAGCACATCCCAATGGCCAACCTCTGTGAAGAACTTCTTCCTGGTGCAGCTTGAGACTGTGTCCTCTTGTTCTGGTGCTGGTTGCCTGGGAGAAGAGACCAACCCCCACCTGGCTACAACCTCCCTTCAGGGAGTTGTAGAGAGCAAGAAGGTCACCCCTCAGTCTCCTCTTCTCCAGGCTAAGCAACCCCAGCTCCCTCAGCCTCTCCTCACAGGGCTGTACTCCAGACCCCTCCCCAGCTTTGTTGCCCTTCTCTGGACACATTCCAGCAAGTCAACATCTTTCCTAAACTGAGGGGCCCAGAACTGGACACAGGACTCAAGGTGTGGCCTGTCCAGTGCTTCCCAAATGTCTGTTTTGGAAATCTAACAGGGAGATTGCTCCAGGTGCTACCACCTGGCTTCACTCACAGTGCAGCGCCAGCTTATTATTGGTGGCTAGAATCTGACAACACCTGGTGAGATCCAGTGGTTTATTTCTGTGTGGGAAACAGAATAAAATTAAACAAACAAAAAAGAACAGTGGCAAATGGGCAAGTAGGAGGAGGGAGTGAACTCCAGGAGGATCACCTCAGGGCTGGGTATATTCCCTGCTGCACCCAGCCTGGTAAGACTTGTTCCAAAGTACTTTAAAAAGGCTGAACAGAAGAGGTTATGAGGAGCATGGGTATGTCACTGAAGTGAGAGGCTTTGTTTACTGACTAATGCCCCAATCTAAGGGCAGGCATCACACCAAATAGATGAGAACAAGGAAACTCAATGCAACCCCCACTCACCCCAGCTGTGCTTTCTTGGCTCTGCACTGAGCATGGTGATCACAGCCTGGCAGAGCCTCTGTAGAAAATGAGATCTGGAACATTTGAAAACATTTTTGAGTGAATTCTGTTTATTAAACACCACTGAGACCTTTTATATCAGTTTTCAATCCTTTCAATAACTTGTTTTCCAACAGCACTAAATCACCCACCTCTTCTTCAGATCTTAATTAGGCTGTCAATTAGGTAAATCACATCTGCTTGTCCTTTCCACCACGACTCTCCATGTACAGTAGCGCTGGATATTTTAGAGTATACATCCAGGCTGGCAAGGCAAGATTGGCATTGCTCCCGCTGCCATTGCCACCCACCCTCTGTTTTCACAAGGGTGCACACAGATGCAGCAGGGTTGAGGATCACTTCTGCTGCAAATGAGTTGGGTTTGAACAAGGGAGTTACTCTTGGCTGAAAACCCCTTAGTGTAAACAAAATCAGCAATAAACGTGATCAGTTTGCATGACTGTGTACTCAGACTAACAATGAAATAGTTGCCTGGGCTTAAAAGGCTGCCAACTGCTGTCACTCTGCATATTCTATGTGGTGTACAACTTTTCCATAGCTGGAGAAGCAGGCACCGTTTCAAAGAGGATGCAGGTGTGGACTCACACCTGGCATGTTAGGAGGATTTACCTCCTTCACTCTGCAGGCCCAACATGGTGCTGGCAGAGGTGCTTGGGACATCCCTGCAGAGCTGGCACTCAGCCCTGCCTGCAGCCCTGCTGCAACTTGCTCTTCCTGTTGTTGCAGGCACCCAATATACAATACAATACAATAAACCAGGTTGGAAGAGACCTTCAAGATCATTGCGTCCAACCTATCAACCAATCCAACCCACCCAAACAACTAACCCATGGCACCAAGCACCCCAGCAAGTCTCCTCCTGAACACCTCCAATGAAGGTGACTCCACCACCTCCCTGGGCAGACCATTCCAATGGGCAATCACTCTGTATAGAACTTCTTCCTAACCTCCAGCCTAAACCTCCCCTGGCACAGCCTGAGACTGTGTCCTCTTGTTCTGGTACTGTCTGCCTAGGAGAAGAGACCAACCTCCACCTGTCCACAACCTCCCTTCAGGGAGTTGTAGAGAGCAATAAGGTCACCCCTGAGTCTCCTCTTCTCCAGGTTAAGCACCCCCAGCTCCCTCAGCCTCTCCTCATAGGGCTTGTGTTCCAAACCCCTCACCAACTTTGTTGCCCTTCTCTGGACACGTTCCAGCAAGTCAACCTCCTTCCTAAACTGAGGGGCCCAGAACTGGGCACAGGACTAAAGGTGTGGCCTAACCAGTACCTCCCCTGTTTGATCCCACCCAGGGTCCTTCATTGCTTTATTAGCCTGGACCAACCCTACACTCCATATCTTAAACTCTTGTTGGTGTAGTCTTGAGAGATTCTGAAGCCTCCTGGGCTAAATCTCTAACTCATCAGATGGGCTTCACTTCAGTGCCTCACAAATTCCAGGTTTTTTTTACGTCACTGGGCATAACTGCAGACAAAAAAAAACATTTCAGTGGGTGGAGGTTGCAAAATCTGCCTTTGAGATTATAAATTCTGACTCTTCTGACCTCCTTGCCACTAAAAGAGAGTATGGAGGGGATGTAAAACACTACTCGTCCTCAAAACTGCACCCTCAGGAAGAAATATACTTATTACACTTCCCACACTTGGAAATTACTCACCTAAGATGAAAGGCAGTGCATAATTGGTCTTTCATAGTTAATTTGCTTGTGGAACACAGTAACACTGTGCACATGACCGAGGCAGGCGAATTTTACAAGTTTCCCTTTAACAGCTTCAAGCAGTTGGAGACATTTTAATTTTGTACCACACTTTCCAAAAGCCCCAAAATAGGTTTCAAAGATTAAAAAAAAAAGTCACTGTATTAGGATTGCATCTATGACTGTTTTGCTGCCATGTGTGTGCACTTCAAACAGGCTTCTTACAATACAATACAATAGAATAAACCGAGTTGGAAGAGACCTTCAAGATCATGGCGTCCAACCCACCAACCAATCCAACCCATCTGAACAACTAAACCATGGCACCAAGCACCCCATCAAGTCTCCTCCTGAACACCTCCAATGAAGGTGAATCCACCACCTCCTTGTATGTGCTTGCAGCCTCTCTGCTAAATCCATCTCCTCTGGTGAATAGGTGGGATGCTCTGATGCACAGTTATGATGCTGTAGTGAAGGAGGGTGCCATTAGCTGGAGAATCCTTGTTAAAACATTTGGGAATCTGATTCAGGGGGTTGCACATACCAGTAAGAAAATGTTCTGAGAGTGTGCTGCTGATCTATCTCTCATACAATTTGGAGTTAAAGCTGAGTGAGAAAATAATCTACAACAGCATTGCCTCAGCTTCACTTTCTGCACTCGTGTATAAAACCTTTGCACAAGAATTGACCTTTTCTGATAAAAATGAGATATTTTTTTTTCCCCCAGTATGAATCAATTCATCATGGTCTCCTGACCACAGCTGTGTCTAGTTGAGCTTCTGTTTGTAAGGCTGGACACTGAGACTATTTATTCTTCTGGTGAGGACAACATTCCCCAAGTCAGTGAACTTCCTCAAAAGCTCATGACTGAGCCACAAGGATCAGCCAAGACACAGTCTCTCCAAGTTATGCCTAGACTGCTGCATGCTCCCCAGAGGTGGCCACAGAGCTCTCCTATTCTCAGATCAGGTCTCTTCCTGCCCAGGATCAGGAGAAGGATTCAGGACAAAAGACAGACACAAAACTCCCCTAAAATATTTTTATCTTTTTTTGAATTCAAATTCTTCCTACAGGCCCCAGGGGAGCCAGGGATCAGTGTGGTGACCACGGAGGTGCTGCTTCCTGTGTCGCCGTAGAGCATACTCTGCTCTCCTCAGCTGTTAATTGCCTTCTTAGGGACATGTATGTGAGAAGCTCCTGCAAAGAATCATCACTTCCATCTAGTATTAAAAAACTTGGGGCTATACATAACACTCACAGAAATGCCACAGTCTGTTGCAGCACCCTTCCGTCACAAACTACTTCTATGCCCAAGTCCTTTTCCTCCCTTTCCTCACTATTTGCTGCACTTTCCAAATGCTACAAGTTATTAGTTGTGCAAACCAAAAATGTTTCTCCAGCCCAGCTGCTTGAATTCTCCAGGTTTTTTTCCTGGCCTTTCTCAGCTGCAGAAGGGAAGAAAGCCTCTTCTTAAAAAAATCCCAGATGAGTCATGATAAAAATAGTGTGGCACTTGTATTCATACTAGTGCACCTGCAGTATCATCTGTCTCCCAGCTATGAGGCTGCACATTTCTACACTTCTCAGTCTGTAACTTAAAATGTTTATAACTCTTTGCCAGCATAAAACATGCCTGCAGCTCTGCAAGTTCTGCAGAAGCTGTGCAGAGAGAGCAGAGAATGTGTATGTCTTGAGTGCTGGGAGATGCAAACAGAACTCTGTAGGTTCTTGAGCTTCACATGGTTAGATTTAGATTGAAAATCAGATGATTTAAAAAATTGTAAGTCAGGCTCCAAAATAGTTTTATGTTCATACAGGTTAGTTCCAGAGAAATGAATTAGCTTCAGTTGATCTTTTATTTATTTTTTTGTTTAGTTAGTTGTTTAGGTTTTGGGGTGTTTTTGTGGTTGGTTTTGGTGGGGTTTTTGTTTGTTCATTTGGTTGGGGGTTTTTTGTGGTTTTGGTTGGTTGGTTGGTTTTGGTTTGGTTTGGGATTGGGTTTTTGCAGCTATTTCCAAAGAATCATTGAATGGCTTGGGTTTGAAGGGACCTCCTAAAGCTCATCCAGTCCAACCCCCCTGCAGTCAGCAGGGACATCCTCTACTAGATCAGGTTGCCCAGAGCCCTGTTGAGCCTCACCTTGAATATCTCCAGGGCTGGGGCCTCAACCACCTCCCTGGGCAACCTGTTCCAGTGTTCCACCACCCTCATGGAATCTAAATCTGCTCTCCTCTAGTTTGAAGCCTCTTGTCCTGTCCCTGCAGGCCTTTGTAAAGAGTCTCTCTCTCCATCCTTCTTGTAGCCTCCTTCAGGTACTGGCAGGTCACTATTAGGTCTCCCCAGAGCCTTCTCTTCTCCAGGCTGAACACCCCCAGTTCTGTCACCCTGTCTTTACATCAGAGGTTTTAGATATCATTTGTCAGTGCCAGTTCTACTTTCATCTCCAATAAAAATATTTAATTATGATTTTTATAACATTTTAAATGAACTTTCACTCCACTGTCCCATGATCAGACATCAACCTTGAATGTGTTTATTTAAAATTAACAAGTTGCTGAGTTTTGGTTTCATTTTGCCTACTCAGTTCTATCATTCAGTTTTGTTCTTGTTTTCCTCCCACCCCCTCAGGACTCAGGCTGCTGATTGCCATTCTGCTCTGCTTGTGCTCCTTATTCTCTGTGCCCACCAGCAAGCTTTCCTTGCTAATACAAACCTTTTGCTTCCGGTGCTACTTCTTGCTACTTTTTACTGAAGTCATCTGGAGTCTATTCTGAAGACATTTTCAAATCCACTGTGAGTAACTTTGGAGTCTAAACCTGATGAAAAATGGAAAAGAGTTGGAGTATTTTGCAAAGTCATTTCCTCCTTTCTCTTCTAGGTGATCTAGCTTCTTGCTTTGATGTGTCATGTATTGAATCTTGATGTATGCAGCAGAAGTGGATGTGGAGACACTCATCTAGTGGATTCAGTAAGTGTAGGTCCTGCTTACATAAGTGATGAATTGGAGGGGGAAACCCAGCCAAGAGCAGCTTTGAGGGAGCTTGAAATGTATGTCACGGTCTCGCAACCTCCTCCAAGTTAACAAATTGCATTTTAGAACTGTGTTTGGTAATTATTGCATTCATACCTCAGAAGTAGGACCCAGGCATTATGGTTGGTTGGAATTCATCTGAATAAATAGCAGTTTGCCACATTCTTAACAAAACCATTATTCATTAGAACTCTTACGTATTAGCAGCCCTGAATAACATTTGGCAGTTGCTTTGGGTATACATTACTGAAAGGTCCACAGACACATACAAATTGCTCGGTATGCTAATATAAAACAGGGGCAGTAATGAAACAGCAGAGTGAGTATTAAGCTCCAGGACTGCAGTTTTATTCTGTACAATGTTCCTCTTGCAATTTGTAAACATCTTAGAGACTTGAATGGTTTTAAGCTATTTAATGATTGTTAGTAATAAGAATTGATTTGTATTTGCTGAAGGACTTGCCTGCCCCTTTCCTTCTGCGAAAGGCAGGGGTTGCAGGCTGACTTGGTCAAATGATTTTTCAGGCATGACAGCAATAATCCCAAAGGCCTTTAGAGGGTTTTTTTTGAACACAGATTCCTGCAGGCAGTTGTCATAAAAGATGCTTTGAAGAAAGTAGCCAAATGGGTGCTCTGGTTAGTAGATCACAGGCTCACGGGATGCTAGGGGTTGGAAGGGACCTTTGCAGGTCATCGAGTCCAACCTCCCTGCCAGAGCAGGACCATAGAATCCAGCAGAGGTCACACAGGAACACATCCAGATGGGTCTCAAAAGTCTCCAGAGAAGGAGACTCCACAACCTCTCTGGGCAGCCTGCTCCAGTGCTCGGTGAACCTCACAGTGAAGAAGTTCCTCCTCGTGTTGAGGTGGAACCTCCTGTGATGTAGTTTCCATCCATTGCTCCTTGTCCTATCCCAGGGTGCAACTGAGCAGAGCCTGTCCCCTCCCTCTTGACACCCAGCCCTCAGGTATTTATAAACATTTATTAAATCCCCTCTCAGCCTTCTCCTCCCCAGCCTATAGAGCCCCAGGGCTCTCAGCCTCTCCTCACCAGGCAGTGTTGCAGTTCCTTAATCATCCTTGTAGCCCTCCCTTGGACTCTCTCCAGCTGATCCCTGTCCCTCTTGAACCTAGAGCTGGATGAAATATTCCAGGTGAGGTCTTACCAGGGCAGAGCAATGCCCCCCAGGACCCCATTGGCATTCTTGGCCACCAGGGCACATTGCTGGCCCATGTAGAACTTGTCCTCCAGCACTCCCAGGTCCTTCTCCACAGGGCTGTTCTCCAGCAGATCACCTCCTAACCTGTACTGGTAGAGTTTATTCTTCCTTCCCAGGTGCAGGACTCTGCACTCATCCTTGTTGAACCTTGTTAAGTTCTTCTCTGCCCAGCTCTCAGTCTGTCCAAATCTTGCTGAATGACTTCATATCCTTCAGGTGTCTCAGCCAAGCCTCCCAGCTTGGTAGGGTGACAAGCAGAGTGATTGGTAAGGTAGTAGGAAGTAGATAGTTATGATGGAAGACTTTCTTGGCAGCTCCTTAAAAAGACATGGCATCTCCTCAAATCATATGTGATCTGCCTCTGCCCCTGTGTTTGGCTCTGGATTGTAGGAAAAGGAGAACACACTTCTAAGGACCCAATAAATGACTGCTATCCCACTCAGAAGAGTTGCAGCCAGGAAGAAAGCAGTTCTTCTGTACATGCAAAATTCCCATTATCATACACAAACATCATTTCACCCAAAAAAAGAGAAAAGGGGCTCTAACAAAATAATTTCTGACATCTCAGTGTTGTATCTGGATACTTCTGGACCTCTAAATAATCTAACCATGAAAAGTGCTCTAAGATGGTTTAGTGTCCCAAAGAAAACAAAAGCTAGACACACATCTGCAGAGGTATTGGAAATGGTTACTTTCCATATCAGTCCAAATTGTTTGCTCAAGGCCTTGCAGAAAGTCTCTGAACAAGCAAGGAGCTGAATTTCATTGCCTCAAGTTCTGGTTTTATGGCTTATGACTCCAGCTCAACCACAGAAATCTGCACATAATCTATTAACCAAATAAAGGCTCCTTCCAAATGGTTTCCAAAGCATCTGCTTCCAGTTCTGTCAGCAATCTGGAGGATACATGGCAGCTAGCTTAAGGTGAATGTAAGTTTCAAGAGTAAGTAAGTAAGAATGTAAGTTTCAACTTTCTATACAAGTTCCCCATCACTGTGACAACGTGTAGGAAATTAATCTGTAATCAAGCCAACTTGAAAAGCTGGAAGGAACAAACCATTTTCTGTAAGGGGAGAGGACTGGAGTGCTGCTCCTCGTGGTACTCATTTAAAAATGTTTTATAGAAAGTTAAGGCAACAGCAAGCTTTAGCCTGATTCCTGGTTCATCGGTGGGAGGTGACACTTTGAGTGGATTGATAATGGTCTATGGGCACAGACTTGTGGAAACACATCTGGGAGAACAAAAATGACAAGAAATAAATCTGAACAAAGAGAGGTTCTCCTCTGGTGTTTGTAACTCACTTCCTTCCAGTACAGGCAGGGTTTCCTTGTTCTGAAAAGCAGCGTCCCACTGGGGATTCAGCATCTCCAGACCAGTTCAGGAGCAGCCAGGCATCAGAAAGATGGCACTTAGCACAAACATTCCCCCCTTTAGATTGGAAGCTCTGAGTTGCTCTAACCATCAGTAGTATACAATGCAAACCCAGAAATTCACATTTCATAGCCAACACTGGATTTCTGTTAGGCTTAAGAAAGACTGTTCTAAGGCTGTGGTAACAGAAGACACTTACTTAGCCTTGAGAGAAAACACATTAGTTCCATAGCAGAACAGTAATCATAAAAGGAATGGGGGTGTGATAGAAAGTTGTAATTCATTGCCTTTGAGCATCTCCTGTGAACTGAAATTAGTAGATTCTTATTATGGTTTGCAGTGATGAAGTATTTAATTACTGGGAATAGCATCACCCAACTATATTTCAGAAGTGGACATAAACTCGCTGCCTGTGTTTAAATTATTTGAAAGGCTTTTTGCTCTCTAGCAGCTAATTTAAATAGGAAGAAGAATCTGCAGTTAAAGGCTGGCCTGCTCAGCTCCTCGCAGGAAGCCAGTGGCTTCAGCTGAACTTTTGCACTAGTGTAATTTAGCTGTGATTTACATGTACAATATCATTCACTCTTTTCTAGTGAAGCTGTAGAATCAACGAAGCAAAGTTTAAATGCAGCCATGAACAAAATCACCTCAGTGCCCCCTGAAAAGGGGAGAGGAAGACCGCTTGGTCAGATGAGATTGCCCTTCACTTCGAGGTGCTCTTTGGAAAATGGGCAGGCAAGGCAAACAGGTGACACAGATCAGCTCTCATTCCCTGTACTCCTAGGTAAGCAGGCTGGGAGAAGCACGAGTCAGAGCTGCTTCCAGTGCAGTCATTGCTTGTCTTTTCTTAGCCGGGGCTAAGAGGCTGCTCTGCTCATCCCTCTGAGCCTCTGCCTTTGCTCATTCAGTAGTACAACACATGTGAAAATGGGAACCCTCCCTTCCTCTCCTGAGTGTAAAAGTGTGGTTGGACAGGGGAGACCTTGGCAGTAAAAAGGGCAAAAGGATCATGTGGTTTTTCTGTCTTCTGAAAACTGATAATTACTGCTCTCAGATTTTATTCTTTTGTTTTTATAATGAGTAAAAAAAAATACCACAGAGAAATGCTATTTATGGTATTGGCTACTCTTCATTAAACTGTCAGCACTGGAATTCATTTGACTGAAGTGTGGTCACTTAGAAAATGTTGAGAAACCTGAGGTTCTGCTGCTGGTTGCATGCATCCATATCCAGTAGAGCTGCTGGTAGCATATAGCTCACATCAGCACTGAAAGGCTGGTAGCCATGCAGAGAGCAGGAACAAGGCTGCCAGTGTATTTTCTCTCCCTGTGCTGTGAAGCTAAACAAAGAGCATTGTGCTGCATTGACTAATGCTTGAAAAGATCTTGGGTTATACAATAAAAACTGTATTTACTGAGTTTCAGGTTAACGTGGGGCACCTGAAGAAAAGGATGATCACAGGCTTTCCTGTCTTTTAGCTGCAGGTAAGAGGGCAGCAAAGAGAAAGAACTATTCCTGCTTTTAGCTTGAGTATCATTGAATTTAATGAGAGATGAGTGGCTAAAACCTCATGCAACACTTTGGAGATACAGGGGTCACTCTGTCTTCTGGTCTGTGGGAATGCCTGATAAACCAGCCAGGAGCTACATCTAGGCTGTGAAGCAAGTAAATAAGTCAGCATTACAATAACATGGGTATGGCCAAAGAAATCAAAATATTAGAGGGAAACTTATTGTGGAAAAGAGGGCAACTTACAACTTATTGCATGAGAGCTGAATTGAGCTACCATGGAACGTCTTAGAAGACATCTCCATCAATTTACATGTTCACAATAACTAAAGCAACATAATTTAGCAAGTCAGCAGAGCTGGCCTGTAAGTAATTCTAGTCAATGAGTTTGTTTAGATGTAAATATGATATTAGAAAGCACCTATCTGAAGTGTCTTTTGGTATGGACATGAGCTGACAGTGTGTGCTGGCAGCCCAGAAGGCAAAAAAAGAAGTGTGAGCTGCAGGTCAAGGGAGGTGATTCTGCCCCTCTTCTCTGGCCAGACCTCACCTGGAGTACTGTGTCCAGCTCTGGAACTCTCAGCACAGAAAGGACATGGACCTGTTGGAGTGGATTCAGAGGAGGGCCACAAGAATGATCAGAGGGATGGAGCACCACTCCTACAAAGAACTGACAGAGTTGGAGGTGTTCAGCCCAGAGAAGAGAAAGCTCTGGGGAGACCTTAGAAGAGCCTTCCAGTACTTAAAGCAGCCTGTGAGAAAGATGGGGACCCATGTTTTAGCAGGTCAGTGGTGACCAGATGAGGGGTAATGGTTTTCAAGAGGGAAGATTTAGACTAGATACTAGGAATTATTTTATTTTTTTTACAATGGAGGTGGTGAAACCCTGGAACAAGTTTCCCACAGAGGTGGGGGGTGCCTCATCCCGGGAAACTTTTGAGGTCAGGTTGGACAGGGCTCTGAACAAAGTCATCTAGTAGGAGATGTCCCCACTGACTGGAAGCAGGCAGGACTAGATGACCTCTAAAGATCCCTTCCAACCCCAAACTTTCTATGATCCTATGATGCTATGATTCAGCTCACACCACAGGGATGATTACAGAGTTACAGCAGGGATGAGCTCAGACCTAGGCAACAACAGCTGTTCTGCCCACAGCTTTGACCTGCCTAGTTACCAGAGTCTGCCCTTACCTCCTCACATCCCACCTCTGGCACTCCCCAGGTGACTGTTTAACCAGCTTGGTTTTGCCTGGAAACATTCCCAGAGGCCAAGAGATTCAGGACACTCAGCACTTGCCTTTAACACTTGCCTAAGGGGGGTACTAGATGCTGTATTAGACTAGTTTTGCCTGAAGGAGGAACTCAGGGCATGAAAGGTGAGTGAGTAGACTTCAAATACATATTTCCTACAAGGATGATCTTCAGAGGACACTGGGAAATTGGATGAGGCTTTAGGAAGGTTGTTGAGTACTCTTGTCTGGCACAAATTCGTTGGCATTTTCTCCTAGGAACACTGCTGTATGTGTGATTGCCACCCAGTCTTGAATTCCTGCTTGGTTGTCACAATTCACTGCCCCTCACCACCTGAGGCTTTATTAATCCTTCCCTCCTCCTCAGAGTCCTTGAGCACAGGACTGGAAATGTCACCACAGCCGTGGCAGTCCAAGGGAAGATAAGATTTCTAAGGGGATGTTTTCTTTAGACAAAGTGGTAATGCTGGGCAGGGCAGACACTTCTGGTGCCCTGAAGTTCTTCTACTCCATTGAAAACACATTTGGCCATTTGTTTGTGTTGAGCTTGACAGATTTTACAGGATGGTTCTTTGAGTTTTATCATCAACTGCTGTCCTGGTTAGGCAGAAGTAGCCATCAGCATCTTAGTCTTGCATTAGTGTTTATATGAGCATGTTCTCAGCTATAAAAAGAGTGGTGAGGGATTCACAGTTATTGTGCCTGTGTGACTTGACTGACATTTCCTCAGTGCAGAAGCATCCTCACTTGCAGACTCAGCTTGGGATCTGGAAGGCAAGCTGTGCATTTTCTGGCTCATACAGCTTTGCCATTAAAACTTCATTATGTCAAATTCTGCTCACAATTAAACCTTTGCAAATAAATTGTCCTCTGGGTTTGCAAAGGAATGGTTGAGGAGGCAGCATGTGCTCTTGGAACTGGAAGGCATTTGGTAATAGATAAGCCAGAACAGAAATCAGCTTTCTCTCTCATCCCTTTCTCAACACTATGAGAAATAATAATAAGAAAAAAAGTTGTAAAAATTGACTTCAGTGCTAAACACATTGGATAAGGGAATAGACCAACTGAGTGAGAGGATCCCATGTCTTACAGTTGCTTTCCAGAAGAAAGCCACATGTTAAGGAAGACACAGGTGTGTGCTGGAATGAAGAATTTCATTTTATGTAAGAAAGTGAGCCAGACTGTCTTGGGACTTCATTTGCTTAACTGATAGGCAGAAAATAGCACAGGAGTGGTACTGCAGCTCCTCTAGCTTCATATGAGAGTTGAAATTGAAAGTAATAATAAACTGTGATGTTAATCACTCCTTTATTAGAGCAGGGACTGAGGATCAAGGTGGCTAAGTTCTTTCTTTGACTCTTATATTGAATCCTCAGCTGAGCTGAAAAATATGAACTTAAATAACAGTTTGATGCTCACAGATTGCTACTGCTGGCTCCTGACCTGCAGTTTCAGGGCCAGGGAGCTCAGGCTCCCAGGCTAGCTGCTCAGCACAGCCAGCACCTCCTGGTGTCCTGTGCTAGGACTCAACATAGTGTCCTGTGGTGTCCTATGCTAGCTGCTCAGCACAGCCAGCACCTCCTGGTGCCCTGTGCTAGGACTCAACATAGTGTCCTGTGGTGTCCTATGCAAGCTGCTCAGCACAGCCAGCACCTCCTGGTGTCCTGTGCTAGCTGCTCAGCACAGCCAGCACCTCCTGGTCCCCTGTGCTAGGACTCAACATAGTTTCCTGTGGTGTCCTATGCTAGCTGCTCAGCACAGCCAGCACCTCCTGGTGCCCTGTGCTAGGACTCAACATAGTGTCCTGTGGTGTCCTATGCTAGCTGCTCAGCACAGCCAGCAACTCCTGGTGCCCTGTGCTAGGACTCAACATAGTGTCCTGTGATGTCCTATGCTAGCTGCTCAGCACAGCCAGCACCTCCTGGTGCCCTGTGCTAGGACTCAACATAGTGTCCTGTGGTGTCCTATGCAAGCTGCTCAGCACAGCCAGCACTCCTGGTGTCCTGTGCTAGCTGCTCAGCACAGCCAGCACCTCCTGGTCCCCTGTGCTAGGACTCAACATAGTTTCCTGTGGTGTCCTATGCTAGCTGCTCAGCACAGCCAGCACCTCCTGGTGCCCTGTGCTAGGACTCAACATAGTGTCCTGTGGTGTCCTATGCTAGCTGCTCAGCATAACCAGCACCTCCTTGGTGTCCTGTGCTCCAGCAAAAGCAGCACATATTCCCATGCACAAACAGGGTACCTCTTCATATTATTTCTCACATAAGCACAGTGCCAAGACAGAAGACTACTGCATAGGAAGTGCAAAACACTGTTTCAAAGCACCTCCTGGTGTCTGAGAAAAAAAAACTACTCTCAGCCAGTCCCAACATGTTTTTCCTATGGCAGCATCTCTGTTTCCTCAGGAAATGCTTTCTGGATCAAATTGGATAGGCAGGGAGAACTGCTGTACCATGCAGGGCACATCTCCCGTGTTGCAAGAGAGGTCTAACCTTCTTAGAAATGAAAGGATTTTATTCTCCTGGGAACCTATTTTATTTCCCTGGGATCCTAGGGACTTCAAGGTGACCTACATCACTGGGAACAGTAATAAACACAGTAATAAACACCAACAGAGAGAGAAAAAGTTCTTCTTTCCATCACTATTGTTTCCCGAGGATGCAGCAGCAGCACATTGTAACTACTTCCAGAAGAAACCTTTCAGCCAGGCACAGGCCCTAGCAGCACTCATCCCTCTCGAGCCTCTTTCCTAGCTGAGTTGGATGCCCTGTGCCCATGCCCCTGCAGAAGCAGTGTTGGTCTGTCCAGCAGGAGTGTGCTGTGGCTCCTAGAGGGCCGGGTGTGCTCACCTTGCCCCCTGCAAAACGCCTGGGCTCACCTTTCTGTCGAACTCGTGCAGCGGTGAGGCTGCCCCACAGCCGCCTGAGATTTGTAATGAAAGCAGAGAAAACCAAACCACTTCAGTGGAGCACAACATAATTCTTCGTGCACTCAGCACTTGCAAGCAATCTTTTTACTTACTTGGGCCTGCAAATTGGACCCTAAAATACTCTGCAGGCGTGATCTGAAGTGAGACTCCGGAGGATGCTCGTGTCTTGATTCGATTTCAACTGGCTTGCAATCACATGTCAGCCACCTGCCTGCTTTGACTCTCTGTTAACCCAGCTGGACTATTTCTTTTGTAAAACTAAAGATTTCAATGGAAACCAGATGTTCCATCTGATCCAAACGTTCCTAGGTAAATAAATGCTCACTCTGTTCCATCCACTTACTTATAATATACTAACCTGTCTCTAATGGAACTGCTTTCACAGGCCATTTAGTAAAAATAAGGTCCCAGTTCTCTAGTGAGACATTCATTGATCCTGTGTGTTAAGGCAGGAAATATTGTCAAGAGTCATTCTGCCCCAGTCGGTGCAGATGTCATGGAAGCTAGGGACAAGCCTTTGGTGGACTCTGCAGCCCACAATATATTGTGAATGTGAGGAATGTGAGGAGGTTGATTATGGAAGTGTTTGGAAGGGAACATGAAGCTGTGTGCACTAACCATGAAAAAGAGTGGGGCCATGGCAGCAAGCAATTACAACAGGAATCTTTGAAGCAAAATGTGCTGAAGAACAGCATTTTGTACCTTGTTGGCAATCTGTGGTTTTTTTCCAAGCTCAGGCAAGGACACCAGATGTCCCCAAAACCAATTCGTTACATTGATGCAGCAAAGGCAATTAATTCTCAGTGGCAACATTTGGTGCTGCTGTTGGTTGTGTTCACATCACAGACACCCTGTCCAGGGCATCAGTAGGGCTGCTGAGATCTCGCAGGCAGCCAGTCAGGTGAAGCAGTGGAGGCCCCAGTGCACAGTTTCCAAAGTATGTTGAACCTGATCTACTTGGAGGTGTCCCTGCTCACTGCAGGAGGGGTGGACAAGATGGCTTTGAGGGTCCCTTCCAACCAAGTGCAATCTGTGAACATTCTGTGATATGTTCATGTCAATCCACCCTTGTTTTTCGATCCTCCAGCTCTCACAGTCACCTCAAGCAAAGGGTGATGATGTGTTGCTTCTGTCCTTAAGAAGCAGGACTTAGAAATCTGGCAAAGCAGTATTGGGGGTGATTGGGGGCTGGCTTTGGTCTTTGACTAGTAGACAGTATTTGGGATGGCCTCATCAGCACCAAGCCAAAATTATTTGGGTATGGAAGGAACAGGAAGCATGTGAAAGCCCTTTGTAGAAAATAATTATTCTGATTCCTCTCTGTTAAGGAGAGACTGTGGCTTTTATGGCCATCCCTGACCTCAATGCTCTTTAGCTTAAGACAGAGCTGACCAGGGAATTATTATTTTTCAGTAGGTGTGTGAAAGTATTTTTAATTCCCTTAGACTTCTAACATAAACAGATTCTGCTTTACCATATTTATATGACTTCATATATGCAGAACTGAGAATCCTAGGAGAGGACAGCAGGCTATTCTAGGCATCAAAATAAAGTCATTTTATACCCCCAAAAAATGGAAGGAGGACATATACTTTTCACTCTGTTTCAGATGTAGATGACAACTTCATTTGCTCTTGCTGGCAGCTTTTGGATTTTCAATATTTAAAAAGCCTCATTAAGAGGCTTTGCAGACAAAAAGCAGCCTATCTTCAGGAGTCTCCAGAAGAGAACCAGGGCACTGGCTGAGCTCTGTGTGGTGAGCAGCAAGTCTGCCTGTGGAGGCAGAGCATTGCTGGCCCTGTGTGCCCAGTATCTCAGTTATAGGGGAGGCAGAGGGTCCCTGGGCACAGGTTTGCTGTGCTCTGAGCTCACAGGGGTTGGTGAGGGATTTGCCTCTGGTGAGGTAGCAGCTCTTATCCCACAGCTCCCACTGACTTATGGCCAGGGAAGTAGCTGCAAGTGGAAATTTTTGAAGTTGCACTCCAGGGAGGAAAACATTCTCTGCCAACTTCAGTGGAAAGGGTTGAAATTAAAGAGATCTGAATAATGATACTCTTTTTTTGCAGCTCTTCATATTGCTCCCTCCCCACTGATGTTTTGGAGCCCCACATGGCCCTCATGTGTGCCAGAGCCTACACTGGTCAGGACATACTTGATCTGAAGAATGGAGAGTGGGATGACCAATGCACGATTCTGAGTAATGGTTGAGACCCAAGCTGCCAGGATTGAAGAAATGTATAGCAGAGCATCTTGGCAAGAACAAGGTGAAGGAACAAGTGAAAAATAAGCCACACTGCATGTAGGCTCTCAGGGAAGGAGTCTTGAAGGTACACAGGTGGTTTGGCCATCTTAGAACTGTTAGAATGGAGAAGAAGGCAGAGAAAATCTTACACAGCTATATCATTCATTGGGGGGATCTTTTCTCCTCTAACCCCTAAATTCCTCCTTGTCCCCTGCCTCCAGTGGACACAGTGATGCTTACGGACCAGCTGTGAGCAAGGGCACAACCTTTGCACAATGCTTTGAAGGTCTTGAGTCGGCCAGCCACAGCCTGTCCTCACGGACAGCCTGAACATCCACTCTCCTGCCCTGTCCCCAGTCCCAGAACTGCTCCATTAAAGCAGGCATTTGCAAAATGCTGTCTGCTGAAAGCATGTGAATTGATCCCTGCACAAGATGCCTTCAGGGCAGTAAAAATGAGTTTTCCCATTCCACAAAGGAAATGAAATGAAAATTGTTAAGTGACTTGCTTCAGACTGAAGAGGGAGCCCGCAGTGGAGCTCGGAAGAAGTGGCGGAAATCACACAGCGCGTTTCCCAGGAGGAATCCTTTCTGAAAGACTCACACGTTTCATGGTGCTCTTCTGCTCTGAGAGGGACAATCACAGCTGCAGCCAAAGAGGCAGAAATGTTCAGTGACATTTCTCTGAGGTCTCAAACCTCTTCAGGTTGTCTGAACATTTTCTAGACGTGGCTATAAAGCAAAGGGAGCTCTGCTTTTCACAGACCACAAAATCCAGTCACGGACACCCCTGGAGAGGCCATGAACTAGGTGTGGTCTTCTGAGGGAACAATGACAGCTGCTTTTTTTAATCTAAGGTCCCCAAATGCTGGTTTCAGGTTGATAAATCAGAGGTTTTGAACACAGTGTATTAAAGGATTTTTTTAAGCAGAGAATTAAATGCACTTTTAGCAAATATGTGACGTCTTAGAGCTACTCTGTAGTTGGAACAAAACATGTTTCCTTTATTTGAAATGTAATTTTTCTGGATGCATTAGGCTTTGGAGCCAGAGAAAACATTTTTAACTGCTGAGGTTTTACAGCCACTCTAGGCTTAGGAAAGAAAGCTGAAAAAATATTCTGCCTGGCAGATTTTTCTAATTTTCATTTAAAAGCAAAATAAAAAATATTGTAGCCCTTCCACCTGTGCTCATCCAAGGGAGACACCAGCCCTGCTGTGATTGAGCCCACATTTGAGATGTCTTGTGCAGAAATGGGCAACCTCTGTGCCGAGAACCACAGCAAAAGCGCCAGGGTCAGTCCTCGGTCATGCAACTGCAGTGAGTCTCTTAAATGCAAGCTGCAGTTTCTCGTGTGTAAAATGAGGAGAAAATTACCTCCCTTCTTCCTGATTCATTTGGGTGTGTTGGGAAGCAGTTTGGGCTGTCATTGTATCTTGCTTGTGTAACACCTTTTGTAGAGGAGCCTTCAGAGGACATAACTCGAGGCAATTGATGGCAGTTAAAATGTGATGGTTCATTTGCTTAGCCAAGTGAATCAAAACTTATCCTGTCTTGGTTTCTTAAAGACAAACAGTTGACTTCTCTAAATAAAATGTTACCTCCAGGAAAGGACCTAAAGCAAGTCCTAAGCAAATGGGACCTCCCAAGCATCAGCGTGTTGGGCCTGACACGATGCTTCATGCAGTAAGACAGTAACACATCAGAGCTGTGTATAACTCAGTGTCTGGTGAGTCAGACCTGAGAGAAGTTTTCTATCCATAATTCTATCCTTTTTTTTCCCCTTTCTTTTTCATGTTTTCCTGTGGAAGATGCATGGGTGAGAGCAGATCCTACTGATGAACAAACCCTATGTGACCAGGCAGAGGAGCAGGCAGACCTTTTGTATGGACAGAGACTAATCGACTCAGATGAATACTGGTGTGTTTTTCTCCCTCAATCAATATGAGAACCTGCCCTGAAATGCCTGGTTTTCACATGAGGTTAATCACAGGCTTGCTTCTGTGCTGTTCAGTATAGGGTGCCTGAAGTCTGGTTTCTTCATAGAGCTGTTAGAGGTACTTTAAATTGTGCATGCTCCCAAACTGGGTGATGTTGTCTGTAACACAGGGCAAAAGGCCATCCTCGCAGCGTGATTGTACAGCCCACAGAAACAATGAAAATGGAGCTGACAAGAGCGGGAAAAGCCATCTAATGCACTCCCTTGCTTCAAGAGGAGATCAATGCTATCAAATGAACACCTCACATGACTCTCTGAAAACAAAGGACTATCAAAATTTTTCTCTTTCAGATGTAAACTGCGTTCTGCAAGCTGGTACAGCACACAAGCCCTCAGGATTTGGGGTCTGCAAGACCTGAGGTACCCCTTTCATCTTTCCATGTTTCCATCATGGCCTTTCTACACTGCGGACAGTGCTGACTTCCTGCTCTTGTCCAAGGTGTAAGAGAGTGAATCTTGTCTCTCTCTTAATGTAAATCAACAAAGATAAAATCACGTTTGCTCCCAGACAAAAGAAATGTGCAATGGGCAGATGCCACTGGATAATGACCCTCTGCAATGTGCACAAACAAGATTATCTCTACCCCTGAAAGGGAGGATGGTGAGAATACAGTGGATTCACCACCTGGCATGCCTTGGGGCAATACCTGGACACATGTCGCAGTAGGGTGCAGGATGGCACCCACAGCGATGAGGATGGAATTCAAGCAGGGAGGTAGGGAGTGCCCAGGCCAAGAGCTTCTGCCTGCAGCAGCAAGCCCGTGAGACTGACAACTGCCTACATCACAGTTCACATTCGTTCCTCTCCTCTTGGTGTGGCTGCAGGGGATTGGTTAATCGACCTCCTTTTCTTACTGGCTGGCGATACTTATTAGGGTAGTGCAGCTGACCCTTATCTCATCTATTGGAGTTACTTGTTAAGCCATCAACAGGTGGCTCCCATTTCATCTCTCCTTGCAGTTTCTCATCTTCAATCATTCAGTCCAGGGGACGCAGTCCCCCACAGACACATACCTAAAAAACCCTGTGACTGAAAAACTGTATAAAGATCTAAGCGATGCCTCCTGAGGAGAAGAAAATACAAGGAGAGAGAAGGACAGACACAGAAGAAAAAGCCATCACCATGTAGCCTGGAGGCAGCAGACCAGGAGGAACCCTCTCTCTGTGCCCTAAGTTCTGCCTGCTTGCAACTCATGGAGAAGAGAAAACACATCTTTACTGAAGACACCACACACAGAATACAGAATTAACCTGGTTGGAAAAGACCTTTGAGATCATCCAGTCCAACCTATCACCCAACACCATCTAATCAACTAAACCATGGCACTAAGTGCCTCATCCAGTCTCTTTTAAAATGCTTCCAGTGGTGGTGACTCCACCAGCTCCCTGGAGATAGAATACAATACAATAGAATACAATACAATAAACCAGGTTGGAAGAGACCTTCAAGATCATCGTGTCCAACCTATCAACCAATCCAACCCACCCAAACAACTAAACCATGGCACCAAGCACCCCAGCAAGTCTCCTCCTGAACACCTCCAATGATGGTGACTCCACCACCTCCCTGGGCAGCCCATTCCAATGGGCAATCACTCTCTCTGTATAGAACTTCTTCCTAACATCCAGTCTAAACCTCCCCTGGCACAGCCTGAGACTGTGTCCTCTTGTTCTGGTACTGGCTGCTTGGGAGAAGAGACCAACCTCCACCTGTCTACAACCTCCCTTCAGGTAGTTGTAGAGAGCAATAAGGTCACCCCTGAGTCTCCTCCTCTCCAGGCTAAGCAACCCCAGCTCCCTCAGCCTCTCCTCATAGGGCTTCCAAACCCCTCACCAACTTTATTGCCCTTCTCTGGACATGCTCCAGCAAGTCAACCTCCTTCCTAAACTGAGGGGCCCAGAACTGGACACAGGACTCAAGGTGTGGCCTAACCAGTGCAGTGTACAGGGGCACAATGACCTCCCTGCTCCTGCTGGCCACACTGTTCCTGATGCAGGCCAGGATGCCATTGGCACTCTTGGCTGCCTGGGCACACTGCAGGCTCATGTTCAGCCTACCATCAACCAGTACCCCCAGGTCCCTCTCTGCCTGGCTGCTCTCCAGCCACTCTGACCCCAGCCTGTAGCACTGCCTGGGGTTGCTGTGGCCATGTGCAGAACCCGGCACTTGGATGTGTTCAATCTCCTGCCCTTGGCCTCTGCCCATCTGTCCAGCCTGTCGAGGTCCCTCTGCAAAGCCTCTCTGCCCTCCAGCAGATCAACTCCTGCCCCCAGCTTGGTGTTGTCCACAAATTTACTGATGATGGACTCAATGTCCTCATCCAGATCATCAATAAAGATATTGAACAGGATGGGGCCCAGCACTGATCCTTGGGGCACACCACTGGTGCCTGGCTGCCAGCTGGCTGTGGCACCATTCACCACCACTCTCTGGGCTCAGCCTCCAGCCAGTTCCTAACCCAGCTCAGAGTGCTGCTGTCCAAGCCAGGGGCTGACAGCTTGGCCAGGAGTTTGCTGTGGGGGACGGTGTCAGAGGTCTTGCTGAAGTCCAGATAGACTACATCCACAGCCTGCCCCACATCCACCAGGCGGGTAACCTGATCATAGAAGGAGATCAGGTTGGTGAGGCAGGACCTGCCCTTCCTAAATCCATGCTGGTTATGTTGGAGGCAGCTCAGACAAGGACTTCTACTTGGGCTTTGGAATCACTCCCTCCCCTCCTCCAGGGTGAACAGCACAAACCAACAAGGATGCACCAGCAGCCTTCCACAGACCCAACTCGTCTTGGGAGGGTGGTAATATAATGATTTTCCTGCTCTCTCTCTCTCCATTTTTTCCCCTCTCTCTCCCCTCTTCTGTTCCATCCACTTTATTCTGTTAATAAATAGCTTAGCTGTTGATATTTTTGCCTCATTTGTTTCTTAATTTCATAACACAGGAATGTTCAAAAAGAACTGAGTCTCTTTCCCCCTCCGGACCGAGACACAAGGTCATAGGTAGATCACTCAAAATCAGTAATGCAGATTTAGTTTGTTTTATCTTCAGCCTTAAGTTTGGAACTATAGGCTGGGTGCTGATTTCATAGTACAGTCTTTTGTGAAGTACTTGGAGATGTCTTGACATGGTGAAGCGACAGACAGCTTTGGTGTGATGTTGCTAGGTGTGTAGAAGATGTCAGCCCGCATTCATCTGCCAGGGAAAACTTGTTTTCAGACATTAGTTTATGAAATGAAAGTTTGCCTCTGAAAAGGAAAAAAAAGAAGGGAGGGAGCAGGGGGCTATCCCAGACATTTTCATTGACATGCAACATGCTCCTTTTGTTAATCCCAGATGTGCCAGGGGAGTAAATTATTCTAATTTCTCTTGTGTGGTCAAAAATGTCTCATTGTTACTACAGGACTTAGCCTCCAAATTTTAGAGGAAAATTAAAAACACTAACAACAAGCACTTGGCTGCAGTGGGAAAGGAAGCAAGTGATGAAAAGAAAATCCTCTGACGATGTCAGCATCAAGTACCTGAATCCAGGATTACATGGTAAAGGTCAGCTCATATCAGCTCGGAGGAGTTGTTCAGCAGGGGTGCTTTAGGAAAGCACCATGGCTGTCAAACAAATGCTCGTTGCAGTCCCCAGGAATCCACATGATTAGGGGTCCAGATAGACCGGGCAAAGAAAGGAAGCAGCTACACAGTTTAGGAGAGACGGCTGATTTAAGGAAATAGAGGAAGGTGAGGATGAGGAGTAATAGTCTTTCAGATCAGGGGAAAGGATGGAATCAGGAAAGACAAGGAATCGGAAAGGTTTGCTGAGAGACTGGAGACAGACAGAGCAAGCAGAGGCGCGTGCTTTTCCCAGCAGAATTGTGAGAGAATGGTGAGAGGAGGATGAGGTTCGTTGTGGGAGCGCTGGGGAAAACAGCAGACCCGTGGGTTTCAGCTGTAGTGTGACTGCTGCCCTGATTGAGTCTCTGCTGCAAAAGCTGAAACACAGAACCTGGAGAAAACAGCAAACAGGATCGTGGAGGTGATGTAAGCACTTCTTTAAAAAATAAAGTGAAAAGGAAACTTTATAGGTAATAATACAGCAGAAAAGAAGGAAAACAGGGATTTAAAAGCAGCAGCGAAGGGACAAGGGCAGTGTATTTCTAGGGCTGCATATGAATGTTGCCTCCTTTGCAGTTTAAGTGCCAGAACTGCTCAGCTTTGCTTCATGGATCTCACACCTATTCTGCTCATGAGACAACACTTTAATATCACCAGATGTAACCCAGATGGTACATATTAATTTATATATGGATGCTGGAAAATACATCTATACTTTCCATTGGAAGTCTTTTAAGTATGATTTTTATATTCATTTGAAAATTGTTCATTTTTATTTGAGTCATAAGGCAGCCAAAATACAGCTCCCAGGTGAATGAACATTTATCTGTTCCACCCTGAATGATTCCAGGTTTCTGTGAGACTACTTTTGAAGGTGTGAGCTCATTTCATGGCAGAAACGATTCTCACTGGCTCAACAACAATGTGTTACTGTCAGGCGCCCGTTGTTGTGCTGAATGGAAATGCTGGGGAGATAAATTTAGAACATCTTTCATCTCATTTTCAGTATTAACAACTGTTCCATAGACTTGCCAGCAGACCCAAGTGGGTGGCAAAGTAGAATGCCTTGATTTTTAATTATTTTTGTGTGTCAAAGTTGATTTAATGCGTGATGATAATTTGAGTCGGACATGATCTTTAGATAATCAAGCAATTGAGCTCGCTCATCCGACAGAGCAGGAAGGAGTGATGGTGGTGTTTGCAGTAATAATCCATGCAAGATAAACACTGGTATTTCCCTAGTGTTTTGGAATCACTGAGAAAACCAGGAAGTATACAGGTAGAATATCAAAAGGGCATTAAAGAGCAAACTATGCCTCTTGGTTGGAAGCTCTTGGTTCTTTCCATCCTTGCACCTCCTTTCTTGTCTTCTCTTTCCACCTTGAAGTGGACACCATTTGGAATCACAGAATCATAGAATCAATAAGGTTGGAAAAGACCTCAGAGATCATCAAGTCCAACCTGTCACCCAAAACCTCATGACTAACTAAACCGTGGCTCCAAGTGCCATGTCCAATCCTTTTTGAACACCTCCAGGGATGGTGACTCCACCACCTCCCTGGGCAGCACAGCCCAATGGCCAGTTTCTCTTTCTGGGAAGAATTTTCTCCTCACCTCCAGCCTAAACCTCCCCTGGTGCAGCTTGAGACTGTTTCCTCTTGTTCTGGTGTTGGTTGCCTGGGAGGAGAGACCAACCCCCACCTGGCTACAACCTCCCTTCAGGTAGTTGTAGAGAGCAATGAGGTCTGCCCAGGGCCTCTGCTTCTCCAGGAAGAGGCTTCATTTGCATTTTCTAGGCTCAAAACTGGAATCCTAAGTACTGTGTTTCTTTCAGAGATGGCTCTTTTCCCCCAGAATATCTCAATAAACAAACAAATGCATTTTTAAAGCACTAACCCACAGAATAGTCTACTCTTCTGTGGCATAAAAGAAGTTATACAGAAAAGAAGCTAACCCCAAGACATGAGCTTTACACCCTTACGAACCACTTTCAAAAAAATAGTGTTTTCAGGCAAGTTTGGTCACTCTTTGCCATAAGAAGCATTATGCTATGAGACTAGAGACAACCTTTCCCTGGGAGGACCACACTTGCATCAACAGAGCAGACACTGGGGGTGCAAGGGCGGAAGGCAGTCTTCAGTGTTTGTGTCTGAAATGCTCAGAGTGGGATGCTTGTCCCACTTGCTCCCAGCTGCTTCTCTTCCAAAGTCTCTCAAACCTCCGACCTACTCCCTTCCCTCCAAATAACCTGTTGGAACTTGATTTGCTGCTCCCACCTCCTCTCCCATAACCTGTCCATGCTTACAGAAACCAGGTGGTTCTCTTTTCATTGCCAGTAGGTGCAAATTTCCACTCTCATTTGAGGCAATGCCAGACAGATGAAATGTATTTAATAAACAACAAGCAGTGCAAGTGGTGAACGTGACTGCCTTAGAATAAACAGTGAAAAGAAAAATCTTTCTTCCTACTTCAGGATGGAAAACAGCACCAGTTCTAGATCCTAGGCAGAAATTTCCCCTACAGACTTAATGTTCTGTTGTTATGTGGTGTAAAGATATTATGCACCTTGAAAAATGTCCTGTTGTGTGCTGTCAGAGAACAATCACTGGATGAGATGGATTGTTGAGCTGGTGAAATAGGACAGTGCCTTTCCTCCATCCCACCTGTCCCCTAAGCAATCTCCTGCTGAAATTATATTTAGCTACTCCCCATAAGGCCTCTGCAAATTCCACTTGTTATTCCCTGAGTTCTTTCTGGTTTGTGGCAACCAGTATTTACAGCAGCCTTCTGGTAATGCCAATATTTCGGGTATAATGACAAGGTACAGTCACAACTGGAGAAAGTACCAAGGGACTACCCAGCAGCAGACAATTAATGACTATGACAAGGACTCTAAGGCATCCTGCAGCAGCAACGGCACACATTTTCCAGCAATCACTGCCCAGTGCTTTGGAAATAAACACTCTGGTGTTATGCTGCTGCCTGTTAAAATATCTTGGCATTTATCTCACAGCAGAGACCGTTTGCCTGTGCCAGGGTTCTGTTCCATTGACAATGTCTCTTAATTGCCTTGTTGTTTAAATAAACAAGACAAGATAATTAAGAGATAATGACAAAGAAATAGGGTGTTAGTGATAATGGGTGGTAGATCCCTCTTCCACTGTAACTTTACTGTCTGGAGCAGACCAGGCTCTGCCTGCATTAAATCTCACAGCAGCCTTTTGAGTTTTGAAAGGGGAATTTTGTCCTTGCTTGTTTGTCTGAATTAAGCTGTAAAACTGAGAAAATCTGGAGGAAGAAATCAAGACTGAGAATCTCAGAGGTCGTGGATTGGAAATTTAAGAGGGACTTGTGGCGTGAAGGCAAGTGATTCTTCCTGGAGAAAGAGCTGGCAGAAGGAGCTGACTGCTGCTTCATGGTCCTGACAGTCTGGTACTGGCTGGCCAGAGCGGTCCTGTTTCTGCACCTGTTTCTGCAGCCGTTGAGCCATGCAGCCTCTGTTTTGGCTGGCCAGCAGGTGTCACCTACCTGGGCTGCTGTTGTACACACACGTTTTTGGTGCCTCTTGGCTCTTCCCCCATACTGAGGCTGACCAACAAGGCTGTAGCCACCTTTTGAGTAATCCATTAAACAATCAATAACCGAAAGTGGGACATTCAGGTATTTGGAGCTATGAGCATAACAATTTTAAAGCGTTCTCATAAACCTGGGACACTAATAAAACAGGTCAGTGGTTCCTACCATTCCTTATGTTGTTATGGGGCAAATAGATGAAGATACAAATGCCATAAGGTTTGACATCTAGAAACCTGGAAGTATTTGTTTTGGACTCAGCATACTGAGAAGCTGTGAAGTGTGCAGACTGCTGGATCCCACTGCTTCTCTGAGGTTTTGGATTTATTTTGGTACTTAACTGCATTTGCACTTGACAGTCACCAGTCCTGCATATGATGGTTCCATTGCACATTGCACAGTATCAGAACAGATTATTCTTGCAGAAACACAGAGCTAAAAGCCTAATATATGGTGAGGAAAAAGTGGTAGTGAAAGGAAAGAGAAATTCCTTTGATGTTCCTGTTTTCTCTTTTGGCTTCCAGCTTGGCTGTACTCTTTGCTTCAAAGGCTAAAGCAGTATCATGACAGATTTGCTGACAATTGTCTCAATCTAAACATCTTTCCTGCTGGTTATGGATATTGATCTGACAAGCAGCATCAGAGCTTTTCAGGGCATTCTTAAAGCACTTGTGCTGGCCTCAAACTCTTACAGCCAGCTGAATGTAAAAACTCACTATGCAGCCTTTGAGCTTGATTTTGAGCCTGTCCTAGAACAGATTATATCTTACTGAGTAATTTTTAATATTGGGAATCAAATGTGAATTTTTGAGACAGGGCTGGGTGTTTGCTTCACAGCCATTTCTGCCTGTATCCTGAAACAGGAGCCACAATAGACTTGAAGGACTGGCTATGGAGTCTTGTCAGACACCCAGGCACTGAAGAGAACAGAAATGTGCTGAGTGCTGGTTTCTTCAGTTATTGCATACTGCTTTGGAGTCAGTGAAAGGAGTGGTTGATCCTGGAGGTGAAAGAAATGTGAGTAAGATTGCTTCTCACATAGTGGGAGATCTACCAAGACATGAACACTCATCAACAATTTCAAGCTTGCTTCTGGCAACTGTGGCAGTGCCATGGGGTCAGGCTGGCCTGGGGCTGGCTGAAGAATGACTGATGGCTTCAAAACATTTTTAGTAAGACTGAAGTTCTTGCGTGATGCTGCTGAGGCATTAGGAAATTCTGTAGGTCTTTTGAGCTTTTGATTTGGATTATTTTTTATTTTTTTATTAGCCATTATCTTCAGGATTACAGACTGAATAGGTAGGTTGGTGAGTAGGTAGCTTTTACAAGGCCTGGGCTTGTGTTAGGTGAATTACACTGCAGCTGAGGAAAGGCTCCGTTGGGTAATACTTCCACGGAGCAGACTAGGAAGCTGGTTTATTGGCACTGAGTAATTTCATCAAATCAGTAGAACACTTTGATGGTAGCATCAAATCTGAATCTTACTTTTAAGATCCTCAGGACAAATGTTGCTAGTACAGCATGTTCAGTTTGTTCTTTGAAGGATAATGATTAGGAAACCTATTTTCAGTCACTTTGGTCAGAGAAAATGACAAAATGACAGTGCCTTGTATGTAGATCTTCAGTCCATATATGACACATGTATTTGTGTGAGCTGGAAATTACAGACAAAGAGCTTTTACAAAAGACAGCATTACAGTGTGCTGCGGGGCTGCCCACATCATCCCTGCTTTAGTGAGGAAGACCCCGAGAGACAAGTGCCTGCTTCTGTGGGGGTTTTGGTAATAAGAATAGTTTTGACATTTCACATTCATGTATGTGATTCTGGCTTCCATTTTTCAGTCATACACAGGCAAAGACATGGGTTCATTTTATTCATGGGGTTGGGAACTTGCTATGTCTCTATCCCCTAGGAAATCTCCTAGAATAATAGAGGCATTGAGTTTTAAAATAAAGTGTTGAGCATCTGATCAACTAACTATGCCACTATTAGAAAGAAACAAAGAAAAGATAAATAAAATGGAAGCTTATTTGCATCTGATTTACATTCATCCATGTGAGCATTGATTCCATTTTTATTTCACTCCTCTTAATACTATTCAGATTGCAGACTGTAACCTTGCTGCAGATTTACAGCTGAGTTTCATTGTTCATTTAATCATCTCAGGTGTTACTGAAATAGGGAACACTGCTGCTTGAAAGATTTCCCCTGGGGTTCATGGGAGCTGCTTGTATCCTGAGGCTGGAGGAGGGGGTCTGCAGATACATACTGGTAGTGCAGCTCTGAATTTTGATGATCTGCTGAAAAAATATCATATGGGCCATCCTGTGTCAAGACCATCATTGCTATCTCCTCCTTCCAGTCAGCAATTTGTCTTCAAACCTTGCTAGTTAGGTTATGTCTTTTTCTTCTCCCTCCCTAAACCTTTGCTTCAGCTTAAATATTTGCAATAACACACATTCCCCTCTCCTTTGTCCCTCCTGTGGGCAGGAACAAACACACAGTGTCAACATGGTGCAGATATGCTTTAACTCAGCAGATTATTTTAGTGAGTTTGGTGGTGAGTTCTGAAATCTATGTAGTAAGCTCACAGCACAAGAAGATTCTCTGATTAATGTAACTAACTGGAATTTACCACTCAAGTATTTTTGTCATGGCCTGGTTTTCTTTTTGCTTCCTAGAGCATTGCTTCTTTTGGTTCAGAGCTCCAAAAAGATAGGATAGGATAGGATAGGATAGGATAGGATAGGATAGGATAGGATAGGATAGGATAGGATTAAGCAGGTTGGAAAAGACCTTTGAGATCATCAACTCCAACCTATCACCCAACACCATCTGATCAACTAAACCACAGACAGGAGAAACCATGATTTGAAATTCTATTTTAACTAATACTTTATAATGTTTGCTTAAAAAATCTGCTTATGTCTGCAAGCAACCCTCCCTGTAAAATTATTTACCATTGACTATCTGCTGAATGCAAACAGGGAAGTATTGTCATGTTCTGAGTTAATTTGTTTAAAAATTTAAACAAATATTGGGGGTGGGTGGGAAAGATTGAGTTTCAAAATCTTTGTTTAGCTGTAGTCTATTTCTATTGACATAAACCTACAGGAATCTTGTGGCTGGGAACTGTCACCTGATGTCTCCATTTGACTTCTTCAAATCAAGTGGTTTTCCCCACTTTTGACGGGCAAAATTGCGCTCAGATGCTGATGTGATGGCATCATAATGAATGCAATGAATGAATAAATAAAAACAGAGGAATTTCCCCCTCAGGCAAGAAATTTGCTGATATTAAGGCTGGGTGTGAAGGTTAAGTGCTGTGTGACAGAGATGATGCTAGCTGCTGCAATAGGAGCTGCTCCTTTTGATCAACAGCAAAACATTTGCCTTCGAATCTTCAGACTCCAGTCCCAGTTGGAGCAGCAACCTTTCCCCTATAATTAATTTTTGTGTGCTGTAGTCCATTAGAGAAGAGAGTGACAGCCTCTGGACACAGATTACTGTCTTATGTATGGCCCAAAGGAACATTATGGTCTTAATTAAAGGTGGCTCAGTGTGTCAGCCATTGCAATAGTTTGAGCATTCTTAATACTGTGTCAGTATCTAGCCACCTTAAAAGAATTCTGGTAGCAAGCAAAGTAAGTAATTTAAAGGCAGCTCATGTTCTCTGTAAGTTTTGCAGGACTGCTATTGGGAATACTTGATAATTTATGAAGGCTTACACCACCAAATTAATTACATTTTCCTGATGCCACATGTCTTTTTCATACAAGCTAGCTCTGAATTATAAATAACAGTATTGTCCTTGTTCATTCCTTCAGTGCAGGAGACAGCTTACTAATAACACTGGTAGAATTCAGTTGCTGTGTTTCAGAAGTGCCATTTATTAAAGAGCTACAGTTTAAGAATAGAATAGAATAGAGTAGAATAGAATAGAATTAAGCAGGTTGGAAAAGACCTCAGAGATCATCTGGCTACAACCTCCCTTCAGGTAACTGTAGAGAGCAAGAAGGTCTCCCCTGAGCCTCCTCTTCTCCAGGCTAACCAACCCCAGCTCCCTCAGCCTCTCCTCACAGGGCTGTGCTCCAGACCCCTCCCCAGCTTTGTTGCCTTTCTCTGGACACATTCCAGCAACTCAACATCTTTCTTAAATGGAGGGGCCCAGAACTGGACACAGGACTCAAGGTGTGGCCTGACCAGTGCTGTAAGGTAGTGTATGCTCCTCTAATATTAACTCTGATTTCTACTCCATGTAATACTGAATCTCAGCTCTGAACGTTCAGTGTTGGGTTTGATTTGTTGAGCATTTCTCACACATTTTGGAAAAAAAATAAGTCTGCAGGAGGGTGGCCAGTGCAGAGACTTGCTGTGATGTGCAGGAGGGACAGAGCCACGCACTCCATGGCTCGTGTTGGAAAGAGGTTGCATTACAAGCATCTGTTCTGACAGACAAAAACTCCTAGGGGTGCTTACCGTGGGAACTCATCATTCTCTCTTGTCAGCGGGCTTCTTCTGAGGCCCTGCAATCTTGGAGCATGCTTGGGGTTTGCACAGCAAATACGTTTTGGAAAGTTTCACAAACTACTAAAGAGAATGAATATTTTCCCTTTTAAAAAAGAAATAAAAAATGTGACTGGATGGTGTATAAAGACAGCTAACCACTGAACTTTCAGGCGGTAAGGAGAGAAATAAATGGAGCACATACTCTCTTGAATAAGATTTTAAGATATTAGAACTTTCTTTTCTGCCTCTTCTATTCCTTTCTTCCTTTCCTTTC
>CM037638.1:2245848-2503825 GCA_015227895.2 Colaptes auratus
GAGAGGCTGAGGTTCTGAAAATCTGCAGCAAATGAAAGTGCCCAAACTCTCCCTCCAAGAAGCGAGATGGAGGCATTCATCATTCCATTAAACAATTCACTTGATATGTCTCCAATTACTTCCAAGATACAAGGGATATAAAGCTCAGGGTACCTCTGAGATCTGAAGACAGCTTTAATTGACTTCAGTGGGAATTGCATTTTTTGTGTCTAAGGGGAGAAAATCAGCTGCTCATATTTAAATGCAGAATCTCAACATACTTAAACATTGCTCAGCTTTGCTTAAGAAACAGCATGTTTTGGAAAGAAACAGGTGTTTCAGTTTGGCTTAAGGAACAGGATGCTGCAGCTTACATGGGGTATGTCCCAACAGTTTGAAAACCTGGGTATTCATGTCAGCAAGGATTTGTAAGCGCTGTGCTGCAATTCAGATAGGAAGGCTGCACTTCAGATGGGGAAGTGCTCCTGAATTTATGCCCGTTTAATTCCAGACAGATTTCTGAAAGAAATAACAAAGCATATTGGGAGAGTTAATGGCTAAGGACTTGCTGCTTACTTATTTTTATCTGGAGCAGTTTCCTAGGCTGACTTTCATGCCTTCATGCCCCTGTGCAAGGAAAGGCAATGCATACACAGTAATGAGCATCCTTCAGAGCCAAGGGATTTCATCTCACTCTGGAGACAGCTCTGTGTTGACTAGCAGTATTGTATTTAAATCAGTTGAGGAATGGTGAACTCATATCAACCTCAGTTCAAAATACTGTCCCCCTTTGTCTTCAGGACAGGGAGGGGAGCAGAGAAGCAGCAGCACTGCAGACCCCTCTCAGGGTTTTACTTGGCTTTGGAAGGATGGCAGGATGGCTGCAGGTCACGCACGGCAGTGTGTGTAGGGGAGCAGCGCACAGCATCAGGGCGATCAGAATTTTCGACTGCATGCATTTATGCATTTTATTCTCAGCAAAGGCCAAGCCCATGGGCACCAGGAAAGCACCACTAGCTTTATTTCCTGCTGAAATGTTTTTTCTCACCATAGTGTACAGTCAGTAGAATTACTCATTCATGTCAGCCTGGCTAGTGTCTGCTGGGCATTAACCGAAGCAAGTGTACCCTGTTTCATTTCAGACTTGCCAAGCAACTTTCTTTCATGCTACATTTTTCTTGCAAGAAAATCCAAACAGTGTTTTGTAAGGAAAGCCTGTCTGTCCCATTTTAGCCTCTTGCATTTAGTCTCTTGACTCTCTTTAGCTCACTGCTGTCTCACAGATTCTTCTTTGGGCAGCAGTAGCATAGTTAAAAGCTCAAAGATTTATGACTTCAATTGTTTAGCTCACTGGCAATAATGCATCATGACAGAAGCAATGTTGAACAGGCAGCTATGATACCATTCTTTTATGAAAAACTGTAGTGGAGATAAGGAAGGCAAAAGAAGTCTCATGTGAATATTATTATCCTCTGGAAATTATCCCAAAAAGATTTGCAGTTTCTCTATAGACTATGGCTAGAGTTCATTGATCCACAGACTATCATTCTGAATAGCAGATTAAAAACAGATGGACGTAGATCTGCTATTGGCTACAAAGCTCAAAAGAAATGAGGGAGTACAGTGGGGACTGACCACAAATGAAAGCATGGAAGGGATTCTTCTTCCCCCCCCCCTTTCTTTTTTTTTGTCCTCCTTCTTCTTTTCTTTAATTCCCTGTTTGGTTCCTCTGTAGTTATTATACAAAGCCCATTGTAGTTAAAACCCAAATAATATCAACATAGAGAAGGTATGCAAAGCACACTGAAGTAGATCAAAATTATACAAAGAATCCTAAAAATACACTGCAAAGTCTTTTATGTGGGGGCTCTGTTGGGCCCTTGTGCCGGAGCAGTGCATTGTCAGAGAAAAGAGCCTTTGTATAAATTGACTTGGACTGATGGTAATCCATTTGCTTTAGTGGCTTGGGTCAAGTGAAGAGTAGATATAAATTAAGTGCCCTCATAAAAGTGATAAATATATACTACAAGGTAAGACAAGACAGAGGATGAACTGTCATGACAAAATCCTTGTTTTCATTTAAGAGACTTGTTAATGTCAGAAGTACTGCCTGGCCTTATCTGCAAGTGCAACCTCACAGACCAAGATTTTCAGTCTTCCTTTTTTCACAGTTTTTAAATAGTATTCAATTCTGAGTGATATTCTCCCTTTTCTCTACAGTGAATTCACTGAAATGGTGGGCTGGTACTCCACAGTGTCTCAGGGAATAAAAATTCCAGAAAATTCCATCCCATGCTCATCGAAGCTTTTTATTTCAGCAATCCAATACGATTTTATTCTACCCTAAATTGCACCATTCTAACAACACAGAAGCCCCTCAACTTAAGATTGCAAATTCTGAGTTTCTAGGTACCATGTAAAGTATTTTATTTGGATTTTGTATTATAGTAAAAGGTTTGTTACTATCAATATAAGATTCAATGCATTTGGATTGGGTAGAAAGCTAAATCCATTAAAGAAGTAATAAAACTTGATGATCCTTGAGGTCTCTTCCAATCTTGGTGATTCTGTGATTCAGTGAAACTTGGGCTGACTTTTCATAGTTTCATAGTTTCAGTCAGGGTTGGAAGGGACCACAAGGATCATCTAGTTCCAACCCCCCTGCCATGGGCAGGGACACTCTACCACTAGATCAGGCTGGACAGAGCCTCGTCTAGCCTGGTCTAAACACCTCAAGGGACGGGGCCTCAACCACCTCCCTGGATAACCCATTCCAGGCCTTCACCACCCTCACGGTGAAGAGCTTCCTCCTCATGTCCAGCCTGAATCTCCCCACCTCCAGCTTCATCCCATTCCCCCTAGTCCTATCACTCCTGATAGTCTGAAAAGTCCCTCCCAGCCTTCTTGTAGCCCTCTTCAGATACTGGAAGGCCACAATGAGGTCACCTGGGAGCCTTCTCTTCTCCAGACTGAACAGCCCCAACTCCTTCAGTCTGTCCTCACAGGAGAGGTGCTCCAGCCCTCTGATCATCCTCGTGGCCCTTCTCTGGACACCTTCCAGCACCTCCAGATCCCTCTTGTCATAGGGGCTCCAGAAACTGGGACGCAGTACTGCAGGGGGTCTCACCAGAGCTGAGTAGAGGGGGAGAATCACCTCCCTTGCCCTGCTGGCCACACTTCTCCTGATGCAGCCCAGGCTCTGATTGGCTTTCCGGGCTGCAAGTGCACATTGAGAGCTCCTGGTGAGCTTCTCCTCCCCCAGCACCCCCAAGTCTCTCTCCTCAGGGCTGCTCTCCAGCCAGTCACTGTCCAGCCTGGATTTGTGCCTGGGATTGCCTCGACCCAGATGCAGGACCCTGCCCTTGGTCTTGTTGAAGCTCATGAGGTTGGCCTGTGCCCACCTCTCCAGCCTGTCCAGGTCCCTCTGGATGGATCCCTTCCCTCCAGCTGTCTGCTGCACCACACAGCTTGGTGTTATCAGCAACCTTGCTGAGGCTGCACTCAATGCCACTGTCCATGGCACCCACAAAGATGTTGAAGAAGCCTGGACCCAGGACTGATCCCTGAGGGACTCTGCTTGTCCCTGGCCTCCCCTGGACATGGAGCCATTGACAGCCACTCTTTGGGTGCAGCCATCAAGCCAGTTCTGTATCCATCTGGTGGTCCATCCATCAAACCCATGTGTCACCAGCTTGGAGACCAGGGTGTGGTGTGGGACAGTGTCAAAGGCTTTGCTCAGGGCCAGGTAAACGACATCAGTTACTCTCCCCTCAGCTATTAATGCTGTCACTTGTTCATAGAAGGCCACCAGGTTTGTCAGGCAGGATTTGCCCTTGGCAAAGCCATGCTGACTGCTCCCAATCACCTCTTCACTACTCTTCTGAGTCAGTAGTGCCTCCAGGAGGATCTGCTCCATGATCTTTCCGGGCACAGAGGTGAGACTGACCGGCCTGTAGTTCCCTGGTTCCTCCTTCTTACCCTTTTTGAAAATGGGAGCAATTTTTGCCCTTTTCCAATCTGTGGGGACTGCCCCAGTCTGCCATGACTTTTGGAATATAATAGAGAGGGGCTTTTCTCATGGTACATCTTCTCAAATTCATAGAGCAAGTTTTGAAAATAATGAAACTGCATATTTCTCAGCAAGTTGTTCCAGAACACTGTTTTCAGGCAGTGTTAGCCTTAGCTAGCAAATCACAAGACTGGTTAGCAAAATTCCCATACAGGCTGTTACTCAGTCTTAGTTCAGCTCCAACACCAGCGCAAACAGTTTGCAGCAGAAATCGACTTACTATTAAAAAAACTAATGTAATCAATAGGATTAGTGGCAGTTTCATAATAATGCATCATTTGTACATTCAGTGTTATTGTTAGAAGGATCCAGGGTAAATCACAGAATGGTTTCATTGGGAAAATATCTGTAAGACCATTGAGTCCAACCGTTCTTTAACTCTACCAAGTCTGGGGCTAAACCGTGTCCCTCAGTGTCACATCTCTGCCTCTCTGAAACACCTCCAGGGATGGGGATTCCACCACCTCCCTGGGCAGCCTGTGCCAGTGGTTAAGAATCCTTGCAGTAAAGAATTTTCTTCTCATGTCCAACCAAAACCTCCCCTCAGCCTCCTTTTCTCCAGACTAAACAACCCCACATCTCTCAGCTGATCCTCACCTGTTCTCCAGCCCCCTCACATGATTTGTTGTCCTTCACTGGACCTGCCCCTGGACAAATGACCAAAGCATTCAAGTGGCATTGTTGCTCTCCTCAGACTAAGAGCATTTTTATTTTGGATTTCATTCTTGGGAATAGTGCCCAAGCATAGCTGGATATGTTTCACAGAGTCATTGAGTGGTTTGGGTTGGAAGGCACCCTCCAAAAGTCATCCAGTCCAACCCCCTCTGCAGTCAGCAGGGACATCCCCAACCAGATCAGGTTGCCCAGAGCCCTGTTGAGCCTCACCTTGAATATCTCCAGAGATGGGGCCTCAACCACGTCCTTTGGCAATCTGTTCCAGTGTTCCAGCACCCTCATGGTAAAGAGCTGATTATCAATGAAGCAGAGCATTTGTGCAGGGCTGTTGTTCAAACAAATAGAAGTGTAATATTGACCAAACCCCATATTTTTTCAATATTGTCTATCCAAAGAATTCATGGATAAATTATCTGAGTTTCCTCTTTGTCATGGTTGGAAGATGAATAAACAAATAAAGCAATAAAAACATCAGCTCTGGTAATCTTCATGGAACAACATTAAAGTATCCAAAGGTGTCACCCCTTCACGGTGTGCCTGTATGGTCACCTGCTGGAATGGGTAACAACCTGCAAAAGGTCACAGTGCAGAACTTTTGGTCAACACAGTTCCATCTTCTGAATTAAAATCTGGAGCTTGTAAGCAGCTAAACCATCGGGTGCAGCTCAGACTAAGCCTTTGGAAGGATGCTAAGGATGCTCAGCCAAACAGCCACTGAGGCTTTTGACTCCCATCAATTAAACTTGATTTTCCCTAGAAGATTATAATTTAATTTGCATCACCTTTATTCTCTACCAACATGGAAGGATTTAATTCCCATTTACATCAGGCTAGATCAACAATTTTCTGTCAAAATGTTTTCCCACCTGAAAAATTATTTTGGGATTACCGTGAAAGTTTTGCTGAAAGAATTCAGGAATTTTCATCCTTTTCATTAACAATAGGAAAAAAAATTATCTAATCTAATTTTCTTTTACTGGAGGACAAAACCCCACTTCACTTTCATGTTTTAGACATCAAATCAATGTAACTGGTGGAATGTGAGGTTATTTTTCATCAAGACATTCTCTTTCCTCTTCCCAATCTATACTAAAGGAATTAAAATATAGACTACTTCTTTTTATTTTTTTTTCAGAATAAAAGTTAAGAATGAATCAGCTCTGAAATATTTATCCTCTATTGAACCACCTCTGGTTTGCAGTGCTGCTGGGTAATGTCTGAATTCACCTTCCAGACAGAATAGAGAATCTCCCAGGCACATCAGCTTTTCTGAAGGGGTCAATCCACGAATCCAGCACACCCTTGATGAGATATTTTGATGACCAATGAAGTATTCCTTAGTGTCTCAGGGATCCTCTGCCTCAGGTGCTCCTGGCTGGAGCACCTCTCCTATGAGGACAGACTGAAGGAGTTGGGGCTGTTCAGTCTGGAGAAGAGAAGGCTCCCAGGTGACCTCATTGTGGCCTTCCAGGATCTGAAGGGGCCTACAGGAAGGCTGGGGAGGGACTTCTCAGGATCTCAGGGAGTGATAGGACTAGGGGGAATGGAATGAAGCTGGAGGTGGGGAGATTCAGGCTGGAGGTGAGGAGGAAGTTCTTCCCCATGAGAGTGGTGCAGCCCTGGAATGGGTTGTCCAGGGAGGTGGTTGAGGCCCTGTCCCTTGCGGTGTTTAAGCCCAGGCTGGATGAGGCTCTGGCCAGCCTGCTCTAGTGTGGGGTGTCCCTGCCCATGGCAGGGGGGTTGGAACTAGCTGATCCTTGTGGTCCCTTCCAACCCTGACTGATGCTATGATACTATGATACTTTTCTGACACTGCAAGGACTAGCTCCCCTCAAACCCCACACTGGAGAAGAGCACCACCCCTGCCACTATTCCAGATGTGAGTCCACAAAACAAATTATTATTAGAATTATGACAATTCCAAAAAGTGTTCCCTCTGTTGCCAACCATTCCCTAATTTCTCTCCCTTATGGCTGAATTTTGATGTAAGCTGTCCTAACTAAACTTTTTAAGACCCTCTAGCAGAGAGTATCTTTAATAGAGGTATTAGTTTTGACATTATAATCCCATATGTACTTTAGGGTTTGGAATATAAAAGGAGCCTACCAGACTGCCTCTTCACTGGAGTATTACTTAGGACAAGTGTATGTGAAGGTTGCTACTTAGATGGCAATATGTCAAGGTGTCAAAAAGTAGGCTCCTCCAGAATGAGAGGAGTGCTTGGATACTTTGGAATGGTGGGCACTTGGAAGGGAGACAGTAAGTTTGCACAAAGAATGGTAATTCTCATGCATTCATTCTATAATAAAAACAAACCAAACCAAATTACTTTCGTTTTTCATCCTCATGAACTACAAGAGGTCTGCAAGTCTATCCATGCAAGCAAGAGCTCACCCACGTTGCCTGGGCAGGGTTTGGAGCATGGAGATTAATAACCACAGGATCACAGAAACACAGAATACATCTGGTTGGAAGAGACCTCCAAGATTATCCAGTCCAATCCTTGATCCAGCATTGAAGGGTTGACACTAAACCATGTCCCTAAGCATCAACTCCACAGGCTGCTTAAACACCTCTAGGGATGGGAAGTCCAGCAGGTGCCCTGGGCAGACCATTCCAATGTTTGAGAATCCATTTGGTGAAGAAATATTTCCTAATATCCAATCTGAACCTCCCCTGGGGCAGCTTGGAACAATGTCCTCTGGTCCTGTCCCTTGTCACCAAGGAGAAGATGCTGCCCGCTCCTTGATGCATCCTCCCTTCAGGTAGTTGTGTAGAGCAATGAGGTCTTCCCTCAGCCTCCTCTAATCCAGACTGAACAACCCCAACTCCCTTCTCACAGCCCAGGTGCTCGAGGCCCTTCACCAGCCTTGATGCCCTTCTCTGGACAGGCTCCAACACCTCAACGTCCTTCCTGCAGTGAGGGCCCCAGCACTGAACACAGCGCTTGAGGTGGAGGTGGAGGAGCTGGACGATAATGAAAGTCTTTCACTGAAGCAAATGTCAGCCAAATTCTCAATGCCCCTTTGATTAGCAAAACTGACTTTAGAGTTCTTCCTCAGGGTCCCATTTCCCTAGTTTTCCAACCTGGGGTTATTAACTCTTCACATGCTGCCTCTTTGTCACTGGTGCAAGAAGGAGCACTCTTACTGCCTGGCTGTGCTGGTTACAAGATGCAACAAAAAGTTCACAACTCTCAACAGCAGAAGCAAATTCTTTGTTATTCATTCTCCTGTGCCATAACTTTCTCTTGTCATCCTGCAAAGGAAAAACTGATTCTGTATCATGTCTAGTATTGTATTTCTGGGGAGGGTTTTTTTTCCCCTCCCCATTTCAATTTCCAGGCCCAGGCAGGAAATACAAATCCAGGTGGGATTCTGAATACTCCTCCAAGCCCTCAGAACATTCTGATCTAGTGCCTGATCTAGTGCCTGATGCAGTGCTCAGAATGCCATTGGTCCAATGGTTAAGAATAATTTTGAACAAAAAAGCCTCTTTGATTGTCCAGACTCAAATCCTGAAGTGTATATTATGTGAGCAATGAATGTGAACAAAGAACCAAAACATGCTGCTGTTAATAGCTCTGTTGCATTCCCATACTTTTAAGGACAGTCACTACTTTTTCTGTAATTTGCAGCACCTTACAGCCTGCAAAGCCAGGCCACTGTTCAGCCAAGAGTGGCAAGGAAGGTTAACTTCCTTGTCTCCAGATGTAGCTGCAGTCATTGATTACACTGTGGTATAAAGAAGGAAATGAGGAAGCCAGGTTAATTTGGGGGTTTTTGAATTCCCATCATAGAACAGGGTGAAAGGAAAATGAATGCCTAATGAAAACAAGTGGAGACATTGGAATTTATTCACAAAGACCAGAATGAAAAACTACAAAGGAAGTTGTGTGGTTTTGTGTGCTGTAAATGCTGTCACAGATGATGAGGTCTAGGGAGGAGTGACATGGATTCAGACTACCTATTTTGATCTATAATACAGACACAGATGCTTAGAACTATATCTGCCTTCCAATAACATTGATGGCAGAATTAATCTCCCTAGCCAGAGTCAGTAAATCACAGCTACATATACGTTTAATGGCCATGGCACTCCATGAAATATAAACTGTCTGAGGAGGACTCCCCTGTCAGACTGCCCAGGGAGCTGGATAACCTGTGCTTCACTGCTCTCTGAAACATCTGTTGGGCACAAAAAGGTCCATTTTGAGCACTACAGTAGCTGGCCAGAGGGTGTCTGGTTACCACTAATCATTTGTGTGAGCAACTTCACGGAAAAGCATTTGCACTGCAAAGTCTATCAGCAGAACCAGGGCAAGGTAATCCCTTGCAACCTCTGCATGTAGATATAGGTCTGGACAGGGTTAATTAATTCTTTCTGAAACTGAGACAAATGCTGGCAAAGCAGAGAGAGGAGTGTACTGATGTGGAGCATTTCCCCCCCTTTTTCTGTATTTCTGTAGCAGGCAGGCTGGCTGGGGACCGACCCACAGTGACCATTGAATTTACACTTAAGCAATTACCCTCTTTGAGAGAACATAAAAAACCTCAACCTGGTGAATTTATCACATTTTTGTCTTCATTGTATTGTAGGAGCAGTCAAGTGACAACACAAATTAAATAAAGAAAGAGTTCTCTGAAAGGATAAAAGTATTTGAATAGTAGGACACTTCTGTAAAGGCTGTTAGAGAAAGCTCTCTTTTGGCTTTAGGTTTATTTTGAAGCACAACATGACTGGGTTGGTTTATTTTGAAGCATAACACGACTGGTTTGCCCTTCTACCTTTCTACTGTCACTGGTTTCATCTGAAAATATTTTTCATCAGCTAGGAGTGTCCCTGTACAACAGGGAAAGAAAACATTTTCCCTCGCTCAATAAAAATCCAAAGGTTTCACTGTGGAATGAGAAAGGGTCTGGTGACATTTTCTAGCAGCCAGCAAATCATGCTGTCATGCATAGGGAAAAAGCCACTAAAATATCCCCAGCTAAAATATCACAAAATTATGTAGAGCTCGGTGCTGGGGAGCCATCTGCCATGTGAAAGCTCCACTCATCTCTCCAGGCGTTCAGTGCAGGCAGGTTTGCAGGACTGGACGCATAACTTGTCCCTTTTGGAAACTGGAGGTGTCAAACAGAAGCCTTCCCCAAGAACACTTGAGTGGCAGGGACGGCCTGGGGAAAAAAAGGCTGTGAATTCAACTGGGCAAAAAAAACCCCAAACGCCACACACCCTCCAAAGGAGCTTGTGTGCTGGCTGAAAATGCACAACTACAGGTATGGAAACGAGCTGCCCATGACAGTTCTGATGCTGCCATGTGCATGCATGGAAATCTGCCTGCTGACAGGGAGTTTTCATTTCTGGAACTGTGCAGATAAGGTTCCTGCTCAGGAGCTCTCCTTTCCTGACTGATCAGCCCTTTAAAACTTAAATTCATAAAATTGTTAGGGCTGGAAGGGACCTCAAGGATCATCTAGTTCCAACCCCACTGCCATGGGGAGGGACACCTCACACTACAGCAGGCTGCTCACCACCACATCCAGCCTGGCATCAAAAACCTCCAGGGATGAGGCTTCCACCACCTCCCTGGGCATCCTGTGCCAGTGTCTCAGCACCCTCATGGGGAACAACTACTTCCTAACATCCAGTCTGAATCTACCCATTTCTAGTTTTGTTCCACTCCCCCCTGACATCCTGAAAAGTCCCTCCCCAGCTTTCTTGTAGCCCCCTTCAGATACTGGAAGGCCACAATAGGGTTTCCTTGGAGCCTTCTCTTCTCCATACTAAACAGCCCCACCTCAGTTCAGCCTGTCCTCAGGGGAGAGGTGCTGCAGCCCTCTGATCATCCTTGTGGCCCTTCTCTGGACACTTTCCAACCCATATGGAAGAATTTTTGACATACACTACACATATATGATGAGATGTGAGTATGTATGCAACATATATGGCCCATTGGAATGGGCTGCCTGGGGAGGTGGTGGAGTCACCATCATTGGAGGTGTTCAGGAGGAGACTTGATGGGGTGCTTGGTGCCATGGGTTAGTTGTTTAGGTGGTGTTGGATTGGTTGGTGGGTTGGACGCCATGATCTTGAAGGTCTCTTCCAATCTGGTTTATTCTAGTCTATTCTATTTTAGCATTACCTTTTATTTTATTAGCAAATACCTGTTAGGGATGGTTTGGTGGGGCTTGCCCTGAGACAGGGAGATGAAGGAACAACCTCCCAGTGTCCTTCTCCCAGCTCTGTTTCTGGAAGCACTGAACCTCAATATGAAGGAGCAAATCTGCAGTGAGGCAGAAGGGGATGTGTTTTACAAACTGCAGCTTGATGAGCTCTTCAACAACATTCTACACCCATGCAGAGAGTCACTGTAATACAAACACTAAATGAAAAATCTTGTATGGCACTAGTGCAAGCAAAGCCTTTGAGATTTTTATATATATATATATATATATATATATATATATATATGGAGAGAGAGAGAGCAGATAAACTTCCATTAATTTTCAGCATGGGCCAGACGGCGTATTTGAATTTACAGACGTGCCAAATGGTAATTTTGGCTTCAAATCTTTGAGCTGTGGCTGATCTATTATGGGTGATAACAGCATATGCTACGTTCTGAGTCAGTTTCTGTTATGTCATGAGAAGCACCACTGCTAGTAGTGGAAAGTATTTTTAAATTACCAAATGAGCCTCATACCAGAGAAAATAGGTAGGTTCCAGAGGTAGATTGGGTCTTTCAGATGGATGTCAAATTCAATAGCTAGCAAATAACTGAATGAAAGCAAATCTTACATGACAAACCAACACGGCATGGAGCTTGTTCAGATTGTTTTTTCCTTTCACAGTGTCAAAGGGCTGCATATCTTGACAACTTTCTTTAGCTGGTTATGCCTAGGAGAATTAATGGAGACATTTGGCCTTTCTGGGTCTGTGTCCAAACTTGTATGTCCCGGGGCAGCAAGGAGCTGCTTGAGACGGCACAGAGCGGTGGGGGACAGCCGAGGAGCGGGAGCATCTGAGCGCAATCTGATGGAGCAGATGTTGCATCCCAGCACTCCACAGCTGCCTCAAGGCTTTGTCTGGTGTCAGCCCTTTTCTAAATGAGTTTTCATAATGAATTTATCTCTTAATTGACACATAAAAATCTATGTTAATGTAACACTGAGGACCTATCTTAAACTAACAAAAGGCAGGAAACTAGAGGGGGAAACAAAAAAAACAAACAACCAAAACCCAAGGAACACAACAAAACAAAAAGCCTAAGCTTGACTGCCACCAAAATGTACCTGCTGTTTTCCATGGGGAAGAAGCCACTGATGCAGACAGATTTTAGATGACACAGAATTAAACATCACTTTTTCCCTTTGCTGGTGCTTGATAAAGGAAACAGTATTTCTGTGGGAAGATCCTTTCGGACAGCTGCATGGGCAGAGGCAACACCTCCAACGCCTGGTAAAGGTTTTGGTGGCTACTCCTGTCTTTGGTGGGGTACTGTGGTATTGGAATACTTTATTTGCCTTTACCTGGTGCCCAGACTTGTGGCACTGGTGGCACCAGAGCTGTCCCATTACTGACCAGGCCAAGCAGTGAGGCATTTCTCTAACTCTCTGAAGAAATATAAAGATAGTTTCATAGTTTCATAGTTTCATAGTTTCAGTTAGGGTTGGAAGGGACCACAAGGATCAGCTAGTTCCAACCCCCCTGCCATGGGCAGGGACACTCTACCCTAGATCAGGCTGGACAGAGCCTCATCCAGCCTGGGCTTAAACACCTCCAGGGACGAGGCCTCAACCACCTCCCTGGACAACCCATTCCAGGGCTTCAACACCCTCACGGTGAAGAACTTCCTCCTCACATCTAGCCTGAATCTCCCCACCTCCAGCTTCATCCCATTCCCCCTAGTCCTATCACCCCCTGATAGCCTGAAAGATGCTCCCCATCAGTCATCGAGGGTTTCCCCCATTTAGTCAGCAGAAAGCTTAACAAAGTATAGTGGTAGCATAAGCTGGGGCATCTCCTTCAATACAGTAGCCCAGATTTTACCATAAAAGGTGAGAAACCCAGAAACAACCTCCTTCTCAGCCTGGTTAAGATCAAAACCAACCATTTCACCTTCAGGAGCATAACCTTTTCACCAGTGAGTAAGGACACCTTTCACCAAAGCTACATCAGGAAGAGTTTAAACTGGAAATGAGCAGCCTGGGAAAAGGAGAGACTCTATTTCAGAGCCTGGGGAAGTCATAGGAGTAGGGAACTCCTGGGCACCAAACACTCTTCCCAGGTCAATTTATATATTTAATGTTAAACCACGGCTACAAAGACCAGATCCCAGCAGCTTCATCTTACGTCACTGGTTCACGCCCTCTGTTGTCTCTGCCCTTGGCTCCAATGAGCTTTGTTGCCCTCTTTTGCACACAGCAGAGTAACAACCATAAGAAGAAGAAATTATAGAAAACTTAAGGCACCTTCCTGAGGGAGGAACAGGAAATGTGTGACTGACAATATCCAGCCAGAAACAGCGGCTAAGTCTGGACATCTCAGGTCTCAGGAGGCTGGTTGAACCATGATGGCTTGTAAAAGGGCACAGAAAGCCAAAGTCCTGCTCCAGCTGTGTTTTGAAAAAGGAAAGCCTGACCTCTTTCTCATTTGTTAGCACAAAAGTTCTTCATGAAGTTGGGTCTGGGAAATAGAAGCTATTGAACCATAGTTTCCATAACCAGGCTGTGTCTTACATTTGACCAATATTCACATAAGACTGTCCAGATCCCACTTACCTGCATTCTTGTTTCCATATTGGCTGATGGCCAAAAGTTAAGACCACAGTGTCAGCTGCATCAGCCTCTTCTGCCTGTCTGGAGAGGGCAGAGTTGCCACAAGTTTGTGTGCAAAAGCTGATGAAAGACAGGGTGGCAGCCAGCACACAAGGCAGAAAGGCACTCTTACGTTGGCCAAAGTTGTTGTGGTCCCCCAGGCACACAAACTCAGTGGCTGAGGATGGAAGGTACCTCTGCTTGTCCAATCTTCATGCCCAAACCAAGGTTGCTCAGGGCCATGTTCTGTTGGGACAGTCTCCAAAGATGGAGACTCCACAGCCACTCTGAGTAACTTGCTCCAGTGTCTGAGCACCCTCACAATAAAAGGAGGTTTTCATAGATTTTGCTGTACTTATGTTTGCCCTGTTGCCTCTTGTCCTGTTCCTGGGCACTGCTGGGAAGGGTCTGATGCCATCCTCTTTACAGAATCACAGAATCAGTAAGGTTGGAAGAGACCTCAAAGATCATCAAGTCCAACCTGTCACCACAGACCCCATGACTAAACCATGGCACCAAGTGCCACATCCAATCCCCTCTTGAACACCTCCAGGGATGGTGACTCCACCACCTCTCTGGGAAGCCCATTCCAATGGCTAACAACTCTCTCTGGGAAGAACTTTCTCCTCACCTCCAGCCTAAACTTCTCCTGGCACAGCTTGAAACTGTGTCCTCTTGTTCTGGTACAGGTTGCTTTAGAGAAGAGACCAACTCCCTCCTGGCTACAGCCACCCTTCAGGTAGTTGTAGACAGCAATGAGGTCTCCCCTGAGCATCCTCTTCTCCAGGCTAAACATTCCCAGCTCCCTCAGCCTCTCCTCACAGGGCTGTGCTCAAGGCCTCTCCCCAGCCTTGTTGCCCTTCTCTGGACACATTCAAGTGTCTCGATGTCCTTCTTAAACTTGAGGGGCCCAGAACTGGACACAGGACTCAAGGTGTGGCCTAACCAATGCAGAGTACAGGGGTGAAATGACTTCCCTGCTCCTGCTGGCCACACTGTTTTTGATGCAGGCCAGGATGCCATTGGCCTTCTTGGCACCTGGGCACACTGCTGGCTCATGTTCAAGTGGCTGTCAATCAGCACCCCCAGGTCCCTCTCTGTTTGGGAGCTCTCCAGCCACTCCGACCCCAGCCTGTAGCTCTGCATGGGGTTGTTGTGGCCAAAGTGCAGCACCTGGCACTTGGACTTGTTGAATGCCATCCCATTGGACTCTGCCCATCTGTCAAGTCGGTCAAGGTCCCTCTGCAGAGTCCTGCCCTCTAACTGACCAACATCTGCTCCTAACTTGGTGTCATCTGCAAATTTGCTGATGATGGACTTGATCCCCTCATCCAGATCATCAATGAAGATGTTAAAGAGGATGGGGCCCAACACTGATCCCGGGGGATGCCACTGGTGACTGGCCTCCAGCTGGCTGTGGCACCATTCACCACCACTCTCTGGGCTCAGCCTCCAGCCAGTTCCTAACCCAGCTCAGAGTGCTGCTGTCCAAGCCAGGGGCTGACAGCTTGGCCAGGAGTTTGCTGTGGGGGACAGTGTCAAAGGCCTTGCTGAAGTCCAGGCAGACCACATCGACAGTCCTCCCCACATCCACCATGCAGTCACCTGATCATAGAAGGAGATCAGGTTGGAGAGGCAGGACCTGCCCTTCCTGAATCCATGCTGGCTGGGCCTGAGCCCTTGGCCATCCTGCAGGGGCGCAGTTATTGCCGCCAGGATAATCTGCTCCATCATTTTCCCTGGCACTGAGGTCAGGCTACACCATCAGGTATTTATACACACAGACAGGATCCCCATGAGCCTTGTGCTTTCCAGGCTGAACTTCAATCATAGAATTATAGAATCATAATCAACCAGGCTGGAAGAGACCTCCAAGATCATCCAGTCCAACCTATCACCCAGCCCTACCCAATCAACCAGACCATGGCTCTGAGTGCCTCATCCAGGCTTTACTTGAAGATCTCCAGGGATGGCAACTCCACCACCCCCCTGGGCAGCACATTCCAATGGACAATCTATCTCTCTCTGTGTATCCAGCCTGAACCTCCCCTGGCACAACTGGAGACTGTGTCCTTTTGTTCTGGTGCTGGGTGCCTAGGAGAACAGACTGACCCCCACCTGGCTACAACCTCCCTTCAGGCAGTTGTAGACAGCAAGAAGGTCTCCCCTGAGCCTCCTCTTCTCCAGGCTAAGCAACCCCAGCTCCCTCAGCCTCTCCTCACAGGGCTGTGCTCCAGACCTCTCCCCAGCTTTGTTGCCATTCTCTGGACACATTCCTGTACCTCAACATCTCTCTTGAATTGAGGGGCCCAGAACTGGACACAGGACTCAAGGTGTGGCCTGACCAGTGCTGAGTACAGGGGGAAGAATAACCTCCCTTGTCTTGCTGGCCACACTGTTCCTGATGCAGGCCGGGGATGCCACTGGCTCTCCTGGCCACCTGGGCACACTGCTGGCTCGTGTTCAGTTTACTATCTACCAGCACCCCCCTGGTCCCTTTCTGCCTGGCTGCTCTCCAGACGCTCTGTCCCCCACCTCTAGTGCTTCTTGGGGTTATTGTGGCCAAAGTGGGACCACCTCTTCTACTGGGAAGCCTAGACCTGTGCACAGCAGGTTTTGGTGGTCAGTCCACACCTTGGTGCACACAATCCAGGCAGGTAGGATGTTGCCTTTCTAAGATAAGGACCATGCAGAAGACAAATTCAGCAGCTGTTCAAACCCACATGGATGTCTCTCTCTCCTGATAAATAGTGCAATAACGCCTCTGGTTGCCCTGTGCTAAGTGGGCCTCAGTGGTCCCCTGTGTAGTGTCTGCACATGTCTAGGGGTACCCTTGTGCAGGTCTGAGGGTGCACCAAGGGTAATAAAGGTGCACTGTCTGCTTTGGCACTCACCTGCACAGGCAGAGTGGTGGCACACAGCACAGCACAGGGAGCCATATGCTCATGAAACTGTCAATATTGTTCATAGCTAACTGACTGTTACTCTAAAACTATTATCCTAGCCTCAAATTAAACTTCTCACTGCAAGTATTCCCTCTTTACCTTCCTCTCTATTGCTTAACACACTTCTAGTCCTACCTTACATTTTCCTGGATGTGTGCCATGAAGGGAGCTGCCAGTACCCCTGCTGCTCCTGATGGAGGATCTGAGTGGTGACATTCATGGTGAAGTGATTGAAGTGCCTTGAGCGCAATGTTTGCAATGACTGTCCATAATATGGAGGTGATAATGCTCTAGAGACACCTGTTCCTGCTTATGGCCCACCTGTCTCTGAAAAGGTGTAGTCTATGAGGTTGAAAAGAGGCAGATGTGAGCTGTGCATACATGTACTTTGTGCTCAGAGGGATGAAACACCTAGAAATGCTGCATTTTGGCTGAGGAAAGTTTTACTCTAGAAAAAAACCCACAAAACCACCCTAAAACCAAAAACCTCCAAACCAACCCAAACTGTTCTTTTATTGCTATGAAGTCATTGAAATGCTGTTAAAACCACATTAGCATCAGTGACAGTGTGGAGAAACAACCCTTGTGTGAGGCTGGCTGCACTTCTGAAGAAAATTACCTCCTGTGCTGATCACCAATAGCAATTGGTTCAAACCTTTGTCATCTGCTCCTGCTTCATCCAGCATCTCCATGCAGCTTCACATCCCAGCTGCACCCTGTGCTCTTCAGCTTTTTCCTCCATGCACGTTATCACCTGGTCTCATTCCACGGAGATTTCTTCCCCCACATACCCTCTTCCCACACCCTAATGCCCACCCCAGTCCCCTTCTGGTTCCATGCACCACAGCCTCAGCTCACCAGCATCTTAGCCTTGGCCTCCAGCTCCACATCTACACTCTCTCATGTGTAGTTTGGTCAGTACTGCACCCACCTTAGACTATGCAGTCTGTAGAGGAGACTATCACCTGGTACAGCAGGAGAGAGAAAGGAGACAAGCAGCTACCTCCTCATCTGCAGAGCAACACAGACCTCTACAGGTCACCAGTTCTGTTTCATGGGATGGGGAACTGAAGAGAGCAGGCATACTGGAGATGTGCCAAATGGGGTCAGCTGTGGAGCTAGGCTAGCACTGAATCTGCAGAAGGATCATCTTTGCCAGGGGAGGTTTAGGCTGATGTTAGGAAAAAATTCTTCCCAGCAAGAGAGATTGGCCGTTGGAATGTGCTGCCCAGGGAGGTGGTGGAGTCACCATCCCTGGAGGTGTTTAGGAACAGACTGAATGAGGCACTTGGTGCCATGGTTTAGTGGATTAGATGGTGTCGGATGATAGGTTGGACTCGAAGGTCTTTTCCAACCCGGTTAATTCTATTCTATTCTATTCTATTCTATCCTATCCTATCCTATCCTATCCTATCCTATCCTATCCTATCCTATCCTATCCTATCCTACACTATAATTGGCAGGTTTACACACAATTTTACTACTGAAAATAAAATGGAAATGCTCACAAATTGCAGATTGCAAATGCAATATTTCAAAACCTGTTTCAAACAGGAAGCACTCCAAGGGAGAAAAAGAATACAATTCACAGTTTTGGTTTTATCAGTTAGGATTGCTCTCATTCTTTCACAATACACCTTCCTTTATGGAGGTACTCTGAATTAAGAATTTGGCTAAAACAGATAGAAGTGAAGTTCCAGAGATTTAAAAACATACAGAGAGAGAGCAAAGAGAAAAAGGAAATTGAAACTCAAAGTTGAGAGTGCTTGAAATTATTAGTCCATGATGAGGTGTAAACTAACCACACTGGAGTATCAACTATTCCCCTACTGTGACTACTAAATGCTCTTGGACAGGACATATAATTATGTTATTTTAAAATATTCTCCAGAAATACTCTACTCTTAGAGATAAAAACATGGCAGGTCCTGTGAGAGACTAAAGCTTGTCTCTCCTGGTGTGACTCAACAAAGATAAAATCACTTGCTGCTTGCCCAGACAATAGCTGATGTGCGTTGGGCAGAGCCACTGGAAGGACTCTTGGAAGGTGCAAAGATAACCTTGCTCACGGGACTGCAGCTGGCCTACAACAACGGCCCAAGGGCCCAGCCAGCACGCCTGCAGGACAGGACCATTTCCAGCCATCAGATACCCCAGGAAAGGACAATGGATTCCCTGATGTGTAAAGGGTGTGTGGGTAGGTAGATGGAGCAGGAGGAGGTGGAGGCCTCCCCCCTCCATCCAGACCCTGCCCAAACTCACCTGAGTACACAGAAAGATTTCCTGGGGAAGGATACCTGGACACTACCTAAGGATGATTTCCCAGAACGATACCCTGGGGAACAACAGCTGGGCACTTGCCTGAGGACTAAAAAACTGTATAAAAGACTGGAGCAAGTACTGGCTTTTAAGGAAGACAATTGGAGAAGAAAACTGGAGAAGCAAAATGCAGCACCACACACTGGAAAGATCACGGGCAACACAACGGATCCTGGACTCTGAAAACCCTCTCTCCGTGCCCTAAGTTCCACCTGCTGCAACTCATGGAGCTGAAGAAGCTGCTCAGAGGACCACATCCCTTCTACAGCCAAAGCTTCAGCACCTTTGCTCTACAGACCCAACATCTCCTGCAGCACCGTTTCTCTACAGACCCAACATCTCCTGCAGCACCTTTCCTCCACAGACTCAAACTGTCTTGGGGGTGGGTGAGGGGTGTGGTAATATAATTCCTTTCCTCTTCTCTCTTCTCTCTCTATTTTCTCTCTCTCCCCTTCTGATCCATCCACTTTCACAGTATCACAGTATCACCAAGGTTGGAAGAGACCTCAAAGATCATCGAGTCCAACCTGTCTCCACAAACCCCATGGCACCAAGTGAAAGGACATTGGTCCCCAGAGAGAACACTCCTGCCCACTGCAGGCTTGAACTCACAACCTTCCCAGTAAGAGTCTTAGGTGCTACCAACTGAGCCACATGCCATGTTATTTATTTATGTCCATCCACTGTATTTGTGTAATCAATAGTCTAGCTGTTGATATTTTGGCCTTGTTTGTGCCTCTAATTTCACAACATGGGAGTATTCATTAAAAACCTGAATCTCTCTCCCTCTCCGGATTGAGACAGGTCCACAGAAGCAAAATGGGAAATCACTTATAGATGTTGCATCAAAATAATGACCACTGATACCACAGAGAAGTTGGATCCCATGGCAGCTGTGATGTTCAGTGTCTGATCCATGATGTATAGAAGGTCCTCCTCAAAGCTGCAGGGCTAACAGAGCACTCCCTTTGCCATAGGGAGCATGCAGGGTGCATGTGGTCTGCCAATCACTCAAGGCTGAATTAGCAAATATCACCTGCTCTGTCCTGTTTCTATACAATATAGGAGGGGAAAAAGGGACCTGGCTCTCATCCCCCACAGCTCACAGGCAGATTTAGAGACTGGCCCAGCAGTTCTACAGATGGAAAATGCTGCATGAGGAACATGTGTGTGTGAAAGTCAGTCTGGAATAAGACAGGTAATCACAAGTGGAAGTGCATTCACTACTTCAAAGTGGAGATGTACAACTGCTCTTTGGGTAATACTACTTTTCATTTAAAAGAAATATCTCACCATCCATGGAAAGGCACAAATGAATTGTTTCTATAACCACAAGAGACTGCTCAGCCTTCAAACATCTGAAATATCAAAGTCCTGCCCCAAGCACTCGTGAGTTGAAAGACCATTCTTTGAGATTATAAAGCATGGTTACAAGGTCATACAGCAAATGCAAGTCAGTGATGGAACAGGGCATTTCCAGTCCTCTCTAAGTCACATAGTTTTCCTGTCAGTTTGCTGGTTCAATCACCCCAGGAGCTGCCAGTGGTACAAACCCGAAGCCTTCCAAGGGATGTTATGTGTCACTCTGTGACACTCCAGTGCTTTGCCTGTGGACTAACACAGACCTCATTTCCTGAACTGACAAGCAGTAAGTACTTTAGACTACACTACCTGGGTCTACAAATAACAATCTAAGCTGGAGAAGGGAAGGCTCCACAGAGAACTTATTGTGGCCTTCCAGTATCGGAAGGGGCCTACAAGAAAGCTGGGGAGGGACTTTTGAGGGTGTCAGGGAGTGATAGGACTGGGGGAATGGAACAAAACTAGAAATGGGTAGAGTCAGATTGGATGTTAGGAAGAAGTTCTTCCCCATGAGGGTGGTGAGAGACTGGCACAGGTTGCCCAGGGAGGTGGTGGAAGCCTCACCCCTGGAGGTTTTTGCAACCAGGTTGGATGTGGCTATGAGCAGCCTGGTGTGGTGTGAGGTGTCCCTGCCCATGGCAGGGGGGCTGGAACTGGATGATCCTTGAGGTCCCTTCCAACCCTAACGATTCTGTGAGTCTATGATTCTATGACTCATATTTGCTGCTGACTTTTTCATAAAGTTTGTGATTGGCTCAGCAAGGAAAAAAATGTGCAAAAAGTATCAAAACCCTACAAATATTAATCAAAGGAACAACTAAGGGATCAAACAATTTTGTCTCTCAAAGGGAATACAACACTGTTCACAGTTAGTGGGATATACTTTGGGGAATTGAAAGGATGTACAGGGAGCAGCTTCACCTAGCATTGTAGAGATTTTAAGAATTAGCATTGTGGATGTTGTGAGAATTCTCAAGATTTGGCTGCACTTTTAAACTGTGACAACATCATGGCTAAGCACAGCAGGGATATACAGTCATTGCCATCACCACGCCTGTCAGAGCAGCAATGGGGGTGCTGGTCGATGGTAGGCTGAACATGAGCCTGCAGTGTGCCCAGGCAGCCAAGAGGGCCAGTGGCATCCTGGCCTGCAGCAGGAACAGTGTGGCCAGCAGGAGCAGGGAGGTCATTCTGCCCCTGTACACTGCACTGGTTAGGCCACACCTTGAGTCCTGTGTCCAGTTCTGGGCCCCTCAGTTTAGGAAGGAGGTTGACTTGCTGGAAGGTGTCCAGAGAAGGGCAACAAAGTTGGTGAGGGGTTTGGAAGACAAGCCCTATGAGGAGAGGCTGAGGGAGCTGGGCTTGCTTAGCCTGGAGGAGAGGATGCTCAGGGGCGACCTTATTGCTCTCTACAACTACCTGAAGGAAGGTTGTGGCAGCCAGCACCAGAACAAGAGGACACAGTCTCAAGCTGCACCAGGGGAGGTTTAGACTGGAGGTTAGGAAGAAGTTCTATGCAGAGAGAGTGATTGCCCACTGGAATGGGCTGCCCGTGGAGGTGGTGGAGTCACCTTCATTGGAGGTGTTCAGGAGGAGACTTGATGGGGTGCTTGGTGCCATGGCTTAGTTGTTTGGGTGGGTTGGATTGGTTGATGGTTTGGATGTGATGATCTTGAAGGTCTCTTCCAACCTGGTTTAGTGTATTGTATTGTATTGTATCATGACAACATGAGCAGTATTATGAGCCACTCCCTCAGTTCTTAATTCTTAACCACTTGAGTGTACCCAGCACAAAAGATTCTTTACTGGAAAACACATAAGAAAATAAGAAGTATAAATAATCAACCAACCATTTCTCTGCTTTCACATCTTAGGCTTTCCAGAAATGCCAGGGAGCCAGAAGTTTCTTATTAGGGAAGGAGCTGCTCCTCAAGTTCGTGGTGAAAGTTGATCTTGGACTTCTACACACCCCTTCTGGGAATTTAGAATAGAATAGAATAGAATAGAATAGAATAGAATAGAATAGAATAGAATAGAATAGAATAGAATAGGTTGGAAGAGACCTTCAAGATCATCACATCCAACCTGTCATCCAACACCACCTAATCAACTAAACCATGCAACCAAGCACCGCAGCAAGTCTCCTCCTGAACACCTCCAATGAAGGTGACTCCACAACCTCCTCGGGCAGCCCATTCCAATGGGCAATCACTCTCTCTGTGTAGAACTTCCTCCTAACCTCCAGCCTAAACCTCCCCTGGCGCAGCTTGAGACTGTGTCCTCTTGTTCTGGTGTTGGTTGCCTGGGAGAAGAGACCAACCTCCACCTGTCTACAACCTCCTTTCAGGTAGTTGTAGAGAGCAATAAGGTCACCCCTGAGCATCCTCTCCTCCAGGCTAAGCAAGCCCAGCTCCCTCAGCCTCTCCTCATAGGGCTTGTCTTCCAAACCCCTCACCAACTTTGTTGCCCTTCTCTGGACACCTTCCAGCAAGTCAACCTCCTTCCTAAACTGAGGGGCCCAGAACTGGACACAGGACTCAAGGTGTGGCCTAACCAGTGCAGTGTCCAGGGGCAGAATGACCTCCCTGCTCCTGCTGGCCACACTGTTCCTGACGCAGGCCAGGATGCCATTGGCCCTCTTGGCCACCTGGGCACACTGCAGGCTCATGTTCAGCCTACCATCGACTAGCACCTTCAGGTCCCTCTCTACCTGGCTGCTCTCCAGCCACTCTGACCCCAGCCTTGTAGCACTGCCTGGGGTTGCTATGGCCAATGTGCAGAACCTGGCACTTGGATGTGTCCAATCTCCTGCCCTTGGCCTCTGCCCATCTGTCCAGCCTGTCGAGGTCCCTCTGCAAAGCTTCTCTACCCTCCAGCAGATCAACTCCTGCCCCCAGCTTGGTGTCATCTGCAAATTTACTGATGATAGGCTCAATGCCCTCATCCAGATCATCAATAAAGATTTTAAAGAGGATGGGGCCCAGCACTGATCCCTGGGGCACACCACTGGTGCCTGGCTGCCAGCTGGCTGTGGCACCATTCACCACTACTCTCTGGGCTCAGCCTCCAGCCAGTTCCTAAGCCTCCAGCCAGTTCCTAACCCAGCTCAGAGTGCTGCTGTCCAAGCCAGGGGCTGACAGCTTGGCCAGGAGTTTGCTTTGGGGGACAGTGTCAAAGGCCTTGCTGAAGTCCAGGTAGACTACATCGACAGTCCTCCCCACATCCACCAGGCAGTCACCTGGGCATAGAAGGAGATCAGGTTGGTCAGGCAGGACCTGCCCTTCCTAAATCCATGCTGGCTGGGCCTGATCCCTTGGCCATCCTGTAAGTGCTGTGTGATTGCACTCAAGATGACCTTTTCTATTCCTTGCCTGGCACTGAGGTCAGGCTGACAGGTCTGGAATTCCCTGGCTCATCCAACCGTCCTTTCTTGTGGATGGGCACCACGTTGGCAGCTTCCAGTCTTCTGGGACTTCTCCAGTGAGCCAGGAATGATGTTGCTCAGCCATCTCACTTCAAAATAGTTTCCTTGTTACTGTTTGAGTGTAATTGAGAATCATAGCTCTAGAAAATAGACTTTGCCATTAAGAATACCATTAAGAATATTGAGCTGTATAACATCTAGGAGTTTATGGCACTGCAAATTGTTTATACTTTTGCAAGCCACTATAAAACCCAAAGCATAGAAATAAGGCTGGAAGGTGCAAAGATGAATGTGTGCCTCAGGAGGGCACAAGAACTAAGCCTTTCATTCTTACTGGCTGTAATTTACCTCTGTGTGGAAAACAAGATCCAGGCCTGCAATGTTGTAAGGAGACACAGAATTTGTACAGGTTTAGTCTGGCTCACTTCACCCTTCTGATTCTGATGAATAAATATCCTTATTGTATGTCCCTTTCAACTGGACTACTGTATTCTCTTCTGTTCCACTGAAGCTAACTGGGCTATTTTGGGTTAAGCATCTATCTGCTTATGCAGTAATTCTTCCTGAGACCCAGAGGGAACACAGAGGACAGTCTGTACAAAGATACATTGAGGAGAGGGTGGAAATTGATACTAAACTTCTCCATTTAATCTAGAAGGTTTATGATGTCTCCATATAACTGAAAGCAATTGTTTCTCAGTTGACTCTGCAAGTGAAGCAAAACCACCATTCATCAGAGCTTTGTAGAAAGTAGCTCAGGTATAATGCTAAGCAGCTCCCAGACCCTCAGCAATGACCAGCTCAAAGCACCCACACTTGCCCAGGCCAACCCTGCCCTTATGTAGCAGTCCTGACATCAGCATGGTTTCTAATACCCATTGTCTGGTTCAGCTGCTTGTCTTGCCTTTGGCCCCACCCAGCTCCTTGCTAGGGGAAATAAACAACAACAAAGCAAAACCTTAATCCTATGCTAGCTGAATCCAGGATAATCATTAAGAATATTGAGCTGTAAAGCACCAAGGAATTTATGGCACTGCAAATCACTTATACTTTGGCAAACCACCATACAATCAAAAGTGTAGAAATGGCATTAATCCTGGTAGAGCAAATGCTCTCACAAATTACCAAGCTTGGAAAATGAAGCAGTTACTTTGAAGGCCAAATTGCTTAAATATGTCGTTTTCATCATATTTTTAGGGGGGTCAGAGGGTTTGCCCATCATCTCCTCTCTACCATGGCAAGCCCCAGGCAGTAGATAAGCAACAGCACCAGTGGGCATGAGGCGCACAGTCTGCAGAGGCAGTGCACAATGAGCAACAGCATCAGTGGATATAGAATAGAATAGAATAGAATAGAATAGAATAGAATAGAATAGAATAGAATAGAATAGAATAGAATAGACCAGGTTGGAAGAGACCTTCAAGATCATTGCATCCAACTCCATAATCTTGCCTGGCAATGAGGTCAGGCTCACAGGCCTGGAATTCCCTGGCTCATACAGCCAGCCTTTCTTGTGGATGGGCATCATGTTGGCAGCTTCTAGTCTTCTGGGACCTCTCCAGTGAGCCAGGACTGCTGAAAAATGTTGGAGAGTGGCTTTGCAGCTCAACTGCCAGCTCTCTCAGCACCCTAGGATGGATCCCGTCTGGTCCCATGGACTTGTGGGGATCCAAGCAGCTGAGGAGATCTCTAACTACTTCCCCCTGGAACACAGGGGAACTATGCTGCTCCCTGCCTCTATCTGCCAGCTCTGCAGGCCAGCTGTCTGGAAGTCATTCTGTCCTGATATTAAAAATTGAGGCAAAAAAGATGTTAAGTACCTCTGCCTTTTCTCATCTTTTGTCACTACTTTCCCTTCCATGTCCACCAAGGAGTGGAGGTTGTCCTTGCCCCTCCTCTTGCTATTAATATATTTATGAAAGGATTTTTTGTTGTCCTTTACAGCAGAGGCCAGTCTAAGCTCTAAATGGGCTTTTGCCTCCTTAATTTTCTTCCTACATGATCTAGCAACATCCTTAAACATTCCATGGGTTTCCTCACCTTTCTTCCAAAGATGGTACACCCTCTTTTTTTCCCTTAGTTCTTTTAGAAGTTCATGAGGTGCACAGTCTGCAGAGGCAGTGCACAATGAACAGCATCAGTGGCTATGAGGTGCACAGTCTGCAGAGGCAGTGCACAATGAGCAACAGCATCAGTGGCTATCAGGTGCACAGTCTGCAGAGGCAGTGCACAATGAGCAACAGCATCAGTGGCTATCAGGTGCACAGCCTGCAGAGGCAGTGCACAATGAGCAACAGCATCAGTGGCTATGAGGTGCACAGTCTGCAGAGGCAGTGCACAATGAGCAACAGCATCAGTGGACATGAGATGCACAGCCTGCAGAGGCAGTGCACAATGAGCAACAGCATAAGTGGCCATGAGGTGCACAGTCTGCAGAGGCAGTGCACAATGAGCAACAGCATCAGTGGCTAAGAGGTGCACAGTCTGCAGAGGCAGTGCACAATGAAAGCATCAGTGGCTATGAGGTGCACAGTCTGCAGAGGCAGTGCACAATGAACAGCATCAGTGGCTATGAGGTGCACAGTCTGCAGAGGCAGTGCACAATGAGCAACAGCATCAGTGGCTATGAGGTGCACAGTCTGCAGAGACAGTGCACAATGAGCAACAGCATCAGTGGCTATGAGGTGCACAGTCTGCAGAGGCAGTGCACAATGAGCAACAGCATCAGTGGCTATGAGGTGCACAGTCTGCAGAGACAGTGCACAATGAGCAACAGCATCAGTGGACATGAGATGCACAGCCTGCAGAGGCAGTGTACAATGAGCAACAGCATAAGTGGCTATGAGGTGCACAGTCTGCAGAGGCAGTGCACAATGAGCAACAGCATCAGTGGCTATGAGGTGCACAGTCTGCAGAGGCAGTGCACAACTATGCATTGATAGAGGCAGCAGTGGATAATTTGGCCCAAGACTCCTGTGTCTTTTGCAGAAATAAGGAAGACCATTAGACATCATACTCCCCTAAGAAGTACTGTGAAATCAAACTTCTGAATGCAGTGCACTTTCTCCTCTTTCATTATTAAGATTTAATGCACTCTGAGGTTGGGGAAGGCAACATATCTTATTACAGATGGGTTAGTACAGAATGCAACCAAAAAAAAAGAGAGAGAGAGAAGCTGCTAAGCATGGAAGTAATGAGGGCATTCTCCTCCTGCTACATGTAAATGATCTCATATTCCAATTTATTTCCCTATAAATTTATTGCTGCATATGCTAATACACAGAATTGAAACAAGAGGAAAATATTTAAATGCATTATAAAACATATGGAAACACACAGATGATGTGGTCTTCACCCAAAATCCATCTCAGTGATGAAAGTACCGCTCAGCATTCACGCCGGAACTGCGCTCCTTCGTTTATTTATGAGACGCTGCTTTCTGGAGACAAAGAAAGTGTGTTCCAAAAATAGGAGTGCCATCTTTGCAAGGCACACTGTAGGTTTTATTTTTGCAACTAGTAAATGTCAAGCAGTGCTCACACTCATTAATGTTTTCATTCGGCAGCACAGATACCTTTCCTTATTGCATTATATATTTATGACACACAGAGCTGTCAAATAAATTATGTCAAAGCAGCTGAAGCCAGACCTTGTGACACTTGAATCGTAGAATCAGGGCTAATAACCTTTAAAATGGAAGCCATATGAGGAGAATTAGGAACATTTCATTTGCATAAATATAATGTTAACAGTCTTTGCTTTATTACATATTTTAAGCCTAATTTGTAACTGTCACTATGTTCATATCTTGCCATCAGTTTGCATTCCTTTTTATGTTACTTCTCTGTGTCCTTATTGCTGGCTTTGTTTTGGAATGTGTGAAACACAAATTCTGTAAGAAGCATACAACCAGGTCCTCATTTTAATACATTCCAATTCACACAAGTTTGTGGGTAACCCTTCCATTCCCCTATACCATCTAAGGCTTAGAATTCATTCCTAAGAAACAGCTAAAAATCCCTAAACCCGTCAAGCTAATGTACCATCTCTGAAACCCTCGGTGAAACTCTCAGGCCACCTCTTGAAAACAATTTGGTATTAACATTTTTCAGAATACACCAAAAAGTGCAGAATTGAAGAACTGATTTTTCTGAGCTAGATGACTCATACCTTTTGAGTTCAGGAATGTAAAATCTGGGCATCGAGGCACACATGTAGGGATCAAAGCGAACAGCCAGCTTGCCAGGATTGCTTACTACTCAGAACAGTAAACGTGTTGGGTTCATTAGCTGAAACACGTTGATAAATGAGAGGCTTGCTCGAGGCTCTCTGCTAGAAGGTGCAGCCTCTCCATCCTCTAGAAATCCGTAAGAGCTGAGGGAGCTTTGCACTCTGCAGGTCTCTGCCCTTGTTGCTAACACTGCACAAACCTGTGTGTGCCAGCACCCTTAATAAAACCTTCCTGTGTTCTGAGAACTCCCTGGGGATGCTCAGGTAAATAAGGCTGAAAGGTACAAGGATGAGCATCTGTATAGGAGGGCACAATAACTAAACCCCTTATTCTTGCTGGCTGTAGCTCACCTCTGTCTGGAGAGCAAGATCAGGGCCTGCAATGCCGTGAGTAGAAACTCTGCAGGGTGAGTTTGGCTCACTTCACCCTTCTGAATCCAAAGAGTATACATAGTCTGTCCTATTAGATCACGCAGCAGTTGAATTAGGTGATCATCATAGTTTCAACTATTCTATTCCATTCCATTCCAGCTAATCCGAATATTTTGGGTTAAGCTCCTATCTGTTTACACAGTATTTCTTCCTGAGACCCAGAGGGAAGCCGGAGGACAGGCTATACAAAAAAGCACTGAGGAAAGGATTGCAATTTATACTAAAGTACTAAAGTTAATCTACCAGACTTAGAATGGTTCCTTAGATCTTCACACCAAAGAACTGAGCACTTGTTTGTCAGTTGACTCTGCAAGTGCATCAGTAGTGAAATGATTCCACTTCTAGGTCTGTGGTGAAAGAGAAATGGACCTCCCTCTCCCATTAACCACGGTTCTGTAAAGCAGTTGTGGTCTGACAGAGCTTAAACTCCCTCCAGGTGTTTGAGATGCAATTGAAGGACAGCTATTTTTCATGGGTATCTTGAGTGCTCTGCTCTGCTGAGAAGCAGCTACCCTAAGTGGTGCCACTTGCCAGAATGAGTATCTAATTAACCGTACATATTGCCAGGAACAGAAGAAAACGAGGTTCATTATATATGGTAAAATCCATCACAAGAATATCACAAGTATCCCACAGCCCAGTGTTGGAAGGTTAGGAAATTTAGGTTTATTATTGAATGTTCAAAGGGAAGAAATCTATTTCATCCTTGGCTTTGCCCTGAGAGACAACCAAGCAGCAATCACAGCATTAAGACATTTTGAACCTGAAATCCTATGCTGATCAAGCACTTTGTGAAAGGACACTGTATCGCCGTGGTCACAAGCTCAAAAAAGGCCTTTGAGCTTATGTGAGATAGATGTCCATCCAAAAAAAACAGCTAATTTGATGTGGAAAAGTTATTCCTTTTGAAAGCATTTGCAAATGGAAACCATGTAATCACAGAATTAGGGGTTGGAAGGGACCTCCAGAGATCATCCAGTCCAACTTCCCTGCCAAAGCAGAATCACCTAGGGCAGGCCACACAGGAGCACCTCCAGGAGGGTTTTGTAAGTCTCCAGAGGAGAAGATTCCACAACCTCTCTGGGCAGCCTGCTCCAGGGCTCTTATAAAGTACCTCTTTTGTTCCATGTCCATGATCACTCAGAGGAAACCCAGAAGTCCCCTGGTAGCTGCTGTCTTTGCTAATGCCCTTATTTGAAACAATTTCATTAATCAGCTTATCTGTTTATTTTCAGAAAGAAAACATTCAGCTGTCAAAGAATAAATACCAAACATAGTAGAAAAGCTACCATTTGCTCATTTATTCAATTTGCAGTTAAGTGGAGAGTCCATTCAGCTGTGACATAAAATTGATGCTTCCACAATTAAAGTACATGGCAAATAGTTTCTAAAGCATTAATAAATTACTAAAACCATTTGAGGAAATTATTAATCAAATGTTATAGCCTGCTTTCAGTCTGAGGATGTAATGAGTCATTTGCAATCAACTACAGCATCTGAAATGTGCTTGGGATAACAGACAGAACTTATTTCTGCTGTGTAGAACAAGCTTCTCAGTTACTAATCACTCCTTTGTGTAGGAACTGTGAAAGCAGTCTCAGAAGAACACGTGCAACACTTCTGGTCATCCATGGGACAAAGTGGGCAATAACTCCAAGAGTCACCTGAAACTGAAAGGGTAAAACCCCCTTGGCTCTCTCACACTGTGTCCTAGTAGCGTGGAATCACCACGACCAGAAGAAAATCCTTCTCCCCCTAGTATCAAGAAGGCCATTATGTCTGTGCTAGTGAAGTTTACCTTCTCGCTTCCATAATGCTTTTAAAGTCAGTGAGGGAAAATTCTGCTTCCCCATCCTTTCCCATGGTTTGATTGGTTTTTGTTAAACTCATATTTTACTGCTAGTGTTCATGAATGGCAGCAAAGGCAAGAGGTAAGAAGTTACATGTGTCGCCACCGAACGTGACACTGATAGGATAAAATAATCTGATTGCTCTCAACCCATAATTACAAGCCAAATACTCAAACTGAATTCCTCCACCCCATTTGAGTGCTTGCTCACAGTACTTCACCTGGGGGCTGGGGCTGAAATGTGGCACAGACCTTCTGTGTCTCTCTACCGTCATTTCTGTCACTGTTTTGGCGGGGGGGGTTGGACTCAATCATCTCTGCAGGTCCCTTCCAACCTCTAACCTTCTGTGATTCTGTGATCCTTCGCTTCCACACCTGACTATTTCACCACCAAAAAAAAAAAATAATAAAAGAGTATCACAGCTCAGACTGGCAAAGCAGACTACTCTGTGCTGGAAACAAGAACAAGTTTTGGAGAAGCATTACCGGTTGTTCTTTTTTCTTCAGTCTGAGCTAAAGAATACCTATGGCTTGGATAACATAGGACACCGTAATAACAACTCACAACAACTAGTAGAGCAGGAGACAACCTGGTGCACTTAGCATAACATCTGTCTTCTCTGCTTTCACTGACCTTGTCAGGCATTAAAAGCATACAAAGCCAAGTACAAGAAATGGAAGAATGCATTAGCTGTGATATGATGCAAATGGCCGTCCTGAAGAGGAGAAAGGGTAAGTAAAGGCATTAGAATCAAAGTATGCACTGGTATGTGGCTTCCTGCATCACCTATAACATGCTGGGTTTAAGAATTCATAATGTCTCACTATTCCATGCACAAAACTACTGATGCATGCTACAACTAATGTTACAACGGAGATAGCTAGAAGAATACACTTCACTGGTAAACACAGCTAGTACCTCAGGTCTGCTCTCTAATAATGTGGCTCTAAATGTATACAAAAATATCATATAAAACCACTGTAGAACAATTGCATGAGCACTCTGGCTGATGGCAGCTGAAAGATTATTTGATTCTGAATGGCAGGTCTGTCATTACTGAATGCAGTAAATATACATGGCATACAAAAGAAACCATGGTGCAGCTCATTCTCCTTGAGTAGATGAAACTAGCCATATTCAGTGGGTTGATATCAAACTTCACTCTGTTCACTGAACTTGCTGTAATTCTAAAATGGGAGAGAGAGGAAAAAGAAGGTTACAATATTTTCCTAGAATATAATGTAAAATCAGCAGATGAAGCAGTGCTGGCTTGAAAATGCAACCATTATAAAGACCAACAAGTCAAAAAAAAAGTGATTCATGATGAGGATGAACTGCATAAAGCAACAGATGAGTTTCTTATCAACTCAGCAAGATAAAAATGAGAAATACACAACATTTTCCTTGGAGGATGTAGATAAGAGCAGCAAAGATGAAAAAAAAAGAACCACAAAACCCTCTTGCCTCTGCCTTTCCACCAGGGAAAGAAAATTTCCTGCTGTGGAGGGAAGTTGAAATGTAAATTGGAACACATCTCTCCCCATAAATCTCCATCTCCTTCCTATCCTATCCTATCCTATCCTATCCTATCCTATCCTATCCCATCCCACCCTACCCTACCTTACCCTACCCTACCCTGTCCTGTCCCATCCCATCCCACCCTCTAGTGCTATTTTGCCTCCATGTAAACACTCAAAATGCCTACTGAGCTCAGCATCTTATAATGGCACAGAAGTACATAGACTGTAAGTGACAGAGCAGTGTTGCTATTGCCATAACCTGCCTTTTCACTCCTGCTCATCTTATCTTCAGGGGTTAAACACAAGGAAAGCATAATACCAAAATCACATGCAGTGAATACTCTGAAGAAGCATCAGCAGCACACATACATTGTGCACAATTACACTGATAATTGGAGGCTTTGTGCAAGCCTTCCAGATTGATCTGCTAAGCCATCATTCAGAGTGTTGATTTGTCTTCCAGCTATTAGTCAGGAGGTGTTAGGAACTAGGTAATGGGTTGGACTTGATGGTCTCTGATGTCTTTTCCAACCTGGCTGATTCTATGATTCCATGGTGGAAACATGGGATCAGTTCCCATAAAAGTGGCTTTCTGAACTCTAAGTCCCCTTTTCACTTTGAACATTTGTCTTGGTCTCTGTATGTCCCATTTCCAGAACTGCTAGTACATAACTGTCTTACCAAACAATGTTAGGAAGGTTAATTAATGTCTATAAAGAATACAGATATCTTATAATGCAACAATCACCCTAATTCATCTGATCTGACCCAGACAAAATGGTCAATAAACCCTCTCCATTATTATTGTCTTGCATTTACCCTTTCAGTAACTTATTTTTTGCAGGGCCATAAAATAAAAACATGTTGGAAAGCTGTGAGAGCATGTTTGACTCATCAATGCACTGACCAACTGGGCCAAACCATTTTATCTGGCTAAATCAAAGGAAAGTGATTTTGTCCATAGCCAATTCTAATTGAATAAAGTATAAATAGGAAAACAAACAAACAAAACCCCACCCCACAGCCCAAAACCAGAGACCATGATGAGCTCAATGTCTCTTGGAGAAGGCTCTGAGCCAAGCTCTGGTGGTGTTTGGAATGATAAATACAGCCATGAGAAAGCACAGTACTTATAATGCATGCTCAGTTACATCACACTGGGATTAGAATGCAAAAGGCTCACACAGTTCATGAGGGAAGCCCAGGTGTGCAGCCTCTTAAAAAGGAATGCAAACATTACAGAGTGAGGAAATGCATGCTCAAGCCTCCATTTCTGAGCCAAGCCTTCTTTCTCCCTCTAGCTCTCTCTTCCACCTTCTGCAATTCCTCTCCTCAGTTTCCACCAGTGAGCCATCACAGCACACTACAGTGCAGGGCAGGGTAAAGCTCATTAGCTCAAAACAAACTTGCTAAGGACCCAGAAGCGTTTGGTCACTGTGCTGTGTGAAGGAGCTTTAAGCACCCCAGGCTGAGGAGCAGAGCAGTGTGGCTTCAGTACTGCAGAATTGGGTACCAGTTAATTTGCCTCACCAAGAGACTGTGTTAGGTGTCTTTGTATGACATTATGCTTTGCAGGGGAGAATGCACCCATGTTAATGCACCACAACACAGCACCTCTGGGTTTAGCGTGGAAGACCAAGAAGTTGTTGTGAAAGGAGAAAACTATGACAGGGGGAAAAGTGCTGGAGGGAAGGCTTGATAGCTGCGCTCCAGAGGCTGAGGACTCCTTGTAGACAATAGACAGATAAAATATTTCTACACAAAAGGTTCACCAAGTAAATAAGATTTCCCCAGACTTTAAGTAATTGCTGTGAGCACCCAGGAAGCTCTCCAGCCTTCACCTACCCCTGCTGTAAGCCTCCCTCTGTGAATCCGAATGGCATCGATTGCTGAAGAAATGGATTCAAAGAAGATAGGATTTTCAGATTCCAGATTCCCACCATACTGCATTGCTTTGATCAAGGAAGCTGCAATAGAACACACACATGAGCACTGATAAGGTAATGGGGACATGGAAACCATCCCATTACAAATGCTGCTGGCAGCTGATACTTGCCTTTGCAGTGTGCTAGCAGCATATCGATGCGTCTGCTTTTACAGTCCGAGTAAACCTATAGGTGTGAAAAGATGAAATCCAAAAGTACTGGTTAAAAAACCTACAGAGAGTAAAGCAGACACAAGGAGAGCACTCAGAGCAGGAGGAAAGAGGGGAAGCTGCTGTTGAAGCGGTACTGCCAGCAGCCACCAGAGCGAGCCCTTCCATAATGCAAACACCACAAACCCACACTAACTTCCTACCCCCTCCTCAAAGTATTCCACGACTCTGCTAGGAACTAAATCTGAATTGGATTTAAAATCTTGCAAGTTTTACTCCATTTTTCAGGTGTTGCTTGGGTTTTTTTCCCAGTTCTCCTTTTTCTGCAAGTTTTCCCATCTCCTCTCCATGTGTTTACCTACAAGTTCACAAAGACAGGAATCAGACCTAGGAAACTCCCAGACTACCAGCAGCCTTTCAGAAAAGCACCACAACCATCATGCCACATTCTGCAGTAAATTGCTCTTTATTGTTTCCTTGCAAGTGTTCACCTTCACAGAGACTAAATATTCAATAAGCTAGAAAGGTTTGGGGGTTTGGTTTGGGTTTTGGTTTGTTGGTTGGCTGAGTTTGTTTGTTTGTTTGGGTTGGGTTTTTGTTGTTTGTTGGTTTTGTTTGGGTTGGGTTGTTGTTTGTTTTTTTTTAATAAACATACTCTTATTACATACAGGTACTTATATCTGAACCCAAAATAGCTGCTTAATTTATTTTCATTTTCTATATAAACACAGGCAGAAAGGGGCCTGGGGGTGCTGGTTGACAGCAGCCGAACATGAGCCAGCAGTGTGCACAGGCGGCCAAGAAGGCCAATGGCATCCTGGCCTGCATCAGGAACAGTGTGGCTAACAGGAGCAGGGAAGTCATTCTGCCCTGTACTCAGCACTGCTCAGGCCACACCTTGAGTCCTGTGTCCAGTTCTGGGCTCCTCAGTTTAAGACAGATGTTGGAGTACTGGAATGTGTCCAGAGAAGGGCAACAAAGATGGGGAGGGGTCTGGAGCACAGCCCTGTGAGGAGAGGCTGAGGGAGCTGGGGTTGCTTAGCCTGGAGAAGAGGAGGCTCAGGGGCAACCTTCTTGTTGTCTACAACTCCCTGAAGGGAGGTTGTAGGCAGGTGGGGGTTGGTCTCTTCTCCCAGGCAAGCAGCACCAGAACAAGAGGACACAGTCTCAAGCTGTGCCAGGGGAGGTTTAGACTGGATGTTAGGAAGAAATTCTTCCCAGAAAGAGAGATTGGCCATTGGGATGTGCTGCCCAGGGAGGTGGTGGAGTCACCATCATTGGAGGTGTTTAAAAAGAGATTGGATGAGGCACTTGAAGCCATGGTTTAGTTGATCAGATGGTGTTGGGTGATAGATTGGACTTGATGGTCTCAAAGGTCATTTCCAACCTGGTTAATTCTGTATTCAGTGTTTATTCTGTACAGTGCACTTTAGTGCCAAATCTTCATTCATCTTTTCCACAAGCAATATGTTTATCCACTCGCATAGGTGAGCTGATGAGTAGCCTGCTCCAGTAACTCATATCTGTAATTATATTTCCCTGCACAGAATTTGTCTGGAGTGATGAATACCTCAAGCAGCACTGAGACTCCAGTGTAGTCAAAGAGATTCAGTCCGCTGCAGTCTAGTATCAAAACACGTGGCTCGCTGAGGCAGGATCGCAAAGCCTCACCTACGCATTTGAGAAATGAAAAACTTCAGCTAAAGAGAGTACAATCAAGAAATGCACATGAGAATAATGATAGTTCAACAAATGAAGCCCAAACTCTCACAATTAAAATGTCATAATTGTGTACTGGGGTATTAGTCAAGCAAATGGCACATTTTACATGCACAAATGAAGGAGGCTCAGAGCAATGGGATGAAGTAGCACAACATTATTAGTGAGATGGTTTAGAGAGGAATAGCATCTCAAGAATTACATCATTCCTTCAAATTCCCATTTCTAATTGAGTCAGGATGATGTCTTGGCTTGTTTGGAAGAGTTTACACGAGATACACAGAGTATACACCTCTTTTTGAAGTTCTGATATGGCATTCATTTCTGCTGTGCCTATGGTTGTGGCTTAACCAACCTCCACCCATAAGGAGAAAGAATCTGTAAGTGGAAGGATTCATTTTCCTAAGGTTTTAGAGTGCTGGGTTTTGTTTGGTTATTTTTCTTATGGACTGTCATGTGTCAATGATGGAGAGAAAAGAAATGATGAGTAAGATATGTGAAGGTCATATACTCATTCTACTGCCTCAGGCCATCAAAACTAAGCATACTCTGTAGTAAATGCATCCTGAGCCAGCACACAGATAAATGATCCCTGGCTTTCATAAAGGGAAAAGCAGAAAATAATGCACATCTTATTCACATTGCTCTGGGAGCAAATGTTAGTTATCATAACACACAAAACTGGAGTAATTTAAAAAAAAATATGAAGCAAAGGAATTCTGAATGTAAAGATGGGTTAAGCTAAATGATTTTGATAGAGCAGAGATAAAGATTTTGAACCCTTGAGGTGTTTTAGAATTTATCCAAGGGGTAGATTTATAATGGCACTAAGTAAATACGATGTTCTAAATCCATCCACAGTGAAGTCTGTATAAAGTATCTTCTGCAAAAGGTTGCCACAGATCTCCCATAAGAGTGTGTGTGCTCTAGTTTGATTTAAGTGTTATACAATGTGGGAAGAGTGGAATTAGCCATTTTAATCCTGAATTGAAAGCAAACCCTTAGGTTTGGGGGCTTTTTTCCCCCCTTTATTCTGTAAATCACCAAGGGAGGTGATTCTTCCCCTCTACTCAGTTCTGGTGAGACCCTACCTGGAGTACTGCCTCCATTTCTGGAGTCCCTATTACAAGAGGGATCTGGAGGTGCTGGAAGGTGTCCAGAGAAGGGCCACGAGGATGAGCAGAGGGCTGGAGCACCTCTCCTGTGAGGAAAGACTGAAGGAGTTGGGACTGTTCAGTCTGGAGAAGAGAAGGCTCCCAGGTGACCTCATTGTGGCCTTCCAGTATCTGAAGGGGGCTACAAGAAGGCTGGGGAGGGACTTCTCAGGATCTCAGGTAGTGATAGGACTAGGGGGAATGGAATGAAGCTGGAGGTGGGGAGATTCAGGCTGGATGTGAGGAGGAAGTTCTTCCCCATGAGAGTGGTGAAGCCCTGGAATGGGTTGTCCAGGGAGGTGGTTGAGGCCCTGTCCCTGGAGGTGTTTAAGCCCAGGCTGGATGAGGCACTGTCCAGCCTGATCTAGTGTGGGGTGTCCCTGCCCATGGCAGAGGGGTTGGAACTAAATGATCCTTGTGGTCCCTTCCAACCCTGACTGATACTATGATACTATGTTAGTGACATAGGGTACAATAGTGGTGGCCATCATGTCACTGATAATTCAGCTGAGATTTTCTGAGATTTTCTCCTAAGTGGCTTTAAAGATTTAACATGGCTTTAATCTTATCCTATATTAACTTTTGCATACTAGCATTCAAGTCCCACTGTGAATACAAAAATCCTACACCAGAGCTTAGCAAAACAGCCTCTAAAGTCTTTGTTTGATGACCAATCCAGGTAGTGACATGGGAAGCAGTCCCCACTACTGCATACCTGTCCCAGTATGCACACAGCAATAAGCAGAGACCCCTGCAGAAAAGGTGTTTTCTTGGGTTCCCTGCTTTTGATGTCTTAAAAAGTCAGTCAAGAACTGAATCAAAACAGGAACCATTAGGCCAAGACTAGCAGAGTTAGACACTGGATGGAAGAGTCTGGATGGGGTGCTTGGTGCCATGGTTTAGTTGATTAGATAGTTTCATAGTATCATAGTTTCAGTTAGGGTTGGAAGGGACCACAAGGATCAGCTAGTTCCAACCCCCCTGCCATGGGCAGGGACACCCCACACTAGATCAGGCTGGACAGAGCCTCATCCAGCCTGGGCTTAAACACCTCCAGGGATGGGGCCTCAACCACCTCCCTGGACAACCCATTCCAGGGCTTCACCACTCTCATGGGGAAGAACTTCCTCCTCACATCCAGCCTGAATCTCCCCACCTCCAACTTCATTCCATTCCCCCTAGTCCTATCACTACCTGAGATCCTGAGAAGTCCCTCCCCAGCCTTCTTGTAGCCCCCTTCAGATACTGGAAGGCCACAATGAGGTCACCTGGGAGCCTTCTCTTCTCCAGACTGAACAGCCCCAACTCCCTCAGTCTGTCTTCATAGGAGAGGTGCTCCAGCCCTCTGATCATCCTCGTGGCCCTTCTCTGGACACCTTCCAGCACCTCCAGATCCCTCCTGTAATAGAGACTCCAGAACTGGAGGCAGTACTCCAGGTGGGGTCTCAGCAGGGCTGAGTAGAGGGGGAGAATCACCTCCCTTGACCTGCTGGCCACACTTCTCCTGATGCAGCCCAGGATCTGATTGGCTTTCTGGGCTGCAAGTGCACCCTGAGAGCTCCTGGTGAGCTTCTCCTCCCCCAGCACCCCCAAGTCTCTCTCCTCTGGGCTGCTCCCCAGCCAGTCACTGCCCAGCCTGGATTTGTGCCTGGGATTGCCTCAACCCAGATGCAGGACCCTGCCCTTGGTCTTGTTGAAGCTCATGAGGTGGGCACAAGCCAACCTCCAGCCTGTCAAGGTCCCTCTGGATGGCATCCCTTCCCTCCAACGTGTCTGCTGCACCACACAGCTTGGTGTCATCAGCAAACTTGCTGAGGGTGCACTCAATGCCACTGTCCATGGCACCCACAGAGATGTTGAACAAGCCTGGTCCCAGGACTGATCCCTGAGGGACTCCGCTTGTCCCTGGCCTCCACTGGGACATGGACCCATTGACAGCCACTCTTTGGGTGCAGCCATCAAGCCAGTTCTGTATCCATCTAGTGGTCACCCATCAAACCCATGTGTCACCAGCTTGGAGACCAGGATGTGGTGTGGGACAGTGTTGAAGGCTTTGCTCAGGTCCAGGTAAATGACATCAGTTGCTCGCCCCTCAGCTATTAATGCTGTGACCTGTTCATAGAAGGCCACCAGGTTTGTCAGGCAGGATTTGCCCTTGGCAAAGCCATGCTGACTGCTCCCAATCACCTCCTCACTATTCTTCTGAGTCAGTAGTGCCTCCAGGAGGATCTGCTCCATGATCTTTCCAGGCACAGAGGTGAGACTGCCTGGCCTGGGGTTCCCTGGTTCTTCCTTCTTACCCTTTTTGAAAATGGGAGCAATGTTTGCCCTTTTCCAGTCTGTGGGGACTGCCCCAGACTGCCATAGTGTTGGATGATAGGTTGGACTCGATGATCTCAAAGGTTTCTTCCAACCTGGTTAATTATATCCTAGTCTAGTCTAGTCTAGTCTACTGTTTAGCACCCCTGCTTCACTGAATGTTTGCTCTAACTGAAAATATTAATTTCCAGACAACTTCAATTCACCTAGAAATAAAGAAAAAAAATGTGGAGCCATTTGCACCCCTTGGTTCTTGTATCATTTATATCAGTGGCTCTCATATCACTTATATCATTTACAGATAATCAACTCACCATGGCAACTTCCATTGGAAAATGAACAGAGTAATGTGTTGTGCTCACACTGAAATAAAAGCAACAAGTTATTAAAATACCAAGGAAAAATAGGCAAATATATTACCACCAAGAAAAAATCAGTGCAATATAGAAGAATTCAGTTTCTCAAAGTGAATCTCTTCTCTCCCAAATCATGCAACACTCTGTTGGATATATATCTGCTGAGTGTGTTTGTCTGTATTCTTCTACAGTTACACCAAACTGATATTTCTTATCTTACTGTTTAGATGACTCAACCTCTGTGGAGTCTGGATGCACTAGAAAGCACATGATGAAAATAATGCTTTTGGGGAAGCAAGGGCTGATTAAGAAGTGGTCAAAAGATAGGGAAAATTACCTTGCAAAGACCAATCCTAGCCAGTGATTTTGGTAAGATTAACTTTTGATTGATTTTGTACTTGCTTCAACCTCATCTGCCACACAAATAATTTAGTGACAACATTTTTGACACATGAGTGTTTTAATTCCCTGTATCTGAAGGTTTGTTTTAATAATGATTTCCATATGAATGTGAAGTTATTGGTAGAAATATGAGTTAAAACCAGACATAATTCACAGAAACAAAATTCAAAGTGTGATTTCTTCTTCTCTCATTACCCCATGCTACAGAAAGAATTTTACTTCACGGAAAAAAGTAATTATACCACAGTATTTCAAGCATCTGTCCTACCAAGGACCTTACAGAAGAGACAAACAATAAAATCTGCCTCCTAGATCACTTATTAATTAACTTATTAAACTTCTTAAATTAACTCATAAATTAACTCCATGCAAATCCTAAGTAATTTCTCTCTGTTCAGGCATTTGTTGTCTTACTAATCCACATCAGTTAGCCTAGCAGAGCCAAGAGGAAAAAGCAGCAAAATTTCTGAGCTGAATTTCTGGGCAGCGAGCAGAGGCCACCATCAGAGTGGGCACAGGTAGCACAGGAGTCAGCAGAGGTAGCAGACATGCTTTGCTGGGCAGTGTTTTAATCACCCCTCAAAGAAACAGCTGCAATTTCCACTGCCCACTTTGCCAAACTGGATGACAATATGTCCACACTAAGCATTGTATGGTACTGAAGTGTCTTCATTGCAATGAGAGAAAAAAACAACAACTTTTTTTATCATAGTATCATAGTATCAGTCAGGGTTGGAAGGGACCACAAGGATCATCTAGTTCCAACCCCCCTGCCATGGGCAGGGACACTCTACCCTAGATCAGCCTGGCCACAGCCTCATCCAGCCTGGGCTTAAACACCTCCAGGGACAGGGCCTCAACCACCTCCCTGGACAACCCATTCCAGGCCTTCACCACCCTCATGGTGAAAAACTTCCTCCTCACATCCAGCCTGAATCTCCCCACCTCCAGCTTCATTCCATTCCCCTAGTCCTATCACTACCTGAGATCCTGAGAAGTCCCTCCCCAGCCTTCTTGTAGGCCCCCTTCAGATACTGGAAGGCCACAATGAGGTCACCTCGGAGCCTTCTCTTCTCCAGACTGAACAGCCCCAACTCCTTCAGTCTGTCCTCACAGGAGAGGTGCTCCAGCCCTCTGCTCATCCTCGTGGCCCTTCTCTGGACACCTTCCAGCACCTCCAGATCCCTCTTGTCATAGGGGCTCCAGAACTGGAGGCGGAAGTGTTGTAGGAGGCTGCCGTAGTTATGTGCAGACAAACATCAATACTATAGGTATGGAGATTTTCTTCAAACCCGAGTTATGCATCATTCATGCACTGATTGTTTTTCCAGTAAAATCCACGCAGAAAATGAAAAAGAAGCACTCCCTTCAGCCAGTTTGTACCTTCTTTCTCATTCTCCTGGAACTGTTCAGAGTTGCAAACAGAAATGAACTCTCCAATGTTTATGGTTAGAAACAGCAATGAAGTGTCCAGCTCTGGGGGACTCAGGCCCAGAAGAAAAAAAAAATATAATAAAAAAATCCACATTTTATTCAACTAGCTTGTAGCTACTCATTATCTTGTCAAAATCCCAACCTTGCAGCAGCTGACATTATGCTAGCTCCAGCAGAAATTGAGAAGAGTTTGGATCAATGCTTTACTGTCTCTTACAGGAGCGCATACAGAGCTAGTAGAGATATTCTTCAAAGTAATATTGAATCTAATCAAGATGAGGATTAACTTTATTCTAGGCTAAATTAATCACTTACAATATTGCCTTTTTATACCTGTCTCAGAATCTGACTGCATTCTCCAAGAGATGGTCTGTCACCAGGATTACTGAGGCATATAGCACATCCTACCTTGTTCATGTCTTCACAGGGCTGGCTGCTCCTGCTATCCTTTTGGATTATCTTTGTCAGGTCAGTGTGGAATTTCCTGGCATTCAGAAAGACTAACGGGTTGTTGACTGAAATTATCTTTATCTGTTTTAATGATTCCTGTGGAATAAAAATAACACCATGCTGAAAAGGTTGTCTGGGGGTTGGAGACTAAAACCCAAACTCATTTCTTTAAAAATCCTGAAACTGCCTGTAAATCAAGCTTGTGGCAATGGGTTACAAGTGAAAACCAAGAATTCACAAGATAATACTGGTTCAAAAAGCCTCTCTTCTTTGTAACAAATGTCAGAGAGATGCAACCAGGTCACAACCAAACACAAGTAAGTGAAGCTGACACAGACACTACAGCGTGGGGTTGTGTTGAAGCGATGCAGTTTTCCCAACAGACCTTCAAGCAAACCAGGAATGGAAATCTTCACCACAAAACACACAAACTACCTCCTTATTGTAAACAGCTATTCAGACTTCTGGGAACCAGATGATGTCCCAGACACCACCACAGTGACCATCACACAGACAAAAGAAACATTTCAAACATCCCAAACTGAGGCAACGCAGCCCAGATTATGTATGGGGACTTTTGGCAATTTACCTATGAATGTGATTGTGGTAAATAGCACATCACCAACATACCTTGGGCAGACTAGAGGCAAAGCCTTACTAGCAGTTAAAATGGCTGGGATTACATGAACCAAAGCTCTGAAATAAGGAGAATTAATGCTTAAATGAAGAAACACTTCGACATCCCACAGCTTCCCATAAAAAAGGTACTACACACAGCTTGGTGTGGAGACAAGTGGGCACTTCGGTGCCATACCAGAACTGGCAAACTGGAAGATGAAAACTAAGAAAAGGAAGACTGATGTGCAAGGATCAAAATCTATGATGATCAATAAGCTAATAAGCTTCCAAAAATACGAGGTGTAAAACTTGAAAGGCTCAAATAGTAAGGGCCAAAGCAAGGAGATGACAGAGTTAAAATGTTCTGTCCAGGATGAGCAAGGACAGCTGTACCAAACTGGTTTCACTTATTCCTGACTCTGGTTTGGTTCTATCTCCTTTCTTAATAAGAACTACTCTGAGACAAATGGACTTCCTCTCTGGTGTGTCCTTGTTAAGAAAGGAAGAAAATTTTCTCAGGTGACCTATTCCCCCTGTCACTTAGAATGACAGCAGCAATTGTCCCTTGCACTCTGCACAGCACTGTCTGTGCTTGCGTGATAGTTCAGCACGGAGAGTGCCTGTGATGAAATGGGTTTCACAGAAGCTTCTAAATACCCTCTTGATTTTTTTCTACATTAAAATGCCTTTTCTCCTATTGATGAAATAACTCCTATAAATCCACAGACCTTAATGGCAGAGTAGATCATTAAGCTTGCCTATTTCCATGTTTAAAAGTCCTGTTATTTATGTCTAAGCTGTTTTTTACCAGGGGAACTTGGATCAGTCTAACATTCATACATTAAAAATTACCCTAAATGCCTGCTGCAACCCAGTGACTCCAAATCCAATTAAAGCCATTTTTCAAAACCTAAAAAATATTTTCCTTCTTTGTTTTGTGTAATGAGCTCTTGAGCAATCTGCTTTCTTAACAAAATGCTATTTTCCCCACTGTCTGCAGACACTAGTTTGTTATTACTTGGGTACTGGTATTAATCTTACTGATTGAAGAAAGAAAAAAGCAGCAGAACAATTAGCTGGGGAAAGAAAAAGTATGCAAAGAGATTTGCATGAACTGGTGGGGGGGGTGGAAAAGAAGAAAGGTGAAATTTTGGTCACCCATCCACGACAAAGTTCCCCCAGCATTTTCCTGAAGAATAAGAAGTGATATAATCATTGGCAGCTGGGCCAGCCTCAATTACAGTATTTTGAATTCACATTTCAGAGTCCTCCCCATTCTCATGTACCGTTCACAGCAGCAAAGCTGACCCTCTGCCAAAGCAGCAAAATGCCCCTAAGCCAACTTCTGATTTTCAGCCCAAGATAGCTCTGATGGGAAACATTTGCCTGAAAAAAATCAATTCTTCAGAGGAGAGCATCTTAATAGTGAGGTAAAAGCTGCTAAGTACATTGCCATTTGGTACATAAGATCCTTCCTAAGCACTAGGAAAGGAAAGGGGACATGGTAGAAACTGGAAGAGTGGAGAAGGCAGGCTGCTCTGGTGCTAGGATTCTGTGCTGAAAGGACACATGGTTCTGCATCTCTGTTGGCTGCTGACTGGTAGGGAGTTCACCTCTCTGCATCATTACCCTTCTCTTCTTACCACAGACTTCACAGCAAGCAACTTCCATGATAACTGCAATAAAAATAACTGAAAGAATTTAAAACCTCTGACTGGCAGGTTTAAAGTGGCAAGAAGTCAGATTTTTAAAGCATAGTCATTGGGAGAGATTCTTCCATCCATTTCTCAGGTGCAGGTGCCCTTGTTTGAGCACAGGGTGGTGTAATCTGTGAAGCAGCCTGAGAACATTATGTTGCTGTTCCTCCTTCCCCAGCCACACACCTCAATCACAAGGGGCTGGTGGCAGAAAAGGGGTGAGAAAAGAGATTGTGGAGGATGGAGATATAAAAGGGCTTCCAGGAAATGAGAAAATCTGCTATGAATATAGAAACAACAATTGCCTGCTCAGATGGCCCTTGCCCTTGCTGCCAAGAGATTCTCTTAGACTTAGGAAAGTTTTACAAAGAACAATGGCTGAACTAAAAGTACTAAATAAACACTGACAGGTCTCAGAGGCCATGCCTAATTTAATTTTGCAGATCAGCAGCAGAACCAGGAAGAGTTTCCAGGTTCTGATGGCCAGACTAGTTTTGTATTTACTACATCAAACTGCCTTTGGATTTCACATGGCCGTGTCATAAAAGTATTCCTTCGACTCACTGATTACAATCCAGTAATTAACTACAGAATCTAAACAAATGTGAAATGGTGTAGCACATACACAAAAAGATAATTTAACTTACACAATTGTCCTCTGTTTTGTATTTATATTCCACTTCCTTTACATCTTTCAGATGTAGTGTCTTTACTCTGTAAACGATACACAGAGAAAATCTGTGAGGCAAATCATTATTAGTCTGGAACAGGAACAGGGAGATACACACCACAAAACTGCAGCAGAGAAATCTGAAGTTGCAATGAGGCATTCTGTATGTTTATTCCTGCCTACAGAGCTTATTTTTCGTGATAATGATCCAGTTAAGGAGTAAAAATCACATTTAAAAATCACAATATCACTGACAATATGAATTATGGAACTTTCTGCTAAATCAAATCTTAATTTTGTGTTTCATTAATGGTTTAGATCTGGTCAGAGATCTACTCTCAAGTCAAGTAGCTAATATATAACCTGCAACTTCAAATAAGAATCATAATATGGTTTGGGTTGGAAAGGACCTCAAAGATCAACTAGTTCCAAGCCCCCTGCCATGGGCAGGGACACCTCCCACCAGCCCAGGTTGTTCAACCAGCCTGGCCTTGAACACCTCCAGGGAGGGGGCATCCATGACCTTCCTGGGCAACCTGTTCCAGTGTCTCACCACCCTCACTGGAAAGGATTTCTTCTTAATCTCCAGGCTAAATCTCCACTATTCTCTCTTAGTTGTGCACTTCTGTTTCATTAATGTATGTTATCAGTGCAAATGTCAACCCTGTACAACACAGCATCTAGGCTACAGCACCTAGCATTCCTGTACAACACAGCATCTAGGTCTAGGCTACAGCATCTGTCATTCCTGTACAACACAGCATCTAGGTCTAGGCTACAGCATCTGGCATCCCTGTACAACACAGCATCTAGGTCTAGGATACAGCATCTAGCATTCCTGTACAACACAGCATCTAGGCTACAGCATCTGGCATTCCTGTACAACACAGCATCTAGGCTACAGCACCTAGCATTCCTGTACAACACAGCACCTAGGATACAGCACCTAGCATTCCTGTACAACACAGCATCTAGGCTACAGCATCTAGCATTCCTGTACAACACAGCATCTAGGCTACAGCATCTAGCATTCCTGTACAACACAGCATCTAGGCTACAGCATCTAGCATTCCTGTACAACACAGCATCTAGGCTACAGCATCTGGCATTCCTGTACAACACAGCATCTAGGCTACAGCACCTAGCATTCCTGTACAACACAGCACCTAGGATACAGCACCTAGCATTCCTGTACAACACAGCATCTAGGCTACAGCATCTAGCATTCCTGTACAACACAGCATCTAGGCTACAGCATCTAGCATCCTGTACAACACAGCATCTAGGCTACAGCATCTAGCATTCCTGTACAACACAGCATCTAAGCTACAGCATCTAGCATTCCTGTACAACACAGCATCTAGGCTACAGCATCTAGCATTCCTGTACAACACAGCATCTAGGCTACAGCATCTGGCATTCCTGTACAACACAGCATCTAGGCTACAGCATCTAGCATTCCTGTACAACACAGCACCTAGGATACAACACCTAGCATTCCTGTACAACACAGCATCTAGGCTACAGCATCTAGCATTCCTGTACAACACAGCATCTAGGCTACAGCATCTAGCATTCCTGTACAACACAGCACCTAGGATACAACACCTAGCATTCCTGTACAACACAGCATCTAGGCTACAGCATCTAGCATTCCTGTACAACACAGCATCTAAGTCTAGGCTACAGCATCTGGCATTCCTGTACAACACAGCATCTAGGCTACAGCATCTAGCATTCCTGTACAACACAGCATCTAGGCTACAGCATCTGGCATTCCTGTACAACACAGCATCTAGGTCTAGGCTACAGCATCTAGCATTCCTGTACAACACAGCACCGAGGATTTTATAAAGGGGTTCAGTTACTACGGCTTGCCAGACATACCTTATCCTTAAGGAGAAAAGAAGTATCTAATGAAAAAAAAACCTACATAAAGCTTATCTTTATGTTGATCTGATGCTACGTTCACTTAATGAACCACACAGATGTGTAATGCAAAGAGAAATAAAAATAAATGCCAAAGGATGAACTCTTTCAGGATCTTAAGCCTACAGTAAATGTACAGTTGGGACTTTTCCTTTTCTATTGTCTTGCCTTGTAATCTTCTGCAACCTGAAACTTCACTGTTGAATTTAGGGTGCTGCATGTCCATGTGAAGCAGCATGCCAGAGAGAACACATGAGGATGTGCCACTAGAACATTTCAGTAAATTGTTTCTCACCTGGGAAAGCGGAAAGTGACGATGACCACAGTGCAGACAACGCCGTACAGCAGGCCCACGTTAGCAGCAAAGCATATTGTGATCACATAGGTGCTGACCCATATGCTCTTCAATGGGGGGAAGAATGAAAAAGAGGTGATTTTTGTGTGTTTGTTTTGTAACAATGTACATCTTATGAATCAGAAATATAGGGTTTAAAAATTAAGATCATTTCTCAGAGGTGAACGTTTGGATCTTTGAACGGGCAAATAAGGAGAACTTAATTAGCAGTCAAAATAAGGCTGCCCCACAGTCAGAGAATCACAGAATGTATCTGGTTGGAAGAGACCTCAAAGATCATCCAGTCCAACCTTCGACCCAGCACTGAAGGGTCAACACTAAACCATGTCTCTTAAGCACCACGGGCTGCTTAAACACCCCCCAGGGATGATGACTCCAGCACTGCCCTGGGCAGGCCATTCCAAGGTTTGAGAACCCTTTCAATGAAGAAATACTTCCTAATATCTGGTCTGAACCTCCCCTGGTACAGCTTGGAACCATTTCCTCTGGTCCTGTCTCTTGTCATCAAGAAGAGGTTGGCTCCTCCTCACTCCAACCTCCCTTCAGGGAGCTGTAGAGCACGATGAGGTCTGCCCTCAGCTTTCTCTTCTCCAGCCTGAACACCCCCAGTTCCCTCAGCTGCTCCTCAAAGGCCATGTGCTCCAGGCCTTTCATGAGCCTCACTGACCTTCTCTGGACATGCTCCAGCACCAGAATGTCCTTTCTATAGTGAGGGGCCCATGACACACATGACGTGGCACTACCCATCCCACTGCTCAGAGAGGTTTCTTTCAGTCCCTTAGAGTAACACATACAGCTGCACTAACAGCATAGTGCAGAATGACCTCAGATGGTTTGTTACACTTTATTTTTCACATGTTGTTGCCGTCTTCTTCGCTGCACACATTCAAAAGCCTCCTTTCCTAAATGTCATACACAGAGAATTCTCCTCTCACTAGTTGCATAAGTGGGAATGATCATTTACAAGGAGGTTAATTAAAAATGGCCCTCATCAGAGTACAGGTGACCAAGCCAACTCTAAAACAAATAAAAATTACTGAGGAATGAATTACTCCACATGGAAATGGTGAGATTTCAGATTACTTCATCATCTTTCAATATTCCAGTAACAAAACTTTAGAACTACAGTTTTAAATACAGTTAAAAAAATAAATAAAGAAACAAAAGTCACATTGAAAAGTAATTTAACATATTTTAAAAGCCCAGAGAGTTAAATACTTCAGTGTTTTTCCTTCTTTATTTTCTAAATGGAAAAGAATTCTTGCATTTTCATACTACAACAATGTGCATGGTTGAGAGTGATAGAATCATAGAATAGCTTGGAAGGGTCCTGAAAAGGTCATCTAGTCCAACCTCCCTGCAGGGAGCATGGACATCCTCCATTAGATCAGGATGCCCAGAGATCCAGATTCTTGAATGAAAAAGTGAAAGGTACAACTTCCTTGATTTCTTATAGCAACCCAATGGCAGCACATACTCCTTTCCTTCAGGGAGCCTTAAGCAAAGACTGCTACCTGACCTTTAAATTAAAAGTGTTAAAGAAGGATGGAAAGTATTTTCAGTCCTCTGGACATACTGATCTCCACTGATCCCCGTGTCAACAATTGCAGTTCTCCTTGTCAGTGCTCCCAGAGGAACAGACCACATTACAATGGCACAATCGGTGTCAAAATTATCCTTTCTGGTGCTTTTGCTTAGCTCAGAAAAGCCAGAGACAATAGACTACTTTCAGCCCAACCACAGGAACTTTGCTTGGGCAGATTTCAGAACTGTTATTTTATGAATTACAAAAATGTAACTCATACCCTACTCGTTTGTGCTTCACAGAGGGCAGGGTGTTACATGGCTCTACCTTTCCTCCCTATCTTCATAATTCTAAACCACTGCAAAAGGTTTTGCAGTCTCTTCACACCACAGCAGGTAAAGAGGTAGTTCATTCTTTGAACTAGTGCTCAAGCTCCAGTTACCTTTTAAAATGGCATTTTGTACAAACTGTTGTGTATATGTTTGCAAAGAATACCTTTACAGGCAACAAATACTGAGTTCTGATTAACTGATGAGAAAGTAATTCTAAGATTTGCAAGTCCAATATGTATTTATATATATATATATGAGCAGGGAGGTCATTCTGCCCCTGTACACTGCACTGGTTAGGCCGCACCTCGAGTACTGTGTCCAGTTCTGGGGCCCTCAGTTCAGGAAGGATGTTGACTAGCTGGAGCATGTCCAGAGAAGGGCAACAAAGTTGGTGAGGGGTTTGGAACACAAGCCCTATGAGGAGAGGCTGAGGGAGCTGGGGTTGCTTAGCCTGGAGAAGAGGAGACTCAGGGGTGACCTTCTTGCTCTCTACAACTACCTGAAGGGAGGTAGCCAGGCAGATGTTGGTCTCTTCTCCCAGGCAGCCAGTACCAGAACAAGAGGACACAGTCTCAGGCTGTGCCAGGGCAGGTTTAGGCTGGATGTTAGGAAGAAGTTCTATACAGAGAGAGAGATTGCCCATTGGAATGGGCTGCCCGGGGAGGTGGTGGAGTCACCTTCATTGGAGGTGTTCAGGAGGAGACTTGATGGGGTGCTTGGTGCCATGGTCTAGTTGTTTAGGTGGGTTGGATTGGTTGATGAGTTGGACATGATGATCTTGAAGGTCTCTTTCAACCTGGTGTGTAGTGTATTGTATTGTATTGTATTGTATTGTATTGTATTGTATTGTATTGTATAACAGCAGCTTGCTGGACATGAAAAGGCTAATGGAAATGCTACAAACCTGACATTCAGGCAGGATCAAGAATTAGCCCATCCTGATAAGGCTGAACCCTTGGCAACACCTGAGACCAAGAAGTCTACCTCAGCTGCAGACCTGAGCCTCACCACATCCAACTAAAGTGCTGCTGCAAGACCTGCAAAACTTACCTCTCAGAAGAAAACAGGAGGCATGGACAGCACAACACAAATTCTACATAGGAAGAATCAAAGCCAAAAATGTTGAAGTACTGCTGAGACCTGCGAAATCTGGCTGTTTGCCTCTTTAGCAGCCTAGCATCTAGCAGGATATAAAGAAGCAGAAACTGGATTTATGTTGAACCCTGCATATATCAGAAAGCATTGGAAGCACTGAGAGATACAGAGACTCTGTGTATCGAGCAGCTGTTTCCATCTGTGGACAGAGTGTTTCCACCTAGACCTTTTAATTTCATAGAGCCTACACATCCACCATTGAGGGACATCTGAAATGGAAACTTGCTAGGAAAATAAACACACAGATAGGGAGAATATTCTCTGAGGCAATGGCTGAACAATGCAGACTGAGGTGCTGTGATAGTAAATGTTTCTGTACCACTTTGAAACCAGATTACAAACTTCCCTTTTCATTGGAATCTAAAGAGATGATCAGCTGCTGTCTGAAGTGACTGGGGACATGTGGCCATTTTAGGCTGTGCCTTTAAGAAAGGGACAGTTGCTGGAACACTCTGGCTGAATGTTTTGAAAACAAAGATGAAGTCTAAACGAATTTCATTGGTGGATTGGTAGAATGCAGCTTTAAGTTTTAGTTCTGTTTGAATCTCAGTGCAGTTCTGTCTGTTCCAGCCTGCCTGTCTGTTTCTGTCTCTCTCTGAGCAGCAGCTGCTGGATGGAGTTAACCTTGAGCTAACAGATGAGAACAATTCTTGCACACGCTTTGAGCTAACAGAATCTCCTCCGTAATAATTACCTTTGCTCTCTCTCTAACCCTTTTTGGTAAAAAAGGGAGGTGGGGGGAGAGAAGGGGTACAAGGTGGGACCCTCCTGGCTGGAGGAGGGAGTTTTGTCCTGTATTACATTCTTTGCTGTGTATTTCTGTATATACCTGTAGATACTGTACATTGTGTACATACCCATCTGCCTTTCATTCTGCTTGTAAATACAGCTTATTCATCTGCTTCTCCGACTGAGTTAGCTGTGGTTTCTTTACGTGGGGGGGAGAACTTTCTCTCACCACCACAGGGCATTTCACTTGGCATTGGCTGTCCACAGCACGGATGTCTGCAGCTGGACATGCCGTCTAGATTCGCCCCATAATCATGGACATCTGGTTATGAGAGTGAAGGGAATTTAGGATGTGGTCTGTCTAACTCCTACCTGATGATGGTGATGCCTACTTGAGGAAGAGATGAATCATCCCCTAACATGACTCAAATGACCTGTATAAAGAGACTATAAAAAATTAGGATTGTGAGAAGGATATGGACCTGAAAACTGAGATACACTTACAGACAATTCCAGATCAAAAGAGGCAAAAAAATGCAAGACAAATGGTTTTCTGGTTGATGTTGAAAACACAGATAACACAAGAATCAACACCTTGGAAACAGCCAAAAGATTAAAACAGCAGAGAAAAGGCAAATGCTCTTATGCAGAGAACATTTGTATGCACAGAACATCTGTATGCACAGAACATCTACAATGGAACAGAGAAATTACTAATCTGAAACTGTTCAAATAATCCAAGGAGGTGTAAGGATTGGCAGAAGACCTTCACTGAAGCAAGAGACCTTTGTGGCTCATATGAATGCTGTGAAAGGCAGGCTGGACAGATGGGCAGAGTCCAAGGGCGTAAGATTTAACACGTCTAAGTACCAGGTTCTACACATTGGCCACAACAACCCCATGCAGAGCTGCAGGCTGGGGTCAGAGTGGCTGGAGAGCAGCCAGGCAGAAAGGGACCTGGGGGTACTGGTTGACAGCAGCTGAACAGAAAGAGAGATTGGCCATTGGAATGTGCTGCCGAGGCAGGTGGTGGAGTCACCGTCACTGGAGGTGCTTAAGAGGGGACTGGATGAGTCCAGGTTGATTAGTGATCAGTGTTCAGCTGATCAAGGTTCAGTTGATTAGTGATCAGTGTTGGGTGATGGGTTGGACCTGATGATCTCAAAGGTCTTTTCCAACCTGGTTAATTCTATTCTGTTGTATTCTAAATGGCTCTTTGAATAAGGGCTGGGTGTTCTAGCTAGAAAGAAATTGACTGCGATTTGAGAGGAGGGATGTAAAAACAGGTCGTTCCTGATGACTGATAAAGTGAAAGAAAATCAGAACAAACACATGTGCAATAATATTCAGCTGATAATACTTGGTGTTAGCTACTTGGGTCTGTCATCCTAGCAGCTCCTTTGAACTCAGCTGCTCTCAATATTAAATCAGGAAGGAAAAGCAATCCATGGATGAAAGGAGAGGTTTCATGGTATCACAGAACATCCTGAGATGGCACAGACTCATGAGAATCACCACCCAACTCCTGAGCTCTGCTTTTCAAGCTGTAATTTTTACATTTATGGATTTAAAGATTATGTTTTATAAAGAACTGATCAATAAATAAGTATTACCCATCCTATTTGTGTTCAATGAGAAGCTTAAGGAAGTGTGAAAGAACAAAGTAAAAAACCCCATAATACTCCATTTCCATGGGCTTTTCTTTGCCAGATCTCTAACAAACCTGACTTCTGTGCTCCATGACACACACCCTTCAAAGAATCAGTTCCAGAAATGATAGCTGCTAATTGTTTCCAAATGTTTTGCTAGAGTTTCTGTCTTCGGAACACTTTGGATAACCTGGGTAATAGAACTGATTCATTTCCAAGGTACTGACAGTTTTCTGAGGTGAATTTTTCGGGCCAAAGCCAACACCAGTGCAGTTGCTCAAACAGCTGAGCTTCATGGGTCTCTTCAGACCAGGCAGCAATGTAAAATCAACCTCTATGGCCTTCCCTTACATTATATTTAAAGTAAAATGATTTACCCTGTCAGGTTGAGGACTGATGGCACCACTACTTGAAGATTAATCATTGTTCAAGCATGTTTGTCCAAAAAAAACCCACCACCCCTCCCCCTTTCTATAACCTAGAAATAATGACAGATGTCAGAGGTGCAGTAACTGACTATGCACCCACCTTTTTTCTGCTAGAATCTTAAAAGCAAAAGATCAGTCATGTAATCTATCTGTGGAGATGCAGGAAGTCTAGTGAGATTCCAGAATATCCTACTGAACAACTTAACAATTTATCATCTCCCTATTAGGGAAGCTGTCTCTCTCTCCCTTAACTACTGATTTTCTTAAATCCACACCCCAGAATAATTTTGATCCACATCATCCACCATCTGTGTCCCTCGTACTATGGGTTAAGCTGAAGGCAAAATGCAGTGACAAGTGGTAGAAAATATTTTCTGGGTTTTGCTGCCTGAGGGACATAAGGTTTAATGCAAGATACATTCTTGTTTTGTGGATGACACAACACCAGTAACTCTAATCTCCTGTGAGGAAATGTGAAAAATCCCACATTGCCAAACCTGATTTGATTTCCCCAGCTCTGCTGTCCATGCTGGAATCCAGTACTGCATTGAAAAACCCCAGCTAAATGTTTTATTTAGTCTAGACCTACCATTGCTGCTGTGGAATACTGTCACTGGTGAGTTCAGCAAAGTCCAATATGAGATCCAGTAACCTCTATCTCCCTCCACAGAGAAGAGAGATATGGCCAAAACACCCTTCTGAATATTTGTTCACTGAAACTGCTTAAACAGAAATTCCAAATTCCATGTGTTTGTCTAAGTGGTCAGAGGTTTTGGTTCCACTAACTGGGCAGCACATTCAAAAACTCCCTCAGAAGATTAGGAAGGAGGTTGACTTGCTGGAAGGTGTCCAGAGAAGGGCAACGAAGTTGGTGAGGGGTTTGGAACACAGCCCTGTGAGGAGAGGCTGAGGGAGCTGGGGTTGCTTAGCCTGGAGAAGAGGAGGCTCAGGGGAGACCTTATTGCCCTCTACAACTACCTGGAGGGAGGTTGTAGCCAGGTGGGGACTGGTCTCTTCTCCCAGGCAACCATCACCAGAACAAGAGACACAGTCTCAAGCTGTGCCAGGGGAGGTTTAGGCTGGAGGCTAGGAAGAAACTCTACACAGAGAGAGTGCTGCCCAGGGAGGTGGTGGAGTCACCATCATTGGAGGCGTTCAGGAGGAGACTTGATAGGGTGCTTAGTTGCATGGTTTAGTTGATTAGATGGTGTTGGATGATAGGTTGGACGTGATGATCTCGAAGGTCTCTTCCAACCTGGTCTATTCTATTCTATTCTATTCTATTCTATTCTATTCTATTCTATTCTAAGAGAAATCTAGGAGTCTTACTAAACATGGACTCATCTTTAAAATCTGAGGAGAAATGGGTGTCAGGATGTTTAGTCTTTGCATTAAACTAGATGTTCATACTAGGTCTTTTCCCATTTGTCTGCTTTTTCTCCTCTATTCCTCCTGCAGAATCCTTCATTGCTATCAAACAATATTCACTTGGCAAAATTTGAAAGGGGTTCAAGTCATTTACCCACAGCACACCAGGGCATGCATCTTTCTGCATCTCTACGCTTTCCAGGTCTCTTTGTCCCCGACAGTCCTTCCACATCCCCAGAGGAGAAAGAAACCAGAGCCTCTTCCATAACACTACGTGAGCAAGAGCATGCTACCCAGATAGAGAAGAGAGCCAAAATCAGACACACATCTGCTCAAATTAACCTGCTCTGTCTGCAGACATAATTTCACCATTAAATTAAGTTTGATTCTTTGCAATTTGCTGAAATTCCATTTTGAAAATACGATTGACATTATAGATGGTGTTATACTGAGTGTATTGATTGATGAGATGCTCAACAGAAGCCAGCAGTGCATTTAGGCAGCTTATGGCCAGCAGGGCAAGAGAGGGCATTCTGACCCTTTGCTCTGCTCTTGTGAGACCTCACCTCCAATACTGCCTCCAGTTCTGGTGTGCCCAGCATAAGAAGGACACAAAACTGATGGAGTGAGTCCAGAGGAGGGCCACAAAGATGATCCAAAGGCTGGAGCACCTCTGCTATGAGGATAGGCTGAAGGAGCTGGGGGGGTTCAGCCTGGAGAAGAGAAGTCTCTGGGGGTAAAGGGATCCTACAGGAAGGCTGGAAAGCAACTTTTCATAAGGGTGTCTTGCCATAGGACAAGGGGAATGGGTTTGAGCTGAGGGACAGTAGGTTTAGACTGGATCTTAGGAAGAAGTTCTTCAGTATGAGGGTGCTGGGACCCTGAAATAGATCGCCCGAGATGGTTCTGGCTGCCCCCTCCCTGGGTATGTTCAAGGCCAGGTTGGATGAGGCTTTGAGCAGCTGAGTCTAATTGAGAGGGTTTCCTGCCCATAGTGGAGAGTTTGGAGCAGATGATCTCTGGGGTCCATTTCAGCTTAAGCCATTCTATGATACACAACCCTAATAATAACACTTTGCACAGGACTGTAAAAGTTTGTTTAGCAGGTATTTGTTAGAGAGCCTCAGGAAAACCTCCTTAGAGTAAGTTTCACTTACCCAGTCTATTTTGTCCACGTTCCAATACCTTTTTAAGTCACGGAACTGCATCAGCATCCCCTTCAAGCCCACAACAATAATGCTTGCAAGTACACACTGAAAAGAAATCAAAGACAAGCTGCAGAAATGGCAGTGTACAAAAATGTTTTCTTCAGTTTAGCAGTCAATGCTGTAATTAAGTTGACAACATCAGAAGTCAGTGTCTCAAAAATGGATAAGCACAGGTGGGTTTGTAACACAAACATGACAGTATCAAACCAGTTTGGTTTGCTTTGGAATGGTTTGGCTTGGTTTGGTTTTCCTGAAAGCAATTTATAGGCCACCTAATTGTGAAGAAAATGATAAAATCTTCAGGACTTCTCAGACCAGCTACATTCTGCTATTATCCTGGGGACTCAGAAGCATATCAGCACTCAAGTTCTGCACACTGAAGCATTTTAGGTCCCATTCTTCACCACCTAGAGTACAAAATATATTAGCATTGAACAAACAAAACAATGTTTTATTCTCCAAATCACAAACAGGAAGGAGGTAAGTGAAAAAAAATAAAAATAATATCATATGAAGCCAAAGAAGATGTGGTACAAAGCAGGATTTAAAAAGTATAGCAGAGAAGAAATAAAATACCAAGGAAGCAACATATGAAAATGGTTTTATCTAAAATATGGGGAGAAAAAAAAAACAGATAAAAATATACGTAGTATAGTATCAGTCAGGGTTGGAAGGGACTACAAGGATCATCCAGTTCCAACCCCCCTGCCATGGGCAGGGACACCCCACACTAGAGCAGCCTGACCAGAGCCATATCCAGCCTGGTCTAAAACACCTTCAGGGACAGGGCCTCAACCACCTCCCTGGACAACCCATTCCAGGGCTTCACCACTCTCATGTTCAGCCTGAATCTCCCCACCTCCAGCTTCATTCCATTCCCCCTAGTCCTATCACTACCTGAGATCCTGAGAAGTCCCTCCCCAGCCTTCTTGTAGGCCCCCTTCAGATCCTGAAAGGCCACAATGAGGTGACCTGGGAGCCTTCTCTTCTCCAGACTGAACAGCCCCAACTCCTTCTGTCTGTCCTCATAGGAGAGGTGCTCCAGCCCTTTGATCATCAAAAAAATAAGGGAGGAATGCAGTGCAGAAAGAAAAGGACATATTGTGTACCCCTCCTCAAGTGTCCTTCCTTTGTATGGTGAAAAGGATCTGTGCTTGAAGAGTGAGAACCTTCACGTGACACTATGTAAACTATAGCACAAAGTAAATTTCAGTAACAGTTGGGTTAAAATCTCTTGTGCAAACATGGCAGAATTACAGATGACTTTGGAGCTTTGTTTTGCATCTTTGATGTGCCTATAGCTAAAATTAACTAATTAACTAATTTGTAGCACCACATTGGATTCTTAGTGTAGAAGATATAATCCAAGACTGAGATATAAGAATATTTCATAACCTTTCTGTCATCAAGCTTTGATCGCTCTCTGCAATCATCTGAAGATCAGTCAGACACCATCACACATGACTAGAGGAAAATTATGGATCTGCATTGATTTCTAGCACACTTTTGTCAATTTACAAATCCACACCAACCTGGATGTATATTTTTCACAAACTGTGTGCCAAAAGTAAGCAGAAGAGAAATGTTTTCTTACCTACTTATGTGATAGCCTGCATATGAAACTATATATGTGTGGAAAAGATTTGTTGTGCTCCTACCACTCTTTCTCCCACTGGAATTAAGCAGAGTTACTTTAAAGATCACACTCTCTTTCCCTGGAAGAAATCAGGTCATTAGAAAATGTCTGAGATAAGCTTTAAGAAAGAATATCAAGCACCATACCATAGGCAGCCAGTACAGCAGAGGTCCAACTGCATAGATCACCACAAGGACTAACACACAAGAGATAAGGCAAGCCACCTAAAACAATAAACATGAAAACCAGATCATTAAGTCTAAAAAAAAACAACAACCAAAAAACCCCAAGCCTTAAAAAAATACAGAATGGTTGAAGCTGAAAGGGATCTCTGGAGATTATCCAGTCCAACCTAACACAATCAGGGTCAAGTATGGCAAGTTCTAAGAATCATAGAATCATGCAGGTTGGAAGGGATCTCTAAAGGTCATCCAGTCCAACCCCCCTGCACTCAGCAGGGACATCCCCAACTAGATCAGGTTGCCCAGAGTCCTGTCAAGCCTCACCTTGAATATCTCCAGGGCTGGGGCCTCAACCACCTCCCTGGGCAACCTGTTCCAGTGCTCAACCATCTTTATTGTAAAGAAATTTTTCCTAACATCCAATCTAAATCTGCTCTCATTTCAAACCATTGCCCCTCATCCTGTCACCACAGGCCTTTGTAAACAGTTCTTCTGCAGCCTTCTTGTAGCTCCCTTCAAGTACTGGAATGCTGCTTTCAGGTCTCCCTGGAGTCTTCTCTTTGCCAGGCTGAACACCCCCAGCTCCCTCAGCCTGTCCTCCTAGCACAACTGCTCCGACCCCCTGATCATTTTCATGCCTTCCTCTGGACCCACTCCATCAGGTCCATGTCCTTCCTGTATCAAGGGCTCCAACGCTGCTCAGGGCCACACTCAGTCAAATTCTGTGTATCTCCAAGGACAGAGACTCCACAACCTCTCTGGACATTCTCTGCCAATGTCTAATCACCCTGAGTGAATTATATGTTTTAAAACTTTAAATTGAATTTCCTGTATTTCATTTTGGCCCCACTGTGTCTTAGCCTTTCATTGGACACCACTGAGAAGAGCCTGGCTCCTTCTTCTTCACTGTTCCTTCTCAGATATTTAGGCACTGTTAAGAGAGTTCATGTCTTTTCACACATAGGATATTAGCCATGAGCTCTTCTTTGTCACTGACTGCTGATTTGGCAGCTGTTCACATCATCAGAATTGCTCAGAAGTTTCCTGGCAGTGGTCACTACAAGTTGTGGCAATAGAGCTATGGTTCAGGTCTGCTGATTTTTTGTTTTGTTTTGGGGGGGGTTTGTTTGTTTGGGTTTGTGGTTGGTTTGTTTGTTTGGGGTTTTGTGGGGTTTTTGGTTTGGTTTGGGTTTTGGCTTTTTTTGCTTTAAAATCTGTGGATAGGCCAATTTCCCAAATATTGTAGGAAAAGGCAAGGAAAAAAATTTGAAGATGTTAGCTATTAATGTATCTGTGGACTACAGATGCACATCAGTTCTTCCCCAGGAGGGTGGTGAGAGACTGGCACAGGTTGCCCAGGGAGGTGGTGGAAGCCTCATCCCTGGAAGTTTTTAAGGCCAGGCTGGATGTGACTGTGAGCAACCCGCTCTAGTGTGAGGTGTCCCTGCCCATGGCAGGGGGGTTGGAACTGGAGGATCCTTGAGGTCCCTTCCAACTCTGACAGTTCTGTGACTCTATGATTTCAGTTTGAATCTCTTCAGTCAACTATAGGGAAAACAGAGTAAAAGATCTTCAAGAGGAGATTGGATGTGGCACTTGATGCCATGGTTTAGTCATGAGGTCTGTGGTGCCAGGTTGGACTTGATGATCTTTGAGGTCTCTTCCAACCTTGATGATTCTGTGATTCTGTGATTCTGTGCTCAACATTGCTGACAGCACAGACACAGACCACAGCATCACTTCCACACTTGGTTATTAGAAGGAAGGGGGGTATGCAATATCTCATCCCAGCAGTTTCACAGCAACCACTGTCATTCTGAAGCCTATTTATAGCCCTGCACCCTATGTTGCACTGAAGATCAGCTCTGTCACAGCACTGACTGAAAATTACATCTGTGTCATCCTTTTTGCACAAGATTTCTAACTTTTTTGACTGGGATCAACACTAAAAGGAAACTATTGTGTTAGGCCAGAAAGGACCGATGGTTTTGGGTTAGTATCAGTGGCCTTTAGAAAACATAGCAATTAAAAAAAAACAGTTAAAAATTAGGATTAATGCATGTGACATGCATGCAGACAAACAAATGGTCTAAGAACTATATGTTTCCTCACAGTATTCTGTGGTATTAATCTGATGGAAAACCATAGTAAAATTGCAGTCTCCTCCTTCACTCTGGCTGCTCACAAACTGGAGTACTTCTGGCCTCATTAAGATACAATCCAGATTTCCAGAAGGTTTTTGATGATAAGTAGACAGATGATCACTTTATTTTTATATTGATAATATGTTTCTTTACTAAAATAATTAGGCTTCATTTTAAGAGACAAGTTGTTAAAAACAAAACCAGACAAGTTGTTAAAACACTAGAAAATTAAAGCCATGGTATGCTTAAAAATACCATCAAGAAGGATAGACAGAGTGTTTACAGAGAAAGGAACACAAAGTCTGCTGGTAAAGTCACAGAGAACTTTTCCCTCTTTCTGCCTTCCCCAAAAGATTTTTGTAACAAGTGTTGGTTCTATTTGAAGGATTCAGCTCCTCACTTCTTTTTTTCTCTCAGGAGAAGATACCCTATGGAATAAACAACACTGAGTCCCAGGTATAGCTTTGGAGGAAAATGGGCTGTTCTGAGCCCCTGAAAAGATCTTTGCTTGTCTTGCATGGTGTATGCCAATGTATACTGACCCTTCTTTTTGCCTGCAATCTGGCCACCATTTATTTGTGATATTCTTATCTCTTCATTCTGCCTAGATAGCCCCAAAAGCAGAGGATTAAGTGGAAAGGTGAAGGCAAGAAAGAATGTCATGTTTATTGATGTACTCTCTCTGCCATACTCTGAAAGCAATGGGCAAAACCAAGATGATGTTTGGTATTTTTACCACGAACTTCCTGCTTTGAGATCAAAGTCTGGTGGTTTCTTTTCCCATTTCACATATTGAATATGCTGCAAGGGCCTTTGCCTGCATGTACCAGAGCCAAAGTGCTCAGATAACCTGTATACCTTCTAGTTATAGGTCTTCAGGCTACCTTGAAGCTCCCTTGTAAAAGCCCTGCTGCAGCACAACTGCAAATTGTACAATCAATATGTGAAGAGGTAAGAGAAGAGGCTGTCTGTGAGGATGAGGGCACATGGCATGACATTGAATATGTCACAGTGATATGAAGTTGCTAATAGCAAAGCCACAGCTAAACTATTTGCATATAAATGCTTTTAAAGATTATTATTGGATAAATCACTCATGATTAATCAAGCTCAGAATGCTGTGTAGGCTAATTAACAAGTAATTAACATCTAGAGTTTTGAAATAAAGCCCTGTATAATTTTTCAGCATTGTGGTGTCTGCATGAGAAGAAATTGCAAGCCATGGTCAGGGTGAAACAGTATCCACAAGTCTGTACTTAGCCCTGTCAGTTGGACCTCTGCTGCCCTTTTCCTTGCAATGAATTCCTTTACACAGGCAAGAGCACAAAGACAATAGCAATGAATTCCAAAGGACATAACACTTACATGGCAGGATGCCACTGATGAGCCCTTGAGTTTCAGAGGAAGGAGGGAGAGGCAGTGCTTATGGGGCTGCCCCAGGTCTGGTGGCTCATGTGGTGCCATAACACTCAAAGGTCACAGACAAACAGTTTGTTACCTCTCTTATTCACAAGCAACAATTTGGACAGTAAGCAGCCCCACAAGGTCACAGTTTTTGTTTTCATCCATTGCAGATCCCTCTTTTCTTAGCTACTGCAGTAACAGTTTGTGGGTTTGATTTCCAGCAGAAGGAAACAGCCAAAAAAAGAAAAATCCTCAATAATGTGAGTGTCATCTCTCTGGGCTCAGAGTACACTGAGAGACAGGACAGGAACACGTTGGCACAATGTAGAACCTGGGGAGATTGCTTGTGAGTTTGGCTTGTGGTTTGGTGGTGGTGGTGGTTTGGGTTGGGTTTTTTTGTTTTGTTTTGTTTTTTTAACAAGTAGCTCTTAAGGCTGCTGTCCCTTTCTTTTGAACATCAGATAGAAGCACTAAATTAAATTTGATTTTTTCCCCCCAAGCTTCACTTTATCCTGTACAGCTAAATCCATTCAACGCCATTAGAGGGCACTTTGGCTACACTGCTGACAGGGTCTCATGAAACTGAGGCTTTGTGTGTAGTTTCCTGCAGTGTGAAAACACACTTCCCAAGTTCCTTATTACCACAGGCTTTAGAGATTGAATGAAACAGGTAAAAATGTATAAATGGAACCATTAACTTTTCTAGTAAGATGTTATTGATCAGATGCAATTCCATGCAGATGGATAAAAATGAGAGGACAGAGTCATTGCGGAGGAGAGAGGTTGCAGTGAGCATTATAACAGCCTTCATTCTCCTACCTGCTCCCCTGTAGCCCATTACCTGTGTTCTGGCACCAGTACTGTATAGAAGTGTTGTCCTTCCCATCGCTGCAGCACTTGGTATGCAAAAGAAAAATGAAGGAATCACGTTGCTGAGGCCATGAGCCAAAAATTCCTGCAAAGTTGTTAAATAGAATAGAGGGGTTTTTCTTGTTGTTCTGTCATGTTAATGCTTCTTGCCAACAAAGGAGTCCTCTAGGTAAATATTAGCAATGACAAAGGATGGCCATATTTTTGAAGGGGAAAAAAAACCCCCATATATACATGATAAAAGATCTCTAAGCATAATATATCTTCTCACAATTCAGAACTAATTTGCATGATAGAGCTGCTGAACCAGATTCATTAAAAGCAGGAGGCACATTTTGTTCACAGAATAAATGACATTGCTAAGTTTTGAAGATAAAGTTCAGCCAAAATATTTACATCTTGATCCACATCTGCTTTTTAACAAGCCAGAGCCTGAAGTAGTGGGATCTGGATAGCATCCAGGTTGTTTCTGGCTTATGACTCTACTGGAAAAAAGACAGCCACTGATTCTTTATCTTTGGGAGCATGCTTTAGTGAAAGTGAAGTATGGTAGCAATGCTATCTGCAGGCTGCCTTTCATTACAGATGTACTTGGTGTCTATGCACAGTCAAAATGCAGGTGTGTCTGAATGAAGATTTATAGAAGTGGAGAAGACACCTTCAGCCTAAGCTGAACAGTGAAGTGCCCCAGCTTGGCTACACAGCATCAGGCTGCTTCTCCAGATTCTAAGCAGCTCATTCATCTGCTGAGGGCAATGTGCAGGAAAACATCTCAGCGCTACTGAAAGTGATTAGGACACAAAGGGTGTTGTATGCCAGCCAGGGCATCACCTGATCATAAGTTTGCCTTCTCAGCAAGGACAGCTCCACTTTAGAGCTCCTCAGACAGACTCACACACCCACATGCCTCCATGGAGAGCCCTTTGCCTGTCCCCTGGATGTAGGACAGCTACACCCCACTGCCGTTGTAGCCTCTGTTGTTGTGGAGGTTTAGCTCTTGTACTCCATTATTTGATGCACACACATCGTTTCCAACAGCTCAGTAATTAAGATGTGTAAGCTACAAGATTTCCACAGCTGCAGGAGGGCACAGAGGTTGCTGTGCTCTATTTAGAGCCCTCAAGACAATACAGAGTATCACCCTGAAGTCTGATCTGTATTAAGTTCAAAGCATTTTTCCTCTGCTCCTTAGAAAACACAGCTCTCAAGCATCCACAGAAATCCATGGCCCAGTGCATTAATTCTGATGTTTAAGGGCCTGATGGATGAGAACATTCACATCATATTTTCTACTGATGTAAAAGGGCATGAACTGATGTAGCAAGACTGACCTGCCTAGATTGGGTGTTCAAAGAGACCATCAGCTGTAAAACCAACCGTGCTTCATTCCATATTTATACCATGGGGTTTACTATAATCACTGACAGGTTGCAGCATGCCGTGTGGAACTTACATATATTTCCAAAGTGGTGTGGGGATTTCAAGGTTTACTGACAGCAAGGAGAAAGAGCTAAAGAGCTTTACCTGGTTGTCATCCACAGTGTATTTAAATTTCTTAGCAGAGCCTTGGGCAAGGGCTAGTGACGCTACATAACCAACCAGTGCCACTCCAAAAGCTTCAGTGACTACTTCAGGCAGGACATTCATGGGAGGTACTTTTGGTGATGGCAACCTACAAAAAATGAAGACAGTCCTTTGTGCACAGCTTTGATACACCTGCAGCTCATGGCAACAGACAAGAAACAATCTTTGCACACACGGCTAATTTCTGTAACACTTGGAAGGTGACATTTGTCAATATTTTAGATTAATGACATCTCAGTCTGCAGGGAGGTGCAGAGGAGAATTTGTGGAAGATGTAACCGTTTCAAACAGAGCATTTATTCCATCTAATAGAGGCCTTCTAATGAGGACTGCAATGAAATCCAAATCCAAGTGCCGGGTGCTGCACTTTGGCCACAACAACCCCATGCAGAGCTACAGGCTGGGGTCAGAGTGGCTGAGAGCTGCCAAACAGAAAGGGACTTGGGGGTGCTGATTGACAGCCATCTAAACATGAGTCAGCAGTGTGCCCAGGTGGCCAAGAAGGCCAATGGCATCCTGGCCTGCATCAGGAATAGTGTGGCCAGCAGGAGCAGGGAAGTCATTGTGCCCCTGTACTCAGCACTGGTTAGGCCACACCTCGAGTCCTGTGTCCAGTTATGGGCCCCTCAGTTTAGGAAGGACATCGAGACACTTGAACGTGTCCAGAGAAGGGCAACAAGGCTGGGGAGAGGCCTTGAGCACAGCCCTGTGAGGAGAGGCTGAGGGAGCTGGGGTTGTTTAGCCTGGAGAAGAGGAGGCTCAGGGGAGACCTCATTGCTCTCTACAGCTACCTGAAGGGGGATTGTATCCAGGAGGGAGTTGGTCTCTTCCCTCAGGAAACCAGCACCAGAACAAGAGGACAGAGTCTCAAGCTGCACCAGGAGAGGTTTAGGCTGGAGGTGAGGAGAAAGTTCTTCCCAGAGAGAGTTGTTAGCCATTGGGATGTGCTGCCCAGGGAGGTGGTGGAGTCACTGTCCCTGGAAGGGTTCAAGAGGGGACTGGATGTGGCACTTGGTGCCATGGTCTAGTCATGAGGTCTGTGGTGCCAGGTTGGACTTGATGATCTTTGAGGTCTCTTCCCTCCTTGGTGATACTGTGATACTGTGAAATGCCTCAGCTAAGAACTGAAGCACCCCAGATTGTCTCTGTGCTGCACAAAAAGTCTCCTTTCTCTCCAGAGCACAAATCACACTACCGAAAATCCAAGCTGTGCTCTTCAGGTTTCTAATGCTCCCCACTAACTAAGCAGTTAGCTATTTTAGGCAAATGACTAAATTTAAATTCATTGAACTTGTTATTTACCTAAATTGATTACACTGAGCTAAATGCCTAAAAATGCATAGGGGTGATCTGGGCTCCCCTTCTGTTTTTCAATAGTATAGAATCTTTTCATGAGATGTTAAACAGAAAATAAGCACCTGATTAAATCTGCAGGAATACAACTTAACTATTCATAACACCTGTTGCAAGGGCACTCTTAGCCCTGTTTTAATCTGATACAAAGTACATAAAACCCATTTTCCATCTCAGCAGCTTCTCTGATTTTATTTCTATCAGTGCAAGCTGCCATGCATGCACACATGCTGTCTTGGGTTTGTAGTTATGAAATTTAGGGAAACTGCAGTTTCTAAAGGAGAAATCACCCAACAGCTATGCTATTCCTAACCAACCCTTAGAGTTTGAACAGTCTCTCTGATATCTGATTTCTCCTTCCAGCTAATTATACTGATTCTGCTGTTTCCTTCTCTTCAAGGTCATGGAGAAACCAGAATCACTATCTGTAGTCAGATGGCTACTTTCTAGATTAAGCATATCTAAATCCTTCACCCTTCCTTAGAAACCACAATTTCTAAAACTGCTATGTAAGAGAGCAAAGAAGAATCAGAAGCAGTAATCTACAAACCTTATGTCATTGCAAGTCATTTCTGCTAAAATATCCCAGGGCAGCCCTCAAAAAGCAGGTTGTATGGTGCTCTGTCAGAGAATCATAAAATCATAGCTGCATCGGGTTGGAAGGGGCTTTGAAAGGCCATCCAGTCCAGCCCCCCCTGCAGTGAACAGGGACATCCCCCATTAGATCAGGTTGCCTAGAGTCCTGTGAAGCCTGACTTTGAATATCTTCAAGGATGGGGCCTCAGCTACCTCCCTGGACAACCTGTTCCAATGTTCCATCACACTTGTCATAAAGAACTTCCTCCTAACGTCCAATCTAAATCTGCTCTAATTTCAAACCATTGCCCCTCAGCCTATCACTACAGGCTTTTGTAAACTGTCACTCTCCAACATTTTTATAGACCCCCTTCAGGTATTGGAAAGCCACTATTAAGTCTCCCCAGAGGCTTCTCTTCCCCAGGCTGAACAACCCCAGCTCCCTCAGCCTGCTCTTGGAGGAGAGATGTTCCAGCCCCCTGAATGTTTTCATGTCCCTCCTCTGGACTCACTCCATCAGGTCTGTCTGTCCTCCTGCCACACTGCTCTCAGCCACCATCAGGTGCTTAGTACCTATTTTTTATTCCATAAAGTAATTAAGAAGTTATTAAAATGTACAGGAAAGTCTGTGTTTTTATGTTGATCTCTATACACCTGTTTAACATGGCACTGGTTTACAAGAGTATTAGAGGAGGCTGGAAATTAATGTAATAATTTTTGCCATTTCTTATTTCAGAAAAGCACTTTGACCTCTTCAGAAAGTGTTCTCAGAAGTGAATATATTTAAAAGCCACAAGCTCATAAAACCCACATTACCCTTCAGGAATATGTCCCACAACTTCTAGTCCATAGACGTATTCCATATCAGCATAGCAGCAAGCAATGGATGTAGCAATTATCTATTGATTCAACACAGAAAAAGATGTTATGCTTCTATTGCTTTTAGCTTCTCACATGGTCTCTGTTAATGTCACAGCTAAACACATGAAGGGCTCATGTATGTACACTTAGATCCAGTAAGACTGACAAATGTTATTATGAAAATCTTTGCTAATGTGGAAGACAGTCAAAAGAAACTAATCTCTGCACACAATAATGAATCCAGAAAGGATAGCTGAAGAAGGACTGTGATGGAGTTTGTACACGTTATGTTAATGAAAGTCTCTGTAGAGCCTCAGGAACCTTGCCAATCAACATCCAAACAGCCTCCGTGCACCGCACACCACGAGCAGGTTAAAGTAATGCAGCTGATGCTCTCCAAGAACATCTAATGGCAGCACTGACTTCAGCACAAAACAGGTGAAGATTTAGCTGCCTCTTATTTCTATGTTCCAGCAGGTAAAAACCTTGCTGAAGAAGCAGACATTTTGGCCCCAAGGAGGTTTAAACTCATTTCCCATAATTTTTGTGAGGTGAACACACAAATACCAGTAGCCCAGGCACAGGTTCCAATCCATGATCCTCATTTTGCTGGTACATTTTATCTAGTACTGTTTAAAAGCTACCACAGAAACAGATCTTAGAGCAGGGACCAGAGCCACACTACCTCCTTCTCCAACATTTTTCCCAAGAACAATTCTTTTGTCAATAACAAAGCAAAAAAAGAGTAATTGTAATGATCCACTCCACAAAAAAAACCCTGCCTTTTGTTGTTTAATTTCTACTTTTGAGATCTAGAGAAAAGGCCAAAACTATCTGTCCTGGTACTGATTATTTGACTACTGTTTAGTCCTTGTAGTAGGGCTTGACAATGCAATAGCTAATTTCAATTTAGCCTAAGCCATGTGAAAGGAAAAGTGTGTGTCAAAGGACTGAAAGCAATAGCATAGCTATTTAACTTAGATCTAAACCACATCTACCCTGGAGCTCCATCTAAGGCAACATCTAAGCCACAACTACCCTGGAGCTACAACGTGCCAGTTCATTTCCATTTTCTGTCTCAGACTTCTTATACTCTTAAGATTCTAGGCTTCATCTTCTTGTGATTATGTAAAAAGTAGCAAACACAAGAAAATATTATACAAATTGGGAACATATGTCACTTCTTTCCTCATTTTTTAGCCAAACCTTTTCCTGTTCTGACATCTAACATGCAGCCCTGACAGTCAGCTCTCCATTTAACAAGTGTCAGGTGTTGGGGGGTAACTATAGGCAACACAGTAAACTTCAGCAGACTATTTCCACCACCAAAAGTTTTGCCAGCATAAAGACTGGTCTTGGATTTCTGTACTTACCAAGAGCAAATCGATGGGAAGAACAATTTTAATGTTTCTCTGAAATTTCTCGTTCAGCTCTTTAACAAGAACAAGCACCACGATGCTCAGCAAGGAGAGAAGCAGGGCCTCCAGCTGAACGGACCTGATATTCTCAATGACGTAGGCATAAATCTACAGCAAAGAACAACCACAGATTGAAAAAGCCCACAAAAACCTTTTGGGTCATAAGCTGTGGCATATTCTACACAGCTTCAGACGGTGGGGAACTTGAAGGCTCACTCAAAGACCCACATCGCAGATTGAACCCTTGAAGCTCCAGAAATGTGGCAAAACAGTTCACCACATCAGGTAGCCTGGGGTGAGGTGTGAGGGGTGGAGGTTTGGGTGGCTTTGGAGGGGATAAGGAGTGCCCCAGGAGAGACAGAGACCATACTGGGGAAGGATTTGAGCTGGAGGAAGGATTCATCCCCCACACAAGAGGGTTTAAGACTCTTCATTGTGGTGCCACAGCTTTGATGCATACATTTTTCCTTCTCTGTGAGAACCCACCCTGAGGGTGCTCCTCAATGCTCCTTCTGGAGCAGGCTGCCCAGAGAGCTTATGGTCTCCTTCTGGAGGTGTTTGAGACCCATCTAGACATGTTCCTGTGTCACCTGCCCTAAGTGACAGTGCTTTGAATAGAATAGAATAAACCAGGTTGGAAAGACCTTCAAGATCATCGTGTCCAACCTATTATCCAACCCACCTAATCAACTAAACTATGGCACCAAGCACCCCATCAAGTCTCCTCCTGAACGCCTCCAACAATGGTGACTCCACCACCTCCCCGGGCAGCCCATTCCAATGAGCAATCACTCTCTCTGTGTAGAATTTCTTCCTAACCTCCAGCCTAAACCTCCCCTGGCAGATCTTGAGACTGTGTCCTCTTGTTCTGGTGTTGGTTGCCTGGGTTGCCTGGTTTGGAGGGGGGTTGGACTTGATGATCTCTGGAGGTTCCTTCCAACGAATCAGTTTACTGCTAGTATGAAATTTTGAAAGATGCAGAAAATATTTCATATATGAATTTGCAAATTTCTATAGGTAGAAAAAAGCAAGAAGATTCCAGTACCTGTAGTATATGTCCTTGTCTTATTTAGCCACAATAAACTCAGCAAGAAACATGAATGTTGCACAAAAGAATGTTGGATCTTCCATGCACAATGATTCATTTTCAGTGTTTATAGCTCATAGAGTCCATCAGTTCTAATAGATAGTTACTTTGGGGGGAAAAAGTCCCCAACATTTAAAAGACAGAAAGGAGAGGAAAACAAAAGGAGGAAGAAAGAAAAGAGAAAGAAAAATGTAGTGGCTGGATGGGAAGAAAAGCAACAGGGATCACCCTTTTCAGTTACCTACACACCAGCACAGACAACACAGTGAGTTGTGAGTTCATCCAGAGAAGGGCAACAAAAGTTGGGGAGGGGTTTGGAACACAAGTCCTGTGAGGAGAGGCTGAGGGAGCTGGGGTTGCTTAGCCTGGAGAAGAGGAGGCTCAGGGGAGACCTTATTGCTCTCTACAACTACCTGAAGGGAGGCTGTAGACAGGCAGAGGTTGGTCTCTTCTCACAGGTAACCAGCACCAGAACAAGAGAACACAGTCTCAAGCTGTGCCAGGGGAGGTTTAGGCTGGTGGTTAGGAAGAAATTCTACACTGAGAGAGTAATTGCCCATTAGAATGGGCTGCCTGGGGAAGTGGTGGAGTCACCATCACTGGAGGTGTTCAGGAGGAGACTTGATAAGGTGTTAGGTTGTATGGTTTAGTTGATTAGGTGGTGTTGAATAATAGGTTGGATGCTATGATCTTGAAGGTCTCTTCCAACCTGGTCTATTCTATTCTATTCTATTCTATTCTATTCTATTCTATTCTATTCTATTCTATTCTATTCTATTCTGCTCGGAATTGGAGGGTCCAGAAAATTAGGCAGAAATCAGTACCATAACAGATCAACAGAAACTCATGAAAACATGTTTAGCCTGGAGAAGAGGAGGGTCAGGGGAGACCTTATTGCTCTCTACAACTACCTGAAGGGCGGTTGTAGCCAGGTGGGGGTTGGTCTCTTCTCCCAGGCACCCAGCACCACAACAAGAGGACACAATCTCAAGCTGTGCCAGGGGAAGTTTAGGCTTGAAATGTTGTCCCACAACTGCAGATTCATCAGAAAGCTCAGGTCTAACAGACAGCTTCAACTTTTGTCCACCAACTTCTACAGATGCTACTCCAAAAGCCCATTTGTAACCTTTAGGGTCTTTGAAACGCCCTTCTCTCAGAAAATCAGTTCCCAGAATACAAGGTGCGTCAGGTCCGGTCACAACTGTGTGCTTCCTCCACTGTTTACCAGTTAAACTTATATCAACCTCCACCTTAGTTAACTCTTGAGATCCACCAGTGACTCCCAGAATAGTTATAGCCTCTGATCCCTGATAATTTGATGGCATTTTGGTGCACTGAGCCCCTCTGTCAACCAAGGCCCTGTACTTCTGAAATTGTGAAGTGCCAGGCCACTGGATGTACACATCCCAATAGATTCTGTTATCTCTGTTACCCCTCTCCTCCCCCTGGCAGGAGGCAGGGCACCCCTAGTTATGGGGAACATGCCCACATGTGCAATGAGCACAGTGTGCAGTGTTAGAACTGGAGCCACTGTTGGAGCTATTAGAGTTGTCCTGGGGAACTGTGGAAGTAACAGCTACCCTTCTGGTATTGCTACCCCTGGTTCTGCCACTTTGCAGTTCCCTCAGTCTCCTGAAAAGATTAGCAGTTGGTTGACCATCCCATCTGTTCATGTTCTCACCAAACTGATCACGCAGAGTTATCCAAATACTTCCACGTGACTGCCTTGGTGGTCTGTTTTGGTTTGATATGTTTTGGAATGACCTCCTTGGAGGACGTCTATTCCTCACAGATGAAACTTTTATCCATCTGGAGGACGAATTGGAATTATTTCCTTGTGTCAATTGGGATATGGAATTTTTAAATTCATCTTTCAGCTCTTTCATGCAATTCTTTATCTCACTAGACAGAGTTTCAATGGCTGAAACCAAGGAAACACGTGTCATGTTATCCTCCAATTGTCTCATTTGATCAGTGAATTGGCCAACCGTAGGAGAAGCTCCGCCATAATTTCTTGCCACAATCCTGCTTGCCAGAATATTTGCATAGTTAGGAGGAGCAAGTTTGATGAGCTTTTTAGCAAGACCAGTTCCTACAGGAATTTCATCAGGATTCAGAGTCTCATGGCCACCATAGAGTACCTCTCTGACAGCAAATTCTTTCAGACGCTTAATTCCCTCATCCATGGTAGTCCAGGGTTTAGGATTCCATGGAAGATCATCTCGGGATGGGTATCTCATGAGGGCTGCCAATAAAAGGCATATCCACAGAGAAACCTTGCTGAGACTCCTACCTAGATGTCTATCTATTCCATTATCCTTCGAGAGAGTGCCTAGCTGAGCTGCTGACTTGTATCCCACTATTAGAGCTGGTACACCTGTATTGAAACATCTACCAAGCCAAGCTAGAACTGGCTCATTCTCTGCTCTGATGTAATCAGTCCGCTCGTGCCTTACTCTTGCCTCAGTGCCAAGGAATGTTAAATATTATCCTCTTCCTCATCTGTCTCATCTTCCTGAACATGTTGTCCCCATAATCCTGCTGACACTCTCCTAAGGATCTCTTTAAGCTCAGCACCACCACCACTAGCTGCTGCCCTACCAGGACCTGCAATTTGCCCTGCTGGATCTCCATCCTGTGATGGTCCCATTAACTCAGCTATATCTTTAAGACAAATTTTCTCTTCCTCCTCAGCAGGCTCTTTTTTAGCAGAAGTTCCTTCATCAGCAGCAGTATCTTGCTGTTCTCCCCCATCAGCTCCTGGATCAGCTCTGTGCCTTTCACATCTCTTATCTAAAACTGCTACTTGCTTAATTGGAGCTGTGTTTGAATTTACAGCTGCCTTAACAGAAGCTGACAGGTTTTGAGACGGATCAGTTGCTGTGGAGGACACTTCCGGTCCTGCCAAAGAAGAAGGAAATGGCTTTGCCCCTCTAATGGCTGCCGAGGACATGGGAGCCACCATGTTTGGAGCTGCTGCTGCAGCTGTTGCTGGCTGATTGCCAGAATCACCAACAGCACCATTCAAAGCAGCTTTTCCAATAGCCTGTTTAGCTCGATTCTTAACTGATACAGATTCTCCATTCTCCTTCTCACTAGAAATCTCTGGGGTCAAATTAGAACTCTGCTTTTTCCTCCTTGGATTACGCTTACTAACGAAGCAAGTTTTAGATACCTTCTTCTCCCAGTACAGTGCGTATAACAAGTACATAATCACTATCACCAGCAGCCTGATTGCACACATCAAATAAATCACCTTTGGATCCCAGCCATCACTTAAAATTACCGTTTCACCTACTGGAATCTTAAACTCACGCATCTCAATAGAGAGAGTGGTACAAGTTACATTTCCATATCTATTAAGCCAAAAGAATCCCAGAAACCATTCACAGAGAAGCTGAATTGTATACTTAAACCATAAATACAATTTGTACATTAAGTACCTGCCTAAACGATCACAAATCAGTCCTAGCAAATACTTATAAATAAATCAATACACTGCAAATTGAGAAGATTAGATGCTCTAAAATCCAAAACACTTTCATGTTGCTCTTCTGATCTGAGCAGACAATTAATCAGGCAAATTTTGCCCTGATTCTGGAAAGCAATTAACCACAAGCCCCATGTTGGGCACCAATAATTTATGTAGTGGTGAGAGAAAGTTCCGTTTCCCACACACACACAGAAACCACGGCTAACTCAGTCAGAGAAGCAACAATGGAAAGGCTATATTTTACAAGCAGGATGAAATGCTGTGAATAGATACACAATATACAGTATTTACAATATATACAGAAATATACAGCAAAGAATATAACACAGAAAACCTTTCCTTCCTCCAGGGAGGAAGGTCCCCCCAAAACTCCCTTCTTCCTCTTCCTCCCTTTTTTCCCAAAAAGGGTGTGAGAGAGAGAGAGGTAATTATTAAGGAGGAAATTCTGTTAGCATATGTTAAGGGAAGAAAATAATTAGTTTCTAATCTCGTTACTTGAAGGTCAGAGAGACAGCCACTGCCCAGGCAGACTGAAACAGACTGACTGAAACACAAACTGAACTAAAACTAGAATTTAAAGTTGCATTCTACCAATGAAATTGGTTTATAATGTCTTTGTTTTCCTTATTACACCAAAACATTCAGCCAGAGTATCTCAGTAACTGTCCCTTTCTTAAAGGTGTAGCCTATAACTGTCACAGGTGAGGAGCCAGTTCTTCACAGAAAGAGCAATTGGCCATTGGAGTGTGCTGCCCAGGGAGGTGGTGGAGTCACCATCCCTGGAGGTGTTCAAGAGGGCACTGGACATGGCACTTGGTCATGAGGTCTTGGGTGACAGGTTGGACTTGATGATCTTTGAGGTCTTTTCCAACCTTATGATTCTATGTACAAGTTTACTGGAAGGCTTAGAAAGGGCAAAGAAAGTTGAGGAAACTTCAGTCCCAATAAACAAATAATCAGACCCTATCAAAAGTTATTTTCAGGCTTCATGAAGAAGAACAGCAGTCCATCACCTGGAGGAACAGAGAGGCATGGAAATAGAGGAACTACATGTGCTTACTAAAGCTGCAGGCATTAAAAAATCCTAAACAAAACCAAACCAAACAAGCTAGGCACAATCCTTTGAATTCTGCATTTATGTTCTGAGAACTATTGTGTAGCCTGAAATGTAAACCAGAGAGAGCGCAGAAGCTAAAACCTACGATACAGATTTAGACTGAACCACAAGTAACTTCTTCTTAAACCACAAGGTTAAGCATAGTAAAATCAAGCCACTGAGGCTTGAAATGATAGTATATTATTTTTCTAAGTGTTTTCTCTAGCAACATCTAAGATCACTAAAATAAATGAAAAGTGACACTTGCAGTTCTATCAAAATAAAGATTAATAATTTTCCACCCCAGAGGACCTATTGTGAAATGCATGTATAATATTAACAAGGTTTGACAGTTTGGAGCTTAAATTCACATATTTATATTGGACAGGAAAAAGTCCTAGGGAAAAAAAATCATCTTAGGCATGAAGCCTGTGCTAGCAGAAAGGTGGTCAATGTGATGAGAATTTTTTTTTTTCACCACTTTGGTTCTGTCACTCCTTGAAAAGATTCTGTTCATTTCAGAGATACAATGATTTAAAATAGCTTCCTGATTTTAACTCTTTCCTCATTTCTAAGAATATATTTTCATAGTCTTTAAGGGGAACAAAAGCCAAATGAACAACAATAAAACACTCTCTAAAAAAGAGAGAGAGAGAGAGAGAAATGCAATTTTCCTCCTAAAGAGGAAATGCAACCCTTGGACTTTTGATTAAGGGTGAACTGCACAACCCAAACCAAACATTTCTCAGAACTCCAGAAAACATTTCAAATCAGCTTTTTAAATACTATGATCTATATGTCATAAACCTGAGGGATGGTAATCAAGCCACAGCTTTTAACCACATATTGCCTCACTGCCATGGGAAACTGTGGATTGCATCTTGAGTGGCTTGGGAGCAGTCTCTGTACCCATGATTTTCCAAGAATGCATTTTCAAGAGAGCACAAGACTGGGCTCTGTGCCCAAGCAGAAACTGTGATTAATTAAGACAAAAGGAGGCAACCTGGAAAACTATAGTACAAACTGTGCCCACACACTCACCAAAGGCTGAGCAAGATCTAAGGTGAAGCGGTAAGGAAAGAAAGAGACTGATTCCTGACTGCCAAGTCAAAGATGTGTGCTTGCTTTGAAATGAAGAGTGACTACTGAAGTGTGACCTTTAGCTGTCTTTGTTGATGGGATTTAACTTACATTTTTATGGGAGTTAATTTAATTTTCCTAGACAAAGGGAGACAGAAGATGAATTAAGATAATCTTGATGAAGGATTATAAAGAAATATGCATAAGCTTTTAGAATTTGTGCCTTTCTTTACAATTTAACTGGAAAAGAAGTTTCCCTACTCCACAGTTATAGAATCAGAGAATCAATAAGGTCAGAAAAGACCTCAGAGATCATCAAGTCCAACCTATCACACAACACCTCATGGCTACTAAACCATGGCTCCAAGTGCCACATCCAATCCTTTTTTGAACACCTCCAGGGAGGGTGACTCCACCACCTCCCTGGGCAGCACATCCCAATGGCCAATTACTCTTTCTGGGAAGAACTTTCTCCTCACCTCAAGCACTGCCCACATGTGAGGTAAAAGTGTAAATCCTCAATGCAAGCACCTGCAGCTCAAGTTTGTGATAGCTGGCATCTGATGTCAAAGAAATATTTGAAGTGTTTTCATCACAAACTTCACTGTAAATTCAGTATTTCACATAATTTGGTGATGCACTTACTGAAATAAATGAGAAAGTAGAAAGCAGGATTTAGTTCGAGAATGCAGTGCACAAAGTAATTCTTTTTGGTGTCATTGTATCATTAACAACATATAAAATCATAGCACTGGTACAGTAACTGAGCTCTGCATCTTGTTTTGTACTTTTGTTCCTAGCTTTGTGTGTAAAGGTTTTTAATGGAAACAACCTGGCAATATTATGAGGAACCAGTGAACTTTCTGGCAACTGATGCAAATTTGCACATTAAGTGAAAAAGCAATATTCCAATTCTGACAGACACTGAATGTCCCTGTCCTCGTGGGAAATGAAAGGCTTCGAGTTCCACTATATTTTTACATATTTCCATATGGTGATAAGGACCATTGTAATGGTCTACACTCTACAAGGAATGTGCATTCTGATGTACCTGATCTCCTTCCATGCCCAGGTGACTGCCTGCTGGATGTGGGGCAGGCTGTGGATGTAGTCCGCCTGGACTTCAGCAAGGCCTTTGACACCGTCCCCCACAGCAAACTCCTGGGCAAGCTGGCAGCCCCTGGCTTGGACAGCAGCACTCTGAGCTGGGTTAGGAACTGGCTGGAGGCTGAGCCCAGAGAGTGGTGGTGAATGGTGCCACAGCCAGCTAGCAGCCAGGCACTAGTGGTGTGCCCCAGGGATCAATGCTGGGCCCCATCCTCTTTAATATCTTCATTGATGATCTGGATGAGGGCATTGAGTCCATCATCAGTAAATTTGCAGATGACACCAAGCTGGGGGCAGGAGTTGATCTGTTAGAGGGTGGAAGAGCTCTGCAGAGGGACCTTGCCAGGCTGGACAGATGGGCAGAGTCCAAGGGCAGGAGATTGAACACATCCAAGTGCCAGGTTCTACACATTGGGCACAACAACCCCAGGCAGTGCTACAGGCTGGGGTCAGTGTGGCTGGAGAGCAGCCAGGCAGAGAGGGACCTGGGGGTACTGGTTGATGGGAGGCTGAACATGAGCCTGCAGTGTGCACAGGCAGCCAAGAAGGCCAATGGCATCCTGGCCTGCATCAGGAACAGTGTGGCCAGCAGGAGCAGGGAGGTCATTCTGCCCTGTACTCTGCACTGGTTAGGCCACACCTTGAGTCCTATGTCCAGTTCTGGGCCCCTCAGTTTAGGAAAGATGTTGAGATGCTGGAAGGTGTCCAGAGAAGGGCAACAAAGCTGGGGAGGGGTCTGGAGCACAGCCCTGTGAGGAGAGGCTGAGGGAGCTGGGGTTGCTTAGCCTGGAGAAGAGGAGGCTCAGGGGAGACCTTATTGCTCTCTACAACTACCTGAAAGTATGTTGTAGGCAGGTGAGGGTTGATCTCTTCTCCCAGGCACCCAGCACCAGAACAAGAGGACACAGTCTCAAGCTGTGCCAGGGGAGGTTTAGGCTGGAGGTTAGGAAGAAATTCTTCCCTGAAAGAGTAATTGGCCATTGGAATGTGCTGCCCAGGGAGGTGGTGGAGTCACCATCACTGGAGGTGTTCAAAAAAGGATTGGATGTGGCACTTGAAGTCATGGTTTAGTTGTCAGGAGGTGTTGTGTGACAGGTTGGACTTGATGATCTCTGAGGACTTTTCCAACCTTATTGCTTCTATGATCCTATGATTAATGAAATGTTCTGAGTTCTTTTTTTTTGGGGTTTGCTTTTTGGTTTGTTTTGGGGTTTTTTATGTATACAGGAAACCCCCAAAATATTAGTTCTAAAAATTATTATCGAGGCTGAAGCAAACAAAAGCATTGAAGAAACATATGAGTTAAAACACCTAACAGAGTTTAAGAGCAGAAGACCTCATTGCATATTCAAACAAGCACCACAAAATGTTAGGGTTTGAAAGGGACCTCCAGAGGTCATCGAGTCCAACTTTCCTGACCAATCAGGGTCACCTAGAGCAGGTCACACAGGACACATCCAGGAGGGGTTTGAAAGTCTTCAGAGAAAAAGACTTCACAACCTCTCTGGGCAGCTTGCTCCAGTGCTCTGTCACCCTCACCATACAGAAGCATCTCCTCATGTTGAGGTGGAACCTCCTGTACTCCATCTTGTACCTTCCTTCCGATGTTTGTTAGACAAATATATCACACTAGGGGTAAAATGTAGAGGTGGCCACTGTGAACTGTATAAGGAACAAAGTAGGTGGGAAAAAGGCAGGAAGGCAGGAAGGCAGGCAGGGAGGGAGGAAAGGAGGGAGGAAGGGAGGGAGGGAGGAAGGAAGGAACTCAGAAGGAAGGAAGAAACTCGGAAGGAAGGAACCAGGAAGGAAGGAAGGAAGGAAGGAAGGAAGGAAGGAAGGAAGGAAGGAAGGAAGGAAGGAAGGGAGGGAAAGAAAAGAAAGAAGGAAGGGAAAGAAAAGAAAGAAGGAAGGGAAAGAAAAGAGTCTTGATAGTGGGAACGTGAAGGTTTTTTCAGCTAATTGTAGCACAACCACGAGGATTTTGCAAGGAACTTGCAACACAACCACAAAAGTCTCCATTTTGCAAGGTTTGTGAGGTTGTAGTTCATTTTGCAGTGCTGCATTTCGAAGAAATCTGTGGAAAGATAACTATACCAAGAGGTGGGTAAAGGGCAAATGTAGAAATGCTTTGCTGATTTCAGATGCTGAGTAAAACTCAACGCTTTTCTTGTGCCTTGTGAAAATTGGATCTCACACGTGATCTGCCTTCACCATTGTTCTTCTTCACCTTGCTCTTCTCATTTGCAAAAGATCCAATGATGCTGCAAAGTGCAGCCCAGTTGCAGAGGCACAAATCATACACAGGGAAAATTACACAAGCTGTGTGTAAATAGAAAAATCCTATAGGCTCCATGCCAGTGTAGTAGATTTGTTCTCCATGTGCAAAGTTCATTTTGACATGATCTCACTTGCTATAAAGAATCCATTTCTCTGGCTTGCTTTTCCTTTTAGCTCTCCTATCACACTCTATTAAACATTCGTATTTTTGCTTCTCCAACCCAAAAGGCTGCCTGAGGCAAAGCAATCAGCTCTGTGAGTGGGAGGTGTTTTGGAGTGGAGAAAAAAAAATAGTGTGTATATATAAGCAAAATTGCCAGTCTTTGGGTTTCAAGAATGTAAAGAACACGTCTGGAAAGACACACCGAATGTGCTTTTCACTGTCCACTTACATCTGCACACCAACATATGTCTGATTAGTATAATTTTCATATCAAACTACCACCACGGGGGGGAGGGAAGGGGAAGTTAAAATCATAGATTCATAGAATGGTTTGGACTGGAAAGGACCTTAAAGACCATCTAGTTGCCAATGGCATCCTGGCCTGCATCAGGAACAGTGTGGCCAGCAGGAGCAGGGAGGTCATTCTGCCCCTGTACACTGCACTGGTTAGGCTGCACCTTGAGTCCTGTGTCCAGTCCTGGGCCCCTCAGTTTAGGAAGGAGGTTGACTTGCTGGAAGGTGTCCAGAGAAGGACAACAAAGTCGGTGAGGGATTTGGAACACAAACCCTATGAGGAGAGGCTGAGGGAGCTGGGGTTGCTTAGCCTGGAGAAGAGGAGACTCAGGAGTGACCTTATTGCTCTCTCCAACTCCCTGAAGGGAGGTTGTAGCCAGGCAGAGGTTGGTCTCTTCTCCCAGGCAACCAGCACCAGAACAAGAGGACACAGTCCCCAGGCTGCACCAGGGCACGTTTAGGCCGGATGTTAGGAAGAAGTTCTATACAGAGAGAGTGATTGCCTATTGGAATGTGCTGCCTGGGGAGGTGGTGGAGTCACCATCACTGGAGGTGTTCAGAAGGAGACTTGATGGGGTGCTTGGTGCCATGGTTTAGTTGTTTGGGTGGGTTGGATTGGTTGATAGGTTGGATGTGATGATCTTGAAGGTCTCTTTCAACCTGGTGTATTGTATTGTATTGTACTACACCGACTTGCTAAAGGCCTCATCCACCCTGGCTTTGAACACCTCCAGGGAGGGAACATCCACAACCTCCCTGACAACCTGTCTCAGGGTTTGAACACCCTCATTAAAGAATTTCTTCCTAATCTCCAGGCTGAATCCCAGTCTGGTTCTTCTGACCAAGATACTGAACCTTCTTAAGAAATCCTGAAGTCTGAACTGACACAAGAAACCTTTTAAAGTACTTGTACGGTAAAGCTGTCCCTTCAAATTGCTGAGAGGTTCCATGATCCGTCTCATTTGCTGAGCTGTGTTTGTTCATTTATTTTCACACTATTCTACAGAGCAATGCAGAAACTTAAAAAAAAAAAGTCATGAAAATTCTTCTTTGCAAAAATAAAATGTTTAAAGGGGTTTGATTTCAAAAGTGAAGTGAAGGGCAAAGAACTTGCTTCATAGACATTAAAAAATACAAGGGTTAAGGGAATATATTTCTTTCAAAGCATTTGGATGACCTCATTTATGATATCATCAACACACCAATGTGGAAATAATTCTTTGTATCACTGCTGTTCCATTATTATTGCTCATAATGTATGTTTTGGTTATGTCTTGGCTGTGATACTTAACACCAGCCACCTCTGCATGATATTCCTATGTGTAAGGATAGTCTCCATGGACACACCACAAAAACAAAGCTAGTCACATTGTGTGTTAAGAAGCACTTATGAAAATGTTTTTTAATAACTGTTTAAGAAATTCTTTAGAGTGAGGGTTGGTGAGACACTGGAACAGGTTGCCCAGGCAGGTCAGGGATGTCCCCCCCCCGGAGGTGTTCAAGGCCAGGTTGGATGAGGCCTTGGTCTGGTGGAAGGTGTCCCTGCCCATGACAGGGGGCTTGGGACTAGAGAATAGACTAGACTAGACTAGACTAGACTAGACTAGACTAGAATAGAATAGAATAGAATAGAATAGACCAGGTTGGAAGAGACCTTCAAGATCATCGCGTCCAACCTATCATACAACACCACCTAATTGACAAACCATGGCACCAAGCACCCCATCAAGTCTCCTCCTGAACACCTCCAATGAAGGTGACTCCACCACCTCCACGGGCAGCCCATTCCAATGGGCAATCACTCTCTCTATGTAGAACTTCCTCCTAACATCCAGCTTAAACCTCCCCAGCGCAGCCTGAGACTGTGTCCTCTTGTTCTGGTGCTGGCTGCCTGGGAGAAGAGACCAACCTCTGCCTGGCTACAACCTCCTTTCAGGTAGTTGTAGAGAGCAATAAGGTCACTCCTGAGTCTCCTCTTCTCCAGGCTAAGCAATCCCAGCTCCCTCAGCCTCTCCTCAAAGGGCTTGTCTTCCAAACCCCTCACCAACTTTGTTGCCCTTCTCTGGACACGCTCCAGCATGTCAACCTCCTTCCTAAACTGAGGGCCCCAGAACTGGATGCAGGACTTATGGTGCGGCCAAACCAGTGCAGTGTACAGGGGCAGAATGACCTCCCTGCTCCTGCTGGCCACACTGTTCCTGTTGCAGGCCAAGATGCCATTGGGCCTCTTGGCTGCCTGGGCACACTGCAGCCTCGTGTTCAGCCTACCATCGACCAGTACCCCCAGGTCCCTCTCTGCCTGGCTGTTCTCCAGCCACTCTGACCCCAGCCTGTGGCACTGCCTGGGGTTGCTGTGGCCAATGTGCAGTACCTGGCACTTAGATGTGTTCAATCTCATGCCCTTGGACTCTGCCCATCTGATCTTTAAGGTCCATTCCAACCCAAACTATTCTGGGATTCTAAATATGTTAAGATACGATGAATCATTCGTAACAGACTTGCAGGCCAACTGACTGCTCATAAATAATTAATATGAGACTTTTAGTGAAGTCCTAACAAGATAAATTACTTTTATTTACTTACACACCTCTAATTCTTGCTAGCAAGTTCTTATTCATAACTTCTCATTAATAAATTTCCCCTACAAAAAGGGGAATGGATCCTCCATACAAATGGATCCTCCACACAAAATGTTGTCAACTTTATATAATACAGTGAACTAACATCCTAAAAGCAACATCTCCTTATTACACAGCTCACAGTAACAAATTTCAAGAAATTAATAGAAAAAAATTAATTATAGAGCAGCGCACTTAATTAATTGTCCTCATTGAGTGCTTAATTAGATGAAACCTCAATTCATCTGGTGATCAGTTCATTGATTGCTAGCAGCTGAATGTAAATATCACCTCAGCAAGTAACTAAAGATTTGTTACAAGCAAAATATCATTTTGACAGATACTGTTGTAGTGCTTCTGCCATCATGTTCACAACACCTAAACTCAAGGTTTGCTGGAATAAGTTACCATAAAGAATATGTTCTTCTATCGTTTGTGCAATAGGATTCTACAGCTTTGCCCTTTAAGGTTTCAGCCAACAATATCTGCTTTCCCAGGGAGTAACCATGACAGTGTCTGAAAGCCCAAGTGCGCTTCATAGAACTCACCTTAGAGCTGTACACTTACAGTGCTCATGGCAGAGTGATATCGTGTCATCAAGCAGTAAGTAACGTATGTAGGGTCACTCTTGCACAGGAGATCCTCAAATCACAGCTCATGTTCCTTTACATAGAGTGGCTTAGGCTGGAAGGGAGCTTACAGACCATCAACTCCAACCTCCCCGCCATGGGCAGGGACACCTCTGCTATGAGGATAGGCTCAGGGAGCTGGAGGTGTTCAGCCTGGAGAGGAGAAGAGTCTGGGGGCAACTTAGAGCTGCCTTCTAATAACTGAAGGTGCTCTACAAGAAGGCTGCAGAGGGACTTCTCATAAGGCTGTCAAACAATAGGGAAAGGGGGAATGATTTTAAGCTGAGGGACAGTAGGGTTAGACTGGATCTTAGGAAGAAGTCCTTCAGTATGAGGGTGGTGAGACTCTGGAATATGCTGCTCAGGAAGGCAGTGGATGCCTTCTCTCTGGGGGCATTAAAGGCCAGGATGGGAGAGGCCTTGAGCAGCTGAGTCTAGTCTTGAGACATCCCTGCCCATGGCAAGGATGTTGGAACAGATGATCTCTAAGGCCCTTTCAACCTAAGCCATTCTATGATTCTATGAATTTGTTATTACAAACAGAGCTAGGAAGATGAAAGTTTGGCTATTCCATTCCCTGCTCATTCACAGACACGTATAACAAATTTAACATAGTTGTCCAAGAAAACATTAGCTAATGGAATAACTCATGTCACTGACTGGACTCACATGAAAGAACCCCAGTGGCCCTGATATGTATGGCATTTTCATTCCCAGCAGATACTTCACTTGTGAAGTCACAACGTGCGTAGCTGCTCCTGTTGTCATTGCACTTATCACTGGTTCTGTTAGCAAGAAAGTGGCACTGCCCAGCTGCAGCACAAACATCACTACCTGAAAGGCAAAAAAGGCATGAATATCAGAAATTATAATAAAAATGCAGATGTCTGGTGATAGGACAATGAGCCAGGGTCCTTGTAATAAACTAAGATAAATCAGGTTAAGATAAATAGTCCATTGAAGAGCAACCGTAGCTGAAAATGGAACCCACTGGAGCTCTGCATTTTCACCTGCATTATCTTACTCACATCACTGGTTTGTGAGAGTCTAGCATTAGTGGAGTGACAAAAGTCACTAATTCAATCACCTGTGTAATCTGGTATAGGTGATGCTGCTCTGGCAGGGGGGTTGGACTAGATGATCTTTCAAGTTCCCTTCCAGCCCCTGAAATTCTGTGATTCTGTGAAAAGTGGACTCGTAGAAGCTGCCTTTGTGCAATGCCCAGCATTGTCTCCAGCTCAGATACATGACCATAATAAATTCTATGAGGACATCAGCACAGCAGAGCACCATTAACTAAAGCAGGTCCAAAGGTGAGGTAGGTGCTAAGGCTCCACTGCTACCCAGGATAACTTCAACAGACAGCAGCTGTCCCCAAATACATCATATTTGTTCTTCTTGTCCCAGAGTACCTCCTCTATCCCAGCTTATTCATCAGTTTTAATTTAGTTTGGGAAGTAGAAGCAGATCACTAACTTAACTCTCCATTACCAGCAAGATGTGCCCTGTCACCTTATCTGGGAACTGCAGCAAGTGTTAGCCAGGAGGCTGGGATTGTGATGAGAAACATGGATTCGCATGCTTAACAGCACTCAGGAGGATGGCAAAGTTTAATCACAGCCTCAATCCAGGCTTTCACTTGAACATTGTGGATCAGTTGCTTTAAGGCACTCCTCTCAGGAATTTCAACCTGGAGGTTTCAATCTGGCCTCTAACCACTAAACTTGCATAAAAGACTAGTGGCAGCACTACAATCACCAGCTGCATTAGCATGAGTCTAATGCAAGCGACATTACTCACCTGGGAGAGGAGCCCATGCACATGGCCCACTCCCCTATCAAACCTGATCTGAAGATGCAGGCAGAGAATGTTTTGGTTCTTTTCATTCCAATCAGGCTTAAATAGGACATAGACTGAGTTAAATCAGTTGGTGCAGCTCAAGGTATATGAAAAAGCAGAACTTTTTAAAATGAAAGGCAATGGTCCAATGGATTTACACACCTTAAGCAGCTAAGCAAGAAATGTCCGCACTGCATTTTGAAGTTAGATCAAATGCAGGCACCAGCTTCCCACTTGACACGTTTTGACCTTTAACACTCCAAGCTTGCTGGGGACAGCATCAGAGGCTGTCAGGCTGTGAGCACAGCACTCCTGCATGAATAGCTCTGTGCATGCACAGAGGATACTGCTGTTTCCAGCATCCTGCACAGCGTGGTGCTGCACACACGGGTGCAAAGAGACAGCACAAGCAGCAGCCACGCACAAGCAGTATCAGCTCTACTCCATGTGCTGTCTGTGGGGTTTCCCTCATGCTGCTATCCAGTCATAACTCTGTAACCAGTAAAAGAACAAAAAAAATGCAACAGAAATGAACATACTTCTTGGTGTTTCATACTGCCTAACATGGGCGCACGGCCCAGCTCCCGCCAAGTGCACAGGCCATTGGAGATCCCCTGCTGGACTCCCTGCCTCGTCCTCTGCATGGTAGAGGAATTCAATGCACCAAGCGCAGGGGTCTGGGTTTCTTTCAGGAGGAACTGTACCCAGGAGGTGTTGCAATGCTGAGTGCTGGAACATTTCTTCTTTTTAAATATTTACAAGGAAAGAGGGAAGCCTTCTTTGAAGACCTAAGCAACTGGCAATGGATAAAGGAACTCAGTGCTTGTGGTCAGAACAGGAAAAGAAAAGAAATTTAAAAGACCTCTGATCATTTGAATAAGCTTTGGAGAATCATTTGTAGACATCTGTTTTACTAATTTATTTCACTTTAATGATGGGTGTGTGAACTCTGAAGAGAATTTAATAATGCATTCCCTACTGTTTTTAATTATTTAATATTGTATAGTATTTCTCTTCAAGCCAAGAGCAATAGTAAACCCCAGGAATATGTCAGTGCTTACCAGGAGCTGATTCATGCTCTGTTTCTGAAGAAATGGGAGCACCACCAACAATTGCCTATTATATTAGGGTGGATTGAATGTGATTTTACCCCATATTGCAACACCCTAGGAGCATGTACACAGACAATTACCACATCTTAACAAAGGAGCAGTAAATTCCTGAAACACATTCATTCCATCACTCCTGAATGTCAGACCAGACCCACGGTCAATTTTTTCGGGGGGGGGGGGGAAGGAACTACAAAAGCCTTAACTGACAGCAATGCAATGCAGCAGTAGCATAAAGAATGTGTGTTTGCCTCTGACCTGAATGATGCCTCCTAGAAACGAAACTGCTGCTGCAACTCCAATCCTCTGCATTTCAAACTCCGAGAGGCCCAGCACTCTGGAGTTATTGTTCGTGGTGAAATTCATGCTGACTGAGGGAACAAGACGCTCAACTGCGTTGGCAGATATTAAAGAAGTCAAAGCAAAGGTCCCTATTGAAACCAAAAGAAAAGAAGCAGCCACACATTAGTCACCATATTTCTATGCCTGTCTGTACTCACAGAATCACAGAACTGTCAGGGTTGGAAGGGACCTCAAAGATCACCCAGTTCCAAGACCCCTGACATGGGCACGGACGCCTCGCACTAGATCAGGTTGCGCACAGCCACATCCAGCCTGCCCTTAGAACCTTCCAGGGATGGGGCTTCTAGATCAGGTTGCCCAGAGTCCTGTTGAGCCTCATGTTGATTATCTCCAGATATGGGGCCTCAACCTGTTCCAGTGTCTCACCACCCTCATGGTGAAGAACCTCTTCCTAACATCCCATCTGAATACACCCACTTCCAGTTTTGTTTCATTCCCCCTAGTCCTATCCCCACCCAACATAGTTTCATAGTTTCATAGTTTCAGTTAGGGTTGGAAGAGACCACAAGGATCATCTAGTTCCAACCCCCCAGCCATGGGCAGGGACACTCTACACTAGAGCAGGCTGGCCAGAGCCTCATCCAGCCTGGGCTTAAACACCTCCAGGGACGGGGCCTCAACCACCTCCCTGGACAACCCATTCCAGGGCCTCACCACCCTCACGGTGAAGAACTTCCTCCTCATGTCCAGCCTGAATCTCCCCACCTTCAGTTTCATTCCATTCCCTCTAGTCCTATCACTCCCTAATACCCTGAAAAGTCCCTCCCCAGCCTTCTTGTAGGCCCCTTCAGATACTGGAAGGCCACAATGAGGTCACCTGGGAGCCTTCTCTTCTCCAGACTGAACAGCCCCAACTCCTTCAGTCTATCCTCACAGGAGAGGTGCTCCAGCCCTCTGCTCATCCTCGTGGCCCTTCGCTGGACACCTTCCAGCACCTCCAGATCCCTCTTGGAATAGGGGCTCCAGAACTGGAGGCAGTACTCCAGGTGGGGTCTCACCAGAGCTGAGTAGAGGGGGAGAATCCCCTCCCTTGACCTGCTGGCCACACTTCTCCTGATGCAGCCCGGGATCTGATTGGCTTTCCAGGCTGCAAGTGCACATTGAGAGCTCCTGTTGAGCTTCTCCTCCCCCAGCACCTCTCTCATCCTAAAAAGCCCCTCATGACTCTTAATCTGGTTTTCAACACTTGGCTCTTGTGAGTGAAATTGCCATTTGGGACACTGTGCCTCTCATGGTAAGAACAATTCCTGAGGTAAACCTTTTATGTGACACACCTTTCATCATGAGCATGTTCATTTACACGTGTTACAAACGAGGTTCTAACACAACAATTCGCCATGATTTCAAGTTATCAGAAATGCTTTTAACTCACCCTGGGTGTCATGAGACTCCTTTTTGCCTGGAGATCCCAAATGTCCCAAATTCATGCTGCGTACATAGTACCTAGCCCATTAAGTTAGCAGCTGTATGTGTTCAAAAACCCAACAATCTGAACTCTAATAAAACGAAGCCAGGTTATGAAAGAAAGATTTTTATTTGCTGAGGGAGGTAAAGCAAGTTTAATGACACATAGATGAATAGGAATGATAACTCAGTGTAGCCTGGAGAAGTAGAGGCTCAGGGGAGACCTTATTGCTCTCTGCAGAGCTCCAAGTGGTTCCATGTGGCTCCAAGTGCCACATCCAATCCTTTTTTGAACACCTGCAGGGATGATGACTCCACCACCTCCCTGGGCAGCACATTCCAATGGCAAATTACTCTTTCTGGGAAGAACTTTCTCCTCACCTCCAGCCTAAATCTCCCCTGGTGCAGCTTGAGACTGTATCCTCTTGTTCTGCTGCTGGTTGCCTGGGAGAAGAGACCAATCCCCACCTGTATATGACCACCTTTCAGGAAGCTGTAGAGAGCAATAAGGTCTCCTTAAGTCTACTACTGCAGGACAGTTCTACTTTCACCTTGGCCTTCACAGAGTACACCTCCCAGTATGAATTCTTCAGGATTTTGCCATGGACACCTCCACCCTGAAAAATTACCAATGAGTCCTATCTTTTGCTTCTCATGTATTAACCTGCTAATCATTAATAAAAGAACTTCTGTCACAAGGGCAGCTTAGTTTCTTTAGTCACCTTTGGTGTGGAACCTTATCAGTAACTGTTTGGCCATTCTGATATCTTAGATTCAAAGTATTTCCTTTCTCCATGTGCTTACTCATACATAGGAGGTCGGAGTGGCAGGAGTTTCCTTTGCAGCAGTCACAGTAAGCCCTCTGCAACAGAATCTGATTATATATGCCATTTAGTGTTCCTATTTTGTATTCTAGTCTACAAATAACAGGGTGCAAGAGAAGTCTGCAGTTCCCAAGATCCCTTCCTCTGACAGCTGAAATTACAGGGATAATTTGACAGCCCTATGGCCTCGTCACACAACCTCCCCATTACACCTTTGTCAGAAAGGTGTCCCACCAGTCCCTCATCCTCTTCATATGGTGACAGGTTGGACTTGATGATCTTTGAGGTCTCTTCCAACCTCAGCAATACTGTGATACTGTGATACTGTGATGGTAATCTTCACATTCCTTTTTTTTAAGCCTTCTAAACATCTTGCCTATGTTTGACCTGCCATGTTTCACAGCTTTCCTGCTCAATTCATTGCTGGGCAGGGAGAAATTTGATGAAGTTCAACCTTCTTGCACCTGGAAGGAACAACTCCCTGCACCAATATAGGTTGGGGATGGACCTGCTGGAGAGCAATGAAGGGGAAAGGGACCTGGGGGTCCTGGTGCATGGAAGGATGACCATGAGCCAGCAATGTGCTCTGGTGGCCAAGAAGACCAATGCTATTCTGGGCTGGATTAGAAAGGGTGTGACCAGTAGGTCAGGAGAGGTTCTCCTCCTCCTCTACTCTGCACCGGTGAGGCCATATCTGGAATATTGTGTCCAGTTCTGGGCCCCTCAGCTCAAGAAAGAGTGAGCTGCTTGAGAGTCCAGCACAGAGCCACAAGGATGATGAAGGGAATGGAGCATCTTCCATATGAGGAGAGACTGAGGGAGCTGAGGGCTCTGTAGCTTAGAGGAGACTGAGAGGTGACCTCATCAATGTTTATAAAATATGTAAAGGGTGAGTCCTGAGAGGCTGGAGCCAGGCTCTGCCCGGTGGTGCCTGGTGACAGCACAAGGGGCAGTGGTGGAAGTTGAAGCATTGGAAGTTTCACATAAATATGAGGAAAAATTGTGACAGAGCCCTGGAACAGGCTGCCCAGGAGCAGGCTGCCCAGTGGGGTTGTGGAGTCTTCCTCTCTGGAGATATTCAAAACTCACCTGGATGTGTTCCTGTGTGGTCTGCTCTAGGTGATCCTGCTCTGGCAGGGGGGTTGGACAGGATGAGCTTTTGAGGTCCCTCCCAGCCCCTGAAATTCTGTGATTCTGTGATTTGGTCAAGCTTTCCAGTTTTCAAGGGCCAAACTCTTCCCTCTGGCAGTGCCCTTAATTTTGTTGTTGAAGTATGAAGAGCTTTCTCCAATCACATTTTCTTTTTTGAATCGTGATGCACATTGGACCTGGGCCTAAAATGTTTTTGTTTGTTTGTTTCCCAAACAACATTCAGGGCAATTGTTGGTATTGTGCTTTTCAGATCGATCTTTTTTTTCTTTTAAACCTGTTCTCTACTTTTTACTTAGGAAAAAAAAAAGAGAGAGAGTTTACATCAAACTGGACGTGAAAACAGTTTACATCCAACTGTAAGAGCTAGCTGTGGTATTATGACAGATGAAACTGTCTCAGGGGATGTTTCAAGACCAACTATTCCAAAAATAGTCAAGGAAAAGGTGTAGGGGTTACTTGGTTATGTCTTCTAAAACAGATCAGCTGTGTCACAGAAGAGACATTTCAGGTAAGTGAACTGGTGAATTTTCCATTCCATATTAACACAACTGACTTCACTAGCAAAGGGCACTTCTACAGCCTGTACACCTATGGAGAGCTCTTCTGATCTTACAGAAAATGCTGGTAGAAGAGATTGTGAACAGTGTATGTGAGGAATGATGGAGCATTCGTGGGACAGCTCCAGTTCAGCTTGCACATCGTAACTCCTTAACTGGAGCTGGTGGGGTGAGTGCGTGAGGCTAATGAAAGGATCAACAGCATACCACACGAATTCATTTTAAAAAATGTTGGTTTGTTCCCTTTTTTCCTTAAGATTAAATCCTGAAATAGACACCTGTGAAAGGAGCAGGTTTCCACACCAAGGTCCATGCAGGAACTCACAGTTATGGAGCTGTGGGACTCAGCGAATCATCCTCTGAACAAGGATCCTCCAACACAAGGATAAAGTATGAGACTTAACTGTTTAGTCTTGGATCATTTTCACTCTATTGATCTTATAACAGCAAAGTTCAGCTCCCATTTCCTTTGTTCTGAGCACGTGTTTAGCAAATAGCCCGTTACCTGTCGCAACGTGGCGTCCCATTCCAAACATGGCATAGACAATGGCAGGGAAGAAAGAGCCATATAAACCAAAAACTGGATGGACTGAAGACAGAATTGCAAAGGCCAGCCCTAAAGGAAGATAAATGGAATTACTTCATTATATTAAGATAAAACTAAACTGCTGTACATTCATTTATTTAAGAGGAAACACCTACAATTGTATTAAGAGCAGGTAAAAACCTACCTTCGCTCACCATAAGCCAGCTACTGCACAGTGAGGGCCAGAAAGGACTGTGAAAGGTTTTTTCATCTACTATTTGGTATCAGAGTCCTCACACTTCCTTCTGAATCTTGGTTACCAGCAGAAACAAATGGGTCACAGATACAATTTGTGGCACCAGCTCCCATATATTCAGGTCATCTCCCTCAGCAGTTCCAAACTTCTTTTTAATAGATGATCCTCACAAAGATGGGTTGGAAACTGCCAAGGCTCCAGGCAGTCAGATGCTTATTTCTTACAAGCAGTTCAAAACCTATAATTTTGGTTTGGATGGAGCCCCTTCAGTCTGCTTTCTCCTAATTTCTTAAACTAAAGAGTTCATTGCCTAGGGGTTTTAATTCTTTAGATATTAACATACTGTTTTTGTTATGTAAAGCTGTCAGCCCAGAAATGGAAAATGATTGACTTCCATGTTGGGAGGGAGAATGAACTGAGATGGTTAGGATTTACCTTCATTGCTTAGCTAAAGGGGACAGCACCCATCTTTTCCTTACAAAGTCTCAGAGTATACCAAGAAATCATCTTTTAACAGAGACATTCCTGCAGAGAAGCAGCTTTGGGCACTGTTCAGCTTTCAAGACAGCAAGCAAGTCAGCTGCAAGAGAAACTGCCCAGACTATGCTTTCGACCCGCAACCTCTCCTGGCACTTCACAGCTTTTGCTCCTAGAAACTTAAAGTAGCAGAAATTATCTGTCAAAATTGCTCCACAAATCCTGGTGAATATCTTGTCATGCAGTTGCGAAGACAGGACAGGTTTGGGTAACACAGAAGCTGCCTGAAGTCCACCATAACCAGTCTGAGCTGGTTTGTGTGTGTGTGCATGGCCATGCATGGTCTGTACTAGAGGTCATTCAGGTCTATGAAATTAATCTGCCTTCTGTTTACAACTGAAATCGCTAAAAAAAATTCAATGTGTTCTAATAAAACTTTCCAGACTGGTGTATGGGGGTCTAATAACACAGAGGGTGGCAAAGAGTATTTTTGCTTATAAGCTTTCAGAGGCAGTTCTTAACATTTTGATTCAAGACCTCCCTTCTTGAATCTGTATTTGAGAGTGCCAGGAAAAGCACATGGCTGGGGGAGGCAATAAAATGGGAAAAGGCAAGAAGTGTCAAGGCCCCTGTAAAGCAGATGAGGCCTAGCAATTCACTTGTTCTTAGAAAAACAACTTCTTAGAAAGTGAAGATTTTGCTAAGATGGGTCTTACATGGATTACCTGTCAGTTACAACTTGGAGAGATCTTGAAACATGTCTTTGATGCCTTTTTAAACATCAGAATAGACTTCATTTCACTTTTGCTTTTTAATTAGCTTAGTACTGATCATGCCTTCTGCTTTTTTCTCCTAGCACACCATCATCATGAACCAGAAAGTTCCTTGGAATCTTATTTCTACATCCATGTTCACATTCCCAATAGATGCTAAAGAGGAATCTGACCAAAAGGAACACAGAAGGGTATGTCTGAGGAGAATAAAAACAGCACATCAGAAAATTGCATGACGCTATCTGGGTAAAAGTAAGCAGGGGGAAAAAAAAGAAAAAGAAAAAGGGGAAGAAAAAGGGAAAGAAATTAAAATGAAAATAAAAAGGAAAAGGAAAAGGAAAAGGAAAAGGAAAAGGAAAAGGAAAAGGAAAAGGAAAAAAGGAAAAGGAAAAGGAAAAGGAAAAGGAAAAGGAAAAGGAAAAGAAAAGGAAAATAAAAATGAAAATAAAAAGAAAGAAAAAGAAAAGGAAAAAGAAAAGAAAAAGAAAAAGGAAAAAGAAAAAGAAAAAGAAAAGAAAAAGAAAAAAAAAAAAAGAAAAGAAAAAGAAAAGAAAAAGAAAAAGAGAAAAAGAAAAAGAAAGAAAAAGAAAAAAGAAAAAGAAAAAGAAAAGAAAAAGAAAAAGAAAAGAAAAAAGAAAAGAAAAGAAAAAGAAAAGAAAAAGAAAAGAAAAAGAAAAAGAAAAAGAAAAAGAAAAAGAAAAAGAAAAAGGAAAAAAGAAAAAATATTTTAAGGCTTGTTGACCACTGAAAGCTTTGCCATTATAACTATTTCATAAGCAAAACAAACAAAAAGTAGCAAAATTTGCTACTCGAATACCTCTCTCACAGATATTCTGGTTTTGCTTAAGAAAAAAAGGAGGAAAAAAAAGGCATTCTGCAAAGCTAATTTATTATACTCTGAACCATAAAGAAAGCAGCAAATTCTGTATAACTTCAGCCACACTGCAATTAGAACAACATAGCTGAAATGAAGTGACCTCTCTGTGTGGACGAGGGAAATACTCAAGATTCAGTACTGAGTGCTAAGCCAGATGTGTATTTTACAAGCACTGTTGGGAAGAAGACAAATCCTGGTTAAGATGATCTGCAAAATTCTCTGTGTTTAAGACACTCCCTCATTAAATGAAAGAAATTCTCTCATACTGAACCAGAGTATAACAAACACAGAACATTTCCATCCAAAAATATTCCCATTTCCAAACATTCCCATTCACACACTGCAGAGCAGCTGCACAATCGATGGAGAAGTCCCCTTGGTGAGATCCTTCACCTGCTCTCCTCCTCGCATTTTTTTCCTAATGTTTGGAATCACAGACATTAAGGGTTGGAAAAGACCTTGAGAGATCACTGAGTCCAATCTCCCTGCCAGGGCAGGATCACACAGGAATGTGTCCAGGCAGATTTTTAAATCTCCAGAGGATGCTTCCACAATCACTCTGGGCAGCCTGCTCCAGTGTTTTGTCACCCCCACAGTGAGAGCTCCCGCTTGCACCCACTGCCCCTTGTTCTGTCATTGGGCATATCTGAGCAGAGCCTGGCTCTGCCCTCCTGATGCTTGCCGCTCACATCTTTATAAACATGAATGAGGTCACCCCACAGGCTCCTCTTCTCCAAGCTACAGAGCCCCAGCTCCCTCAGCCTTTCCTCAGCAAGGAGATATTCCACTCCCCTAATCATCTTTGTGGCTCTGTGCTGGACTCTCTCAAGCAGTTCCCTGAGTCCTTCTTGAACTGAGAGGCCCAGAACTGGACACAATATTCCAGGTGTGGCCTCACTAGGGCTGAGTAGAGGGGGAGGAGAATCTCTCTCAACCTACTAACCATACTCCTTCTAATACACCCCGGAATAGCTTTGGCCTTGGCCAAAAGGGCACATTGCTGGCTCATGATCTTCTAACAACCAGGACCCCCAGGTCCCTCTCCTCTGCACTACTCTCCAACAGGTCAGTCCCCAGCCTACTCTGGAATCCATCAGTCATAACAATGGAAACACAAACCTCCCTCCTTGCTTGGAAAGCTTAACACTTTTGAAAGACACATGAAAGATCAAATTCATTCTGTAGACACCAGATAATGTTCAGACCATCTTTCAGTCTGTGCTTCACATTTTGAGCCTTGAAGTGTTCCTTGTAAAATCCACACGCTTCACTTGTAACAGGTTTTCACCCAAGGTTAGCCTAGCACTCAGTTCAAGAGGTTAGCTTACAAGCTGTACAGATCAAAACCAAAGGCTATGCTGGAATATTTCCAGAGGACTCTTAGCTCTTCTACTGCTCAGTATTTCCCATGACTCCAGGACTCAGGACAGCATACATTGTTCTTTCCTCTCAACATTGACAAGGAAAACAAGGGTTCTGCTACCGCAAAATGTTCTGTCACCATCTGGCTGTAAAAACCAATTCTTGCTTCTCTTCATGCATTTACTTCATGTTTCCTAAGACCCTCTGAATCTGAAACATCTGACAACTACAGCCATAAACTGTATATGCAGTGGGGAGAGCACAGGAAGATCAGAGCAGCCCTAGATCATACACACACAAACTGTCACCGTTTCAGTTCAGCTCTCTGAGTTGAACCCCAGGGCTCAATGAAACCTTATGGTCACAAGGACTGGGCAACAGAAATCTGGTGTGAGCCCTGTAAAACTGTGGGAAAGGGGTTTCCCTGCCCTGCAAACCCCCAGCATCCTACAGGGAATTTGCTTGATCCACAAACTTTCTGCTGAGAAATCTCTTGTTCAGAGGAAAACAATATAAACACAAATCCAGCCCTTGTATTTTGCCCTTCATGCAGAGAGCTTCCACAGTCTTTTTGCATTAAGTTTCTAGGAGGATCTCTCTTTTTTGTTTGTTTTTCTTCATGGTGAGGTCATGACAGTCAAGAGAGAGCTAAAATTACCAGCCTTTGACTCCAGTCCTGGCTCTGTTTGTCACCTTTCTGCCCCCATTTCTAAAGGATATCTATTGTGTGCACAACCAGAGAGCCATCACAAACCAAACTTCGTAAAGAATGAAGGCTTCCTCGGTAGCTATAGAAAGTTCTAATGGTTCAGATATTTGTAAAGACAGAATGGGCAGCACATTTCAGCTCATTTCACTTATTTGCATATTAAACTTTGCCTCAATGCATTACATATGCTCAAGATCTAGTCAAAAGACAGGAAACATCATTATTTTTTCCCATTCCAAACAGTAATAACACTCAAAGGAAATGGATTATAAAATAAGGCTTCCAGATAATCTTCACTGGCAACATAGAGAAGCCTCAATGGCAGTGCCATGAAGGTTTTCAAATAAGAATATCAGTCCCATGGAAAGAAATGCAAACAATGAATGGGCAGTGGGTTCAGGTACCAGGACATTAATAGTGTGGTTCTTTGTTTTAACTGCCCCTTTGTCATCAGGTAACATCTGGGGCACAGTTTCATTGAAATCATGTTTTCTGACTAGCACCAGATGCATAACAACACTCTAGTATGCCACGGTTAAAGAACAGGAGATATTACCCCACTGTTGGTAAATGTCAAATGCAGGTAACTACAAAAACAACGAGGCTGATGCAAATAGAAACACAGGAGAAAGGTCTCAGTCTGAGTTGATGGTTTCTGCTAATCAGCATAATGCCAAACCTATAGCAATAAAATGTATTTTCCACAGAAAGAGCTACAAATCATCAGAGTATGGTCAAGTAGTTAACAATTTTCTGCATGTGGAAATATGCTCATGATGTATACATATGTTCTGAGGAAAGCTAAACCATGCCTTTCGGACATCTGATATACAAACCAGAATTTTCAGTGAAGCAGCAGGCAAAGTAGAAAGTCTACAATTATAGAATACAGAATTAACCAGGTTGGAAAAGACCTTCGAGATCATCAAGTCCAACCTATCACCCAACACCATCTAATCAACTACACCATGGCACCAAGTGCCTCATCCAATCTTATTTTAAACACCACCTCCCTGGGCAGCCCATTCCAATGGCAAATAACTCTCTCTGTGTAGAATTTCTTCCTAACATCCAGCCTAAACCTCCCCTGGCACAGCTTGAGACTGTGTCCTTTTGTTCTGCTGCTGCTTGCCTGGGAGAAGAGACCAACCCCCACCTGGCTACAACCTCCCTTCAGGTAGATGTAGGGAGCAAGAAGGTCTCCCCTGAGCTTCCTCTTCTCCAGGCTAAACAACCCCAGCTCCCTCTCCTCACAGGGGTATGACTCTCCTCAAGAGATAGGACTCTTGACAGACAACCAGAGATTAAATGTTTAGACCTCTTCAGGATGAATTTGGCATGGTATCTGAACTGTCATACGTCAACCAGCCATAATACCTGCGGAATCTGGCCATCTCCAAGATACAGTTAAAGACACATGCTGAAAGGGAATTCTAGGGAAACTCCTCTGCCTCTCAGTAAGAATAAATGGGGACTGAAAGCAATAAGAAGGTTCTGGTGAGAAGGTAACTATGCGGTACTCTTCTGAGAAGCATCAACCTTGTGGAAAACAAAGACCAACAAATGACTTAAGAAGGCCTTAGCCAAGATGAAAACCCATGAGAAGAGAATCTGTTTGGTTAAATTGGTGGCCAAGAGGTTTCCTGATCTCTCTGACCTGGGGGATTATAGGTGATGACATTTCTTCTTCTTCAGGGAACTCACATCTCCTGGGTTGGTCAGTCTCTGTCCATGGTGCTCAGGCACCCCCCAGGTGCAGGGATCTGTGCAGCTTCTCTGGTCATGCTGAGAGAAGGGTAGCTTGACACTAAGGCTCCAGAGGACTCAGAGGTCATTTAGCAGCTGAATTCCCTTGGAGGAATTTTTATAGGCATTAGAAATGAAATATTGCATGCACCAGTGTTTTTCTCCTCTGCTGGAAAGCTTATAAGTGTGAACCATTGCCTCACATCGACTTGCTAACATGTTACATTCCATGATCAGCTTACATCATTATTCTTTGTGTGGGAGAGCTGCAACAGAGTTCAGCTGGACACCTCTTCCATAAATCACTTCTGAACTACATGGAAGCTCCAATACATTCTCCAAGAGATTTTTCTGGCTCTCTTTCCTAAAGTGCTTATTCAATTTCATCCACACATGCTAGTCGCATGCCAGATGTATATTTACAAGACAGATCCACTCCTGAATAGAATTATTAGGAGAAGGAAGGGAAGGGGAAGGGGAAGGGAAGGGGAAGGGAAGGGGAAAGGGGAGAAGGGGAAGGGGAAGGAAGGAAGGGGAAGGGGAAAGGGAAGGGGCAGGGGAAGGGGAAGGGGAAGGGGAAGGGGAGGGGAAGGGGAAGGGGAAGGGAAGGGAAGGGAAGGAAGGGAAGGGAAGGAAGGGAGGGAAGGAAGGGAAGGGGAGAGGGAAGGGGAGGGAACGGAGGGGAGGTTCAGAGAGGAGAGGTTCAGAGAGGAGAGGAAACGAAAAGAAGAGAAAAGAAAATTAAAAAGAAAAGAGGAAAACAAAAAGAGAAAAAAAAATGAAAAAAGCTAAAAGAAAAGGAGAAAATAAAAAGAAAAATAGCAACCCTCACCCTTAAGAAGACACAGCTGGAGTTGCACCATGGAAAGCTAAAACAAACAAACAAAAAAAAAACCTAAAAAGTAAAAAATTAAAAACTACAGAGTTTTGGCATCATGCCTTCCAAAACACTGGGCAGCAGCTCTGGGATGCATGAAGGCAGTGTAGCTCATTTTTGAATGGCAAGGTCTCCAGCTAGTGTTAAGGAATCAGTTGTGCAGCAATACATCCAGCTCAACATTAAATTCACTTTAATTAAAGCACACACAACACAGCAATCCTCAGTGAGTTATTATCAGGCCTGCAGGATGAAGAAAGAAGTTGGCAAGAATTTCATCAGATGCCATCTACATATTTCACTGTTAGAAGGAAATATGTCTCAAGGGCCCTTCAGCCCCAGAAAAAAAGAGCAGCCCACCCAAACCTGCTTGAGCCAAAGCATTTCTTGTTGATGGTAGGTCACAGGCAAGGCAGCAATACAGAAATTCTATATGGAGTGCCACCATGTGTTAGCTGACCTCAAAAAGGGGTATTCTCCAGAACATTCCAGACACTGCTGTAGTCCCAAATCTGCTAAATGTTGGAAGTTTGGGATCTTATACCCTCACGCTTCCACATGGACAGCTTGTGAGTCCGTGGGCAGGTGTTTGTTTCAGAACAAGCAGCATCATGTTTATGAATGCAGGCAAACACCAGGAACTTGAGAGAGATCAAATCCAGACATGCAGTGGCAGTATTTTAGTTGGGAAAAGCCCACCCATCTGTCTCAACTTATCAATAGATACACCTCAGTTCAAAGCTTCCCAGGAAGGCAACATCTGTTCAGAAGGCAGCTGCTTCCCTGGGTGGAGTGGTGAGAGTGTGAAGGTGACACCTCAGGTGCAGAAGCACAGGGGTTTGCCCTAGCTCAGGGTTAGGCAAGGTGGCACCTGACTTTCTAAAGACCCAGTTCTTCCACACTGTACATGGAAGTAAAGACAACTGAATGTTCAGCACAGCTGCCTTCTACACCTTTCCTACACTCTGTCACCACAGGACACAGATTCTAGTTCATGTACGTCATGATGGAAGACATTTAAATCTAAACTGATGCATGAGCTCATGTGTCTCAAGTAACTGACCTGAAGGTATCCTAGAGGAGCTTGAAGGTTTACATCACACATAGAAACTAGCAGTTTTGACCCTGAAAATCAGAAGATGAATGGTAGTAGCTCTTTAAATCTTTGTCTGACATAGAAGATGGCATTAGAACAGCTCTTCTGAACCATTCTATACCTTTATAAAGGACTTTTTACAAGCAAACATTATCTGCATAGACTGATTCCTGACATGTCTATTAACTTGCCCCTTCCCCCCACCTCACACTTATAAGCATACACCAAAACCTGCTGTGGCACAGGAATTCTCCAGAAAACAAAAGCTCTGTGAGGAGCAGTGATGAGCCATTATCTTTGTTTCATTCACTACGGCATACTAAGCACAGTGATTTTCCTCTTCCCCCCCGCCCCTTACTTCACAAAATGAAGCCAGATATATCATCCAAAAGTTAGATTAGAGGCTGGACCATGGACACTCTGCACCAGAACAGAGCAGTTGCCAGCCTGAAGAATCCGAGCATGGCCAGTGCCAGATGAGTAAGAAGTCCCACAGTAATGGGCACAAACTTGAACATAGGCAGTTCCAGCTAAGCATGAGGAGGAGCCTTTTTACTCTGAGGGTGGTAGAGTACCAGAACAGGCTGCCCAGAATGGTGGTGGAGTCTCTGTCTTGTTCAAAGCCCACCTAGAGCAACCTGCTCTAGATGAACCTGCTCTGGCAGGGGGGGTTGGGCTAGGAGATCTCCCTACCACGCTGTGATTTTGGGAAATAGTGACAACCACAGCTCAGCTCGATGATCTTTCTTCATTATTCTCAAGCTGCTGGACTGCTCTCTGCCCTGGAGCATGCAGCTTTCATCACACAGAAAAAGCTAGCACACCAATGCAGACTTTTCCATATACTTCCACAGCTCAGGTTCATCTCCATGTAACTGAATTTACTTCAAGACGTTGCTGCAGCACTAAGTGATGCTGAGCTCTGCAGCTCAGTTACCACTGCCTTACTGAGTGCTCCTACCACTGCTAGAATTTCTGCCTTTTGTTGTACTACAAAATTTCTTGATTTATATTGTGGGTGGAAGGAAACAGACACAGTAAAACCTCTCAAAATGTGGGGGGTTTCCATTCATGCTACACAAACTATGGAAGCTTTTATTTTTAGGAACAAGTTCTTTACCACGAAGGTAGTGGAACACTGGAACAGGTTGCCCAGGATGGTGGTTGAGGTTCCATCCCTAGAGATACTCAAGGTGAGGCTCAGTGAGGCTCTGGGCAACCTGATCTAGTTGAGGATGTCCCTGCTGACTGCAGAGGGGGTTGGACTGGATGGCCTTGGGAGGTCCCCTCCAACCCAAACCATTCTATGCTTCTATGATGCTACATAACTCTCTCTGCCAAAAACTTTAAAAGGTAGTCCTGTAAGGGGGAGGCTTGCAACAGCCAGGTTCTACACATTGGCCACAACAGCCCCAGACAGTGCTACAGGCTGGGGTCAGAGTGGCTGGAGAGCTGCCAAACAGAAAGGGAGCTGGGGGTACTGGTTGATAGAAGGTTGAACATGAGCCTGCAGTGTGCACAGGTGGCCAAGAAGGCCAATGGCATCCTGGCCTGCATCAGGAACAGTGTGGCCAGCAGGAGCAGGGAGGTCATTCTGCCCTGTACTCAGCACTGGTTAGGCCACACCTTGAGTCCTGTGTCCAGTTCTGGGCCCCTCAGCTTAGGAAAGATGTTGAGATGCTGGAAGGTGTCCAGAGAAGGGCAACAAGGCTGGGGAGGGGTCTGGAGCACAGCCCTGTGAGGAGAGGCTGAGGGAGCTGGGGTTGCTTAGCCTGGAGAAGAGGAGGCTCAGGGGAGAACTTCTTGCTCTCTACAACTCCCTGAAGGGAGGTTGTAGCCAGGTGGGGATTGGTCTCTTCTCCCAGGCAGCCAGCACCAGAACAAGAGGACACAGTCTCAAGCTGTGCCAGGGGAGGTTCATACTGGATATTAGGAAGAAATTCTTCCCAGACAGAGAGACTGGCCATGGGAATGCGCTGCCCAGGGAGGTGGTGGAGTCACCATCCCTGGAGGTGTTTGAGAAGAGACTGGATGAGGCACTTGGTGCCATGGTTTAGTTGATCAGATGGTGTTGGGTGATAGGTTGAACTTGACGATCTTGAAGGTCTCTTCCAACCTGGTTAATTCTATTTTTTTTTCCACCAGGGAAAGAGCTGCTGCCAGCAGGGTCAAAAGAAATATGCTGCATTCAAGTTAATGTATCACAAACATAATCAAATGTTTTGCTGTGTCTAACTCTCCTCCTTTTCCATCCCCTAAAATCATTCTGACATCTTGAGAAGCAGTGAGGAGAGAGGAAAAACAGGTGAGCAGGAGGGAGCAGTTTTAATTAATTTGGTTTTAAATAGCACACAAAAAGGATAAAATTCTTTCTAGTGTGCTTAATAACAATTTAGAAAACCAAAACAAATATTTCCTGTCTTCACTGGATCTTCTTACACAGGCCTGGCACATTCAATTGCTTCTTGTTACGAGACTCAAACAGGAAAAGCCTGGCTAAAACCACCAGCAGTGCAGAACTGCTCTTTAACTTCATGGTTTTGATGACTTTCAACATACTGTTATTAGCAGCATTTTAATTACAGTTGCTCTATACACACATACTGCTGAAATCAGATACTTTGCAGTGCTGTGGCATTAAGGTACTTAAAGTGAAATCATGCCAGTGTGCATGCTCCTAATTACTTTAGAAGTACAAATATTTACACAAATTGGTGGCTTCCACCTCCAGCAGAATGCAGTTAGAGGAGTGCCTGTAATTTGACATTGTGACTGATAGTTAGGCATAGCCAAGATAGGAAATGGTTATGAAATATCACATACATTTTACACCAGGGAAGGAGCTAAAGTCCATCTAAGGCAGATAAGAAGTTGTGATTAGCCTGAGACAAGTTTAAAACATTGCCAAAAGAAGGTCATACCATGAAAGATGCACTAAAAAAAATGACAAAAGCATTTATTTCCCTTTAGCATTACAAACCCAGATCACTGGGCAGGCTTTTGCTTGGGGGAGTTTGGGGAGTTTTTACCTTTTTTGTTTGATTGTTTGGTTTTGGTTTGGTTTGGTTTTTTTAATGCTGCCATATTGAGCATAGCTCCACCCCTACTTTGTATCGCTGCTTGACAATAGACGTGGCAGACAGTGTCATGCAGACAGTGTCATACAGCACCACATCAGCCTAGAAGCACACAAGCCACAGATGCAGGAAGATCCTCTCCATGGCTGTGAGAGGAGAACCCTTTCTGCACAGAAAGCTTTTCATTTGCTGTGCTCTGAGCTTCCACAGGTACTGGCATACTGCCAATGCTTCTCCCAAACCAGCATCCCTGACAGTGCCCTGACCATGTGGACGTATTGTGTTTTCCATATGAAACAGAGGGAGAGGTGGTCACTTAACTGGTAAAACATTGGGGCAGAGTTACTGCTCTCCTCTCTCCTATATTCAATCTTTGAAAAATTGTCAGAGGAATGAGATAACTAGTGAAAATCAGCTCACAGAAATTAACTACAATAGCATCTCACAGAACCACAGAATCACAGAATGTTAGGGGCTGGAAGGGACCTCAAGAGATCATCCAGTCCAGCCCCCCTGCCAGGGCAGCATTACCTAGAGCAGATCACACAGGAACACATCCAGGTGGGTTTTGAGTATCTCCAGAGAAAGAGACTCCACAACCCCCCTGGGCAGCCTGCTCCAGGGCTCTGTCACCCTCACATAAGAGTTCAGACTTCCAATTATTTTCCTTATATTTTTATTTAGACTACCTAATAATATTTTCATTAGGTACATAAGCATGCCTTCGTTTTAAGCAAGGCTTTAGGATAATATTAAACAAGGGGGGGTGAGAGGGGAGGGGGTTGTAGGGTGTGGGAAGGACCAACCAGACTCCAAAAGATCAATCTGAACTGAGTTTCCCGTACCTTGAGTCACCTGTTGGATGGCTAGCATCATCCCAGAAACGGTGTCAGGAAGCAGATTTTCCTTCCAGTTGTAGACGGGCAGCCACTTCACGATGGGCAGCCTTCCCAGACACCAGGCTTTGATATCTTCCCAGCGAACAGCCTGGATCTTCCTCCAGACTGCATTTCTTTTCCTTTCTGCTCCTGTCATCTTTCCCACCTCTCTTTCAGAGGAGTGCACAGCTGAGGAATCACCCTGATCTGTGTGAGTCTGAAGTTGTCTTCTGAGATTTTGCAGTTCCTAAACTACAGAGAAAAAGAATAATTACCAGAAGGACCGAAGGCTTCTGCAGCTGCTCTCTAACTCTACTCAATAAAACCACTTATTAAAGACTCCCATCGTATAAACAGCTCCATGAAACACAAGAAGCCTTTACAGCAAAGATCACATTTTCTGCTCTTTGCAAGAATTTGGTCTAGTCTCACGTTCATTTGTGATTCTTTCCAGTAACCTCCCGCTTTATATTCCCTGTCATGCTTGTGCTTTTGGCCTCAGTCCAGTGGCAAAATGAGGTATTACTGGGGGAGTGTGAGATATAGGCTGGGCTATGCTAATACAAGCGGGAAGTGCCCAGCAGAGCAGGCATCTCCTTGCCAAGCCCAGGAGAGCAGCCTTGCCTCTCCTGGGGGGAACTTTTGTGGCCACAGTCAGAGGCATGGAGTCCTCAGCAGCCCCCTTGCTAGCAAATTTGTTTTACTCAATCAAAGTTTTGTCTCCCAAACGACTGCAGCAAAGCTTATTTATGTAGAAAATGAAGAACATCAGGTAGCAATAAGTCCTGCTGAAAACATTTGCAGATCCTCCCTGTGGGCTGAAGCCTCAGACTCTAGTGTAATGTAGTGAAACTCAGTGAAGAACTGCAAGCTGTCAGCTCCACATGCCAAGAACACTGGTGATGATCCCTCTTCAAATCTACTGCTTTCTGCTCCTGGTAGTCCACCCAGCAAAGGCTCTCTCAAAGAAAACAGTTCAGCAAGTAGCTTTTGATCGTGTAATAGTGGTGGTGAATGGTGCCACAGCCAGCTGGTGGCCAGGCACCAGTGGTGTGCCCCAAGGATCAGTGCTGGGCCCCATCCTCTTCAACATCTTTATTGATGATCTGGATGAGGGCATCGAGTCCATCATCAGTAAATTTGCGGACGACACCAAGCTGGGGGCAGGAGTTGATCTGCTGGAGGGCAGAGAGGCTTTGCAGAGGGACCTCAACAGGCTGGACAGATGGGCAGAGGCCAAGGGCAGGAGATTGAACACATCCAAGTGCCAGGTTCTGCACATTGGCCACAACAACCCCAGGCAGTGCTACAGGCTGGGGTCAGAGTGGCTGAGAGCAGCCAGGCAGAGAGGGACCTGGGGGTACTGGTTGATGGTAGGCTGAACATGAGCCTGCAGTGTGCCCAGGCAGCCAAGAAGGCCAATGGCATCCTGGCCTGCATCAGGAACAGTGTGGCCAGCAGGAGCAGGGAGGTCATTCTGCCCCTGTACACTGCACTGGTTAGGCTGCACCTTGAGTACTGTGTGCAGTTCTGGGGCCCTCAATTTAGGAAGGAGGTTGACTTGCTGGAACATGTCCAGAGAAGGGCAACGAGGTTGGTGAGGGGTTTGGAACACAAGCCCTATGAGGAGAGGCTGAGGGAGCTGGGGTTGTTTAGCCTGGAGAAGAGGAGGCTCAGGGGTGACCTTATTGCTCTCTACAACTCCCTGAAGGGCGGTTGTAGCCAGGCAGAGGTTGGTCTCTTCTCCCAGGCAACCAGCACCAGAACAAGAGGACACAGTCTCGAGCTGTACCAGGGGAGGTTTAGGCTGGATATTAAGAAGAAGTTCTATACAGAGAGAGTGATTGCCCATTGGAATGTGCTGCCCAGGGAGGTGGTGGAGTCACCATCATTGGAGGTGTTCAGGAGGAGACTTGATGGGGTGCTTGGTGCCATGGGTTAGTTGTTTGGGTGGGTTGGATTGGTTGATGGGTTGGATGCCATGCTCTTGAAGGTCTCTTTCAACCTGGTGTATTGTCTTGTATTATTGTATAACATCACGCTCCTTGAGCATGATACAAAGTGCTCAGACACAGAGATAACAGCATGAAAGAGCTGCACATGAGAAGACATTGAAATGCCTTGTCTGATATGGAGCAATGACACAGTGGCTTTCCTCTAAATTTTTTGTATCCCAGCATGGGTAAGGAATTTAAGTGAAAATCTGAGATGCATCACGTGGGTGAAGTGCCCTCCCAATCACTATTCTGCAGCAGGCAGTAAAAATAAACACATTTTAAAAAATATTTCCACTTTTGTAAGATAAATTAATTTACATGTTGAGGTTTAGATGAACAAAACTGAAGCACCACCCACCCAAAACGGCTTTAGAAAAATCAGAATTGGTATCCAAGTGCAACAGGAAGGGTAACACAGGGGCAAATGGACGGGAGCTCGCTCTGCTGAGTGACAGGCAGGTGGGGGTCAATTTTGTGTCCTTTGGAAGTGCAAAAGAAATAAAATTAAACTTAAAAAAAAAAACCCACACCAAACACCAAAATCAAACAAAGAAACCAAACCCAAACAAACAGGAAAAGATTGCTTCAGACAGACCCTCACTTTCAACTGTTCCAGGCACAACTATTCCTTGCTCTGCCCCTCCTTTAACCATGTTCACTGTGTAAAGAACAGAAGAAATTCAGGACAGGTTTATTTTACTGCATTCACTGGAATAAACCTCTAAACATCAATTCCTTTTTGCCTTATTTTTTTCTTCTTTTTAATGTGGGGTTTGTGTTTTGGCTTTTGTGTGTGTGTGTGTCTGTGTGTGTGTCTGTGTGTCCCTGCTTTTAGCTTGAAAGTACAGTTCAAGGACTCCACAATCAAGGCTTTCGTGGCTGCCAAGTCCTTCACGAGACAGACCTTTCCCTACTTTCAGTGATCAGAAGTGGACAGGAATCCTTCCAGCCACCAAAAGATTTACTCAGCTGCAAGTTCTGAAGAAATGTTCAGTACTTTTAACTGTAATAGCATTTGCTAGGGAAAAAAATAATATTAAAGTACATTCTCAGATATATATATGTATGGACAAAAATATACCACATATGGATGCTTGTGTAAGAGGGACTGGTCTCCTGTTTGGTAAATCTAAGCAAACAAATAAATGAATAGATAAATGACAGTGCACTAGAAGCTTTCACAGTGTCACTCTATCACCAAGGTTGGAAGAGATCTCAAAGATCATCAAGTCCAACCTGTCACCACAGACCCCATGCCTAGACCATGGCACTGAGTGCTACATCCAATCCCCTCTTGAACACCTCCAGGGACGGTGACTCCACCACCTCCCCTGGGCAGCACATCCCAATGGCGAATGACTCTCTCGGTGAAGAACTTTCTCCTCACCTCCAGCCTAAACTTCCCCTGGCACAGCTTGAGACTGTGTCCTCTTGTTCTGGTGCTGGTTGCTAGAGAGAAGAGACCAACCCCTTCCTGGCTACAACCACCTTTCAGGTAGTTGTAGAGAGCAATGATGTCTCCCCTGAGCCTCCTCTTCTCCAGGCTAAGCAACCCCAGCTCCCTCGGCCTCTCCTCACAGGGCTGTGCTCAAGGCCTCTCCCCAGCCTTGTTGCCCTTCTCTGGACACCTTCAAGGGTCTCGATGTCCTTCCTAAACTGAGGGGCCCAGAACTGGACACAGGACTCAAGGTGTGGCCTAACCAGTGCAGAGTCCAGGGGGCACAATGACCTCCCTGCTCCTGCTGGCCACACTATTCCTAATGCAGGCCAGGATGCCGTTGGCCTTCTTGGCCACCTGGGCATACTGCTGGCTCATGTTCAGGCAGCTGTCAATCAGCACCCCCAGGTCCCTTTCTGCCTGGCAGCTCTCCAGCCACCCTGACCCCAGCCTGTAGCTCTGCAAGGGGGTGCTGTGTATTATGAAAGTGCAGCACCCGGCCCTTGGATGTGTTGCATGCCATCTTGTTGGACTCCTCCCATCTGTCCAGTCGGTCGAATACTCTGAAACAGTAAAAAAAAAATAATAAATCCCCAGCACTACAAAACCTAAGAACCATCACTAAACACACAAGAGCACACTCTTCCATCCCTCAAACCTTTCACATCAAAATGCCAAAGCTGTCTGAAAATAAAGCCTGCAATCGAGATCTTTTTTCCCACCTCATATTTGCAGACTCAGTAAATCTGGGCAGTTTACATCAAATGCAGATCAGTATCTGAGCTCTTAGGATTAGCTACATCAACAGGCTTTTGTCCCACACCAACTACAAGGGATGGTTGCTCTCTATGGGTGCGTGCAAACATTTTACAACTAGCACTTGCAAACAAGCCCTGTTAGACGCAGCCAGAACTGCACATGCAAAGTCTTTGGGATGTCCATGCCAGCATGGAATTTGTGGAGAGGTTCTTCTTTGCTCCAGCAATTACTTTGATGAGTTAAAAAATGGCTTTATATTTCAAGCTGCAGCTGATAACCTCACCAGTGATCTTGCAAAACATGGGCATTGAAATGAAGCCTTGGCTTAGTTAGTCATGAGGTGTTGGGTGACAGGTTGGACTCGATGATCTCTGAGGTCTTTTCCACCCTTTTTGATTCTATGATTCTATGAATTATTTACTCTTAGTTAGCAATGACAGAAAGCAAAAGTTGTAAGGGAAAACAGATGTACAGGTAGCCATGACAGTAAGCCTGGACCTTACAGCACAGAAGGCAAACATTTGAGTCTTAAACATCAAAAACAACTTTCCAAAAGCAGATCAATACCCTGTATGACACACAGAGCATGTTTAAACATTTCCCCATCAGGTGGCTTTCATCAGCCTTTAAACATAGCAGCAGCAGCTCTCGGAGTATGAAGACTTGTGTTAATTCAAACTATACCTGAGCTTAGTTTTCTGGACCACCAGAGGACAAGTGTGAGGAACCTTTCAGTGCATTTTAATCAGTGTGCTCACACACACACTGTTGTAAGCTCATATTTTTTTGCAACTAGCTCCCTTGATGATCTTATGTATGTAAAGCCTGTTTTCAAGGGCTTAGAGAGTTTGTTTTGATGGGTTTTTTTCCTGGGAATACACAAAGGTATGATTCTAGTAGTGTACAATGATAAAAAAGAAATAACTCCCATAAATTGAAGGACATTTAAGGACCTGCCCTTGCTGAAATTCTCCTGCATCACAACCAGATACAATTCACAAACTCTGAAGCTTGACAATATATTTTCCACAGCTGGATGCAATGCACTTGTTATCGATAACACCTAACATTATGAGTACTCCTGATTCCAGTAATTGGATCCTCAGATGGGGATCTAAGCTGAAGAAAATCAGATTCCTGCCCTTCACAAGTCAGAATAAGCTAAAATCTCCATCCCTTCACCATACAGGACCCGTAGGAGCCACGATGGTGACACTAACAGCTCCTTCGCCACAATCGGAATTACCACAAAAGAAAAGTGAGCATCCTGACAGCACAGCAGTCGGCTGTGCTCTCCTCCCCAACACTGGGCTTTGCAGCATCCTTGATGAAGCTCCGCTGCACAGCGCTGCGTGAGGCAACACTGACATCGAGTGGCTGCGCTTGGCATTTTCCTTAGATTCTTGCAGGGTCCAAGACCCCTGTTTAGGTCTGACGCTGCCAGCACAGAGCCACGAAAATGGTAAAATGGAACATCTTCCTTAAGAGGACACACTGAGGGAGCTGGGGCTCTTCAGCTCGGAGAAGGAGACTAAGGGGTGCCCTCATTCATGTTTATAAAGATGTGAAGGGTGCGTGCCAAGGGGCTGGAGCCAGGCTCAGCTGGGTGACGCCCAATGCCAGCACACGGGGCAGTGGTGGAAACTGAGGCACAGGAAGTTTCATGGAAACAGAAGGAAGAATTATTTCACTGTGAGGGTGACAGAGCCCTGGAACAGGCTGCCCTTTCAGCCCCTGTGATTCTGTGATGACATCAAATCATAGAATTCATTCTGTTGGAAAAGACCTCTAGGATCACCGAGTCCATGATGGGTTTTGAACTGGATAATGTTAGCTACTCAGTTTAATAACACCAGTATGATAAAAATCAAAGATCTGTAGCATCAGAAAAAGGCTTACTCCCTCCATTTCAAATGTATTTACTGGGCACAACTGAAGTCAGTTCCATAGGTTCCCAGAATCACATCTTCTGGGTTACCATTTCTTTCCAAAAAACCTGCCATACACTACCTTAAATATTGTGGGGACACAGAAAGTTTTCCACATTCTCTCTTTGAGTGTTACATCATCTTATGACAGATATTAACTCAAAAATTATTCCAGTTTACACAGCTTTCCTTCAACAGTTTCTGTCCTGAGGCTCTTACAGAGAGGAGACACCACTGTCTCAATAATCACTGATGCCTTGCCTTCAGACCCTCCAGCACAGAATCACAGAATGTTAGGGGTTGGAAGGGACCTCCAGAAAACATTAGGTCCAACCCCCCTGCCAAAGCAGGATCATCTAGGGCAGGCCACACAGGAACAAGTCCAGGTTGGCTTAGAAAGTCTTCAGAGAAGGAAAGTCCACAACCTGTCTGGGCAGCCTGTTCCAGGGCTCCATAACCCTCAGAGTAAAGAGGTTTCTCCTCATGTTGAGGTGGAACCTCCTGTGTTCTAGCTTGTATCCATTATTGCTTGTCCTATTACCAGGTGCCACTGAAAAGAGGCTGTTCCCTTCCTCTTGACACCCACCCCTCAGATATTTATAGACATTAATAAGAATCCCTCTCAGCCTTCTCTTCTCCAGACTAACCAGTCCCAGTTCTCAGTCTTTCTTCATAGAAGAAATATTCAAGTCACTTAATCATCCCTGTAGTAGATAAAACCTCTTATTTTGCATCCCATTATAATCTCATTACACTCTGTGCAAATGTCTCCAAATGCCTTGTTTCTGCCCACTGGCACTGTGCTGCTGCTAGGTATTTTACAGAGACAGATCACTCAGTGCGAGAGTCAATGAGAAAAACCTGCACTTTTAGAGTGTCCACACTTCACTCATTGGCTTCATTTCTGCCAGCTGGACATTTTATCACCTCACTGAGGAACTTAAGTGAACAGGGGAATTGCAAGGCAGCATCTTAATCTGGATCTGTAGCCTGTCATAATATAAATCACAGCAGAAATTAATTTTACAACATAGGACATTCCAAAACAACCCAACAAAACAACAGCAAACTATGAATTCCATTAATTAAAGCTTAGTGTTTCGATAGCTAGGATCATGCTGCCCTCAGAGATGGCAAACTGCTGGAATCCCAGGGCCACAGGCAAGCAAATTCTATGATGCCTTTGTGACAGCTAAAATAGTTCTTGAAAAACCCAATGTAAAAGCAGTCATAATTTCACTTCATCTTTCTGTTTTGTAACTTTAATTTGATGTATCTGAGAAGGTACTTTCTGAGACTGCTACCTTGCATTCCGCATATATCACATGGAGAGTTTCCCATTAAAATGTCCATAATACATTTTAAAAGTGGTCACTTTTCAAACATGAGCCCAGAAAGACTTCAGTGTTTTTCCCAGCCCCAAAACTGTCCTTTGCCAAACCCATCTAACAATCATCAGCAAGCACACATGAAAAGCCAGGGTCTTGATCACGCTGCTACCCTCGTGGTTAAGAAGTTAACGAAAAGACAAAAAAATTCTCTGCTAATAGTAATCTGAGTTGTAACATCAGCTTTGGCTGGCTGCAGACACAAGCTGAAAGATAGAGAGAGGAATAAGAACATCTTTTTTAAGACAACTTTGCTGCTAAAAAAGAAGAGTGAGTTCAGACAGCTCACACAGCCAGCAGTCGCACTGAGCTACCTGGTTATTGCAATAAAAACTCTCATCCTTGCTTGGGCCTTAGTGAACTAAATACACACAAGCAAAAAGAAAACCCCAACCCTAAACACACACAAAAATAAGTCTGAGAGAAAATATTTGGAAGTACCTGATACATGTGTCCACAGCTTGTGGGGGGAAAAAACCACTATTTCAATTCCAAATTCCAGCAGTTTAGAAATAAGCCAAATTAAATCCCCCTCTATACTTGCCACGCTCTCTGAAACCAGGCACCTTGTTGCTGCTTCTCCAGCACTTCCATCCAAAGCAGCAGGGGAAAAACCAACCCAAATCTGGGGTCAGTAGCTCCGAGCACGGGGACTCACATGCCAGGTCCTTAAGAAGCCACTGAAATCATTATTAAAAAAAAAAAAAAGGGAGGTTGCTCAAAGTCATTTGACTCCATATACTTCATTCAAATTTCCCACTACATAAATCCATATTCCCTGATCCCCAAGCCACAGACCGTTTAATTCTGTATCAAAAGTACAGAATAATTGAGACGACAGCCCAGGCAAATGCAGCTCCTTGCACATGTATACAACTGGAGATGTAAGGAAGTCATTCCATCCATCAGATTCACACAGCCTGGACTCCATCGTTCGGACATTTTTGCCCTAATAGTTACTGGTCTATAATTAGTGCAGGAGAATCTCCTCTAGGTGATCTCGAGCAATGTTTTCTGTCTTCCTACCTCTGCTTCACACGCTAATTAAGATCTACTCCTGTTTTCCTTTATGTGATTGCTAATGACCTCACTGATGAGGGCTGTTGTTTTGCTGCTTTCTTAAGCATTGTTACCCAGATCAGACAATTTAAGATCAGATAGCAGCAAATTAGGTAGCCTCAGGAAAGGCCTCACAGCTTTGAAACGTGATCCCTTCCCTAGGGTTCTAGGGACATGATCTACATTGTACAACACAGCAAGGTCTCCTTTTTCCTAGGAGTATGAGAACGGAGGGTGAAGAGCCGCCGATACAGATGGTACAAGGTGCTTGCAGTGTACATCTTGCTTGAGGAAGCAGAAAGGAAAAAGAGCATGGTTCACTAATAAGAAATGGTGAATTCATTATCACCACTGAACCATGCACGCTTTAATTAAATCATGCCTTTTAAGAGGTTTGTAAAGTCTGTTTGAAACGTGCTCATCAGGGCAAGAGAAATATACCACTGCACCTGGACAGCTGCTACAGAACTCCACTTATTTTCCAAAATATCTGCCCAAACCTTAAGGAAACTGTCACCCTCCCTTGAGATGGTGAGGGAGCATAAGCAACTGAGCCTGCTCCATGCCAGTGCTCTCTCCTAAACACTTTAAAACCTGTATTTTTAAGATGTATTGCCAAAACAGAAAACCATCAAGCAATTACATTTGTCCTTTTCCAACTACGTTTTGGAAGGCAATCGGGAAGGCTGAGCTTGTCATTGTATATGAATTTAAAGTGTTACACATGCCTTTGAAAAACCTTTTCTTAGCCTTTTCTCAGGCTCATTTCCTGCAGCCCCCTAAGCAATGGGAGCGCCCAGCCTTACGTCTTGCTGAATTCAAACCAACCAAAAACATCGAAGCGATGAAATTCTCGTAGCAGTTATGGAAAGACTTCTCCTGACCCCAGTGATTGCTTAATTGACTGTGGACTGCTTTGTTAGAGAAAAATGCACTTGAGCATATGGCTGGGTAGTTTGCTGACTCAGGCGCTCAGCAGTTGCTTTTTGGTTAGCGCCAGATTCTCACAAATAACACAAACCATTTTCCTGTGCCTTTCCCCCTCACAGCTCCTTTTCTATCACAACTTTTCAAGTTTAGACTTCGTAGCTCGTGCTGATTTTGCTTTCTCTTCCACTGGTTCGCAATTCCTTCTCTTCCTCTTATGCAAGATCTCTCCATTCTGACTCTCATACTCCATACAGACATTCCCCTTTCACCCCATTAAAACCTGTCCCAGATGCTCATATGTGCTGATGCTGATTTTTCTCGGTTTTCTATCGCAGAGCAGTTTTGCACTTCCCCAGTTTGGAATGACTCCCCTCAAATGAATCTTTCGCTCAGAAATTTGCAATGTTTCTAAGATAGGCTGTAGGCAGAACAGCGCATTATAAAGGCATACATAGAACAGATCTGTGGTTTCAAACTCTAATTACTTTAATTTGTGCCAAAGCTGAAATTGTAACAGGATTTCATTGGAGTGGGGGGAATTATATATGTATGTATCTCAAAAGCTCTGGCTTTAATACACATCTTGGGACAATTTGTACAGACAACCTCCTTACCAGAACGAGCGATATAAACTTGGGTTAAGTCAGAGTCTCTAAACAGAAACACTAATCACAATATCAAATTGCAAGAGATGGAAAAGTCAGTCAAAAAGCACTCACATATCAATTGCTTGTGTTGTACTCAGTAAACCCCTGAATAATGTTCTAGCAACATCATCTGCTTGATCTGTCCGTGGCTGGAGTTTAAACAGCCAAACCCACCACCATTACAGAGTTACAAATGATAATTACATGTACAGAGAGATTACTACTTTGGATTTTTTTTTCTCTCCATCTGGTGTGCATTTAATTTTGACCACAAATGAAGCACTATCCTAGGAAACTAATTAATAATTATGGTAAACAATACCAAAGAGAGCAATCTGATTGACCTACAGAGCCCATTGCTTGCTTGCCCTGTGGCACAGCAGCCAGTCCATGGCCATGGTGGGCTGAAGTACAGCACGATCCCTATGGGCAGCAGGTGTACATTTCAGCTGATTTTGTTTAGGATTTTTGTTTGTTTGGGGGGTTTTGGGTTGCCTTTTTGTTGTTGGTTTGTTTGTTTGTTTCCTGAGAAATAAGAGGCTTTTTTTCTGAAGAGAAGCCTGTAACCCTAGTATTTTAAAATCACTTTCCACAAATCCTTCTGAACTTTTATTCTGTCAAATTACAGGAGGGATCTGGAGGTGCTGGAAGGTGTCCAGAGAAGGGCCACGAGGATGAGCAGAGGGCTGGAGCACCTCTCCTGTGAGGACAGACTGAGGGAGTTGGGGCTGTTCAGTCTGGAGAAGAGAAGGCTCCGAGGTGACCTCATTGTGGCCTTCCAAGATCTGAAGGGGGCCTACAAGAAGGCTGGGGAGGGACTTTTCAGGATCTCAGGTAGTGATAGGACTAAGGGGAATGGAATGAAGCTGGAGGTGGGGAGATTCAGGCTGGAGGTGAGGAGGAAGTTCTTCACCGTGAGGGTGGTGAGGCCCTGGAATGGGTTGTGCAGGGAGGTGGTTGAGGCCCTGTCCCTGGAGGTGTTTAAGCCCAGGCTGGATGAGGCTCTGGCCAGCTGATCTAGTGTGGGGTGTCCCTGCCCATGGCAGGGGGGTTGGAACTAGCTGATCCTTGTGGTCCCTTCCAACCCTAACTGAAACTATGAAACTATGAATAAATATCCTGTAAAGTCTTAGGATCTTTTTTCAAACCATCTAGAAGGCTGAAAGGTTTCCCAAGGGAACAACTGAAACGCCAACTTTGTCACCAAGACTAATATTTAACTGCAAAGATCCTTAGGACAGAGGCCACTTATCTGCTGTGTCATATGCAACACTGAGCAAGGAGCAGACAGCAATGTAGCCATAGAAAACAGAAGCTGTCTGAGAGCACAAAAGTGACTTGGATTACTTTGAAACTAGGAAGAAAGAGCTAATTGATATATGTGTTGCAGTACAGTACTGAGATAGGAATTCATTGAAAATATCCACACCAATAAATAAATGAGGGCCAGAAAATTAATTTATGCATTGCAGCCTTCAGTGTCCACATTGCTTAATTTTTCACTTGCTCCCTAAATGTTTTCAGCTGCTCCAGGTAACTGAGCAAAGTTTGGAGAAGGGTTTTCTTTCACAAACAGGTGAAAAGGAAGCAAGGTTACATTACTTCTGTCTCTTTCTGCACAGCCACTCCTGCAATGCTATAGCCCAGAAGTGTTTCCATCCCCGTGAACCCAGAACAATCTCCCTGCTGAACTCAAACACACATGCATACCCTCACTTCCATCCCACAAAAACATTGCCCTGGGGAGCTGAATAAATTGCCTTCAGTTCATGTGGGAAACTAACCTGAGAGGAGGGCAGGAAGAACAATGGCTGCTTCTTAGAGCCACAGGCACACCACACAGGGTCCAGCAGCGAGCCAAAACCAACTGCTGTGCCACACAGCACTGGACAGGCTGCTGTGAGGAGCAACACAGACACCAGCCAGCCTGTGCCACTTGTCTGGAGCTGATTACATGTATAACTAGAGGTGGGTTTGATCCCAAACAGCCCGTGGCTAAAGAGACAACAGGAAGACTACCCTGACTCCTGGCAGTGGGCTGAAGCAGCCTTCTGCCCAGCTTTCCCCATCAAGGTCCAGCTGTGTGATGCATGCAGCAGATTAGTAACTCCTCACCTCAAAATTCAAGATACTGTTAATATTACCTTCTGGTCAACATTCATCTTAACAACTTTAAAAAATTGAACCTCCTTTCTCTCCACAGCTAACATACCGAGAGATTTCAATTGCCTGAGCAGGGCAGTGCACTGGACGATCTCAGCAGATCCCTTTCAATCGTGATTCTGTGATTCCCCCATTTATGAAATTGATTACTTGCCACTAATCAACAGCCACCTGAACATGAGCCAGCAGTGTGCCCAGGTGGCCAAGAAGGCCAACGGCATCCTGGCCTGCATTAGGAACAGTGTGGCCAGCAGGAGCAGGGAGGTCATTCTGCCCTGTGCTCAGCACTGCTTAGGCCACACCTTGAGTCCTGTGTCCAGTTCTGGGCCCCTCAATTTAAGAAGGACATCGAGACACTTGAAGGTGTCCAGAGAAGGGCAACAAGGCTGGGGAGAGGCCTTGAGCACAGCCCTGTGAGGAGAGGCTGAGGGAGCTGGGATTGCTTAGCCTGGAGAAGAGGAAACTCAGGGGTGACCTCATTGCTCTCTACAGCTACCTGAAAGGTGCTTGTAGCCAGGAAGGGGTTGGTCTCTTCTCCCTACCAACCAGCACCAGAACAAGGGGACACAGTCTCAAGCTGCGCCAGGGGAAGTTTAGGCTGGAGATGAGGAAAAAGTTCCTCACTGAGAGATTCGTTTTCCATTGGAATGTGCTGCCCAGGGAGGTGGTGGAGTCACCGTCCCTGGAGGTGTTCAAGAAGGGATTGGACGTGGCACTTGGTGCCATGGTCTAGTCATTGGGTCTGTGGTGACAGGTTGGACTCGATGATCTTTGAGGTCTCTTCCAACCTTAGTGATACTGTGATACTGTAATAAGCACTACACAGATGCCATAGAGAGATTCTCAAGTTCCTCGCTCTTTTTTTCCGTAACGTTAACTGTGTCTGCAGAAATAGGAGCAGAACAAAATCCAGCTGGGAAGTCGTTTCAACTGTTGTGAAATCCAGGTGTTACTGGTGGCTGGGAGAAGTTCCACTTCAAAATGTCTCAAGAGATTTGGCTTTCCAAGGTGCTGACCATCTTCAGCCTTCATTTCTGATGCCTGCATCGGGACTCAAAATTTGTTTGTGTTTGATGTCTTTAAAATGCTTTATAAACCTATAAATTATAAAACAGAATAAGAACTTCAATTAGGCCGCTGTAGAAGAAACAAATCAAACGTGAAGTCCTTCTGTGAAGAGTACTGTGAAGAGTACTGTAAATCTTCCTATCTAGGATCATCAAGAATGAGAGAAATGGGAGCTTTAACATCAAAATGCTTTGGCCACTGTGAAGTTCATTTACCTCCATAGAAATGCATGCTCGTGTTGAACAGTGCACACTCAGGGTTTCCTCTTTCTCAGTACTGCACACCCACAATTTCTCACCCCACATTCTCTTTCTTATTCTACAATTCATCATATTGCAGACAAATATTTCACCTCTATGACCTTACCTACCATGGCAAATCAGTGGCCTGTAGCATGAGCACAAAGATGCACCTGTGTTCCACTGACAGCACAGAAAGAGCAACCATTAATTCACAGCACCTTGTAAAAAACAGGCTTCACAACTCGGTCACAAAACAAAAACTAGGAGTAAGTGCCAGTGGGTTATCAAATCAGGCCTTTGTCTTGAGGAGATTTGTCTTTTCCTACATTCACTGGCATACAAAATGTGAAATGCTAATGTGCTGAAGTAACCACACAGCTGTTGGAAATCTTGGACTACGACACTGCTCCAAGTAGTTACAGAATGCCAAATAACAATGATAAAAAAACCATAATTAAACATATGGGTTTTCTTTTGCTCCAAATCTTAGGCTTGGATTTCTGCTTCTATAACTTTTTTTTTTTAAATTAAATTACTCATCTGATTTCCATCATAAAATGCTTTAGAAAGAAAATAAATTAACCAACCGACAAGCCCGCCTTGCACAATGATTCTACACAAACTGTCCCAAAGGCCAGACTCAGACGAAGGATATTGCTGGCTGATGAAATATAATTACCTCACTTTATGCTGAAGGGCTTCAAAACATCCTGTTAAGTATAAATGCTGTATTTTTAATTTGAATAATGATTACCCTCAAATGGAAAAGGCAGATGAATAGGCAATTTCATTTTTTCTGTTATTACAAAGGTTCCCAGTTCCTGTCACCACCAGACTGACTTCCCTCAGAGGAGAGAAGATAGCAAGAACAGCACTTAAACTAAAATGCTCTCCTCCAAGCAGTACAGACAAAACATATTTAAAAAACAAATCAACAAACACTGAAGTTTGCTGCTTTGCTTCCCTGAGTTACCAGCAGAGTTTCAAGGCTGGAGGATGAGCCACTTGGTGCCACGGTTTAGTTGACGAGATGGTGTTGGATGATAGGTTGGACTCAATGATCTCAAAGGTCTTTTCCAACCTGGTTTATTCTATTCTATTCTATTCTATTCTATTCTATTCTATTCTATTCTATTCTATTCTATTCTATTCTATTCTATTCCACTCCACTCCATTCCACTCCACTCCACTCCACTCCTTCAACCAAAATCTTAGTACATTCCAATGCACCTCTCCAAATGAAATGAAAACTGTGTACTTACTGTTCAAAATATCTGAGATAGCTGTTTTGTTTTAACACATCCACAGCAGAATCAATCAGAGCTAAAAGAAAGGAACTCCATGTCATCTGTGCCAGGGGAAGTTTAGGCTGGAGGTGAGGAGAAAGTTCTTCCCAGAGAGAGTTGTTAGCCATTGGAATGTGCTGCTCAGGGAGGTGGTGGAGGCCCTGTCCCTGGAGGTGTTCAAGAGGGAATTGGACGTGGCACTTGGTGCCGTTTTTTAGTACTCATGAGGTCTGTGGTGACAGGTTGAACTTGATGATCTCTGAGGTCTTTTCCAACCTTATTGATTCTATGATTCTATGGTTCTATGATCTAGTACTACTTCAATGAATGTCAATAACATAAATTAAACAGTAAAAAAACCTACTTGCCACTTTGTCCAGTTTAATTACCAAGCTTAGCTGGTTTTCACTGACTTCATTCTATCAAACCTGGTGAGGTAATTTCAGCTTGCACAGTATCAATCATTGGCAAGATTAACCATACACATTAAAATGATGTATGTTTTATTGCTGCTTAGCTAAACATGTCAGCTAAAGTAATTATGGCTATGAAGCTGCATTTATTTTTCCATAATGGGACCCTTCAAGTCACATTTGAAATGAGGCACATCCACCTCAGTCTCTTTCAAGAGCAGTTTTTAACTGCATTACATCATATAATACGGGGTTGAAAGTTCATTATTCTACACACAAATCCTTTACTCCCAAACTCTGTAAATTTTACAGATCACAGATTGCATTGGGTTGGAAGGGACCAGTAAAGGTCATCCTGTCCAACACCCCCAACTAGATCTGGATGGCAACACAAGGTCTAGAATGAATCCTTATCACCATTTAAAAGGGAGGGGGAACAAACCAGTATCTACCCTTTGAAAACTTTCCTCTGAGGATCTAGGATAGACACCAGATTATTAAAATCTGCTACACCAGCTACAGTACTTACTGAGCCAGGACTGAGCCAGGTGTGCCAACATCGTGGTTCAAGTGACAGGTCAAACAAACTGCTGTTATTCTGACAAATATCCCCTGCAAGCAAGCAAAGCGAGAAAGAAACCCTCAGAAATGTTACCCTTCAAAAGATGAGCAAATCCCTTTTCAAAGCCCTCAAACTTTAGACCAATAAACAGGACACACCAGATTTCAGCTGTGGGGATGACAAAGCAAACAGCTATCAGCCACTCGGAACTTCCGCAGCTCCTTGAAGCCAACACCATGAAAACCATGCTAAGGGCTCAGGTAAGTTAAGGTTGCTCACAAGATCTCCTTAATTTAAAAGACCTAGGGGAAAACTAGAATTATCAGTGCTACAGGAAGTAAATGTATGTGAAAGCGTGTGCTGAGGAGACTGCATGGCTTGAGGGAGGCGGCAATAGAGTGTAGGACCTACCATTACTGAGTCACTCTTTTAATCATGTAGTTCTGGGTAACAATCGAGAATTGTTACTACAAACTGTTTGATGTTTACTCCCAGGCCAGCGTTGAGATACTCGTGGCTGAAGTCCAGATTTTTGAGAATAAAAACAAGTCATCATATGGTTGTGACCCTTCCTGGCAGGCACAGCAGAGGCAGTAACAACTGCACATGCAGAGAAATCAGTACCTCCTGAAATGGAAAAAGGTGACAAGCACACGAAACTAGTGATTGCTATGCAAAAATCGGTGCAGTTTATGTTCAGCTAAGTTTCTGATGCCACATAACGAAGTCTACTAGAAACATTCCACAGTTCTTGGAACTAGTGCTTTGTGATGTAGATAGACTCCCCCAGATTCCTCCACGCAAGACACGCATGGTCCTCGCTCCATCCCCCCACCTGCCAGCGTTTGCAGAGAGTCCAAGGGAGCCTCTGGGCGCAGGGACCCGGGGCGGGGGCGGCACCGGCACCTAACAGCCGCCGGGGAGAAACGAACGGTCCCTGGAGGAGTGACAGAGGCGACTCCAACTCCCTCCCCGACAGCACACACCGGGAGCTGCAGGAGAAGTGGGTCTGTCCCAGCCCGGGCACCCCAATCCCAACCGCATCCTGGACAGCCTCATCGAGGACGAGGAGCAGCACGGCTGAGCCCCGCCGCTGCTGCTGCTGCTGGCGCTGCCCCTACCCTCCGCGGGGAGGGTCCGGCCGCGGCCGCCGCTGCCGCTAATGAGCGGCTCCAGCAACGGCTGGGGAGGGAAGAGGCTGGGCTGCGGCTAACGAGTACCCGGGGGCACCCCCGGCCCCTGCACCCCGCAATGGTGCGGCGACGACAAGGTGCCATCGGGGACCCCGTCCCCACGTGGGGCACTCTCCCTGCTCTGCTTATCTGCCCCAGCCCTACCCCGCACCTCCACCCGTCTCCAGCCCGGGAAATCAGAGCAAGTGGAAACCACAACTGAGCAAACCCCACCAGTGCCCAAAGTAAATGCAAGGATGAGACAGAGCCTGGGTTGGAAAACCAGAAGTAACTATATTTATGGGAAAAGAAAAACAAGTGTATTTACAGAAATACATAAACACTGCTGTTCAGCCTGGAAGAAAAGGTTTGGAGCAGCCTTCCAGTACCTGAAGGGGCCTACACGAAAGCTGCAAAGGAACTTCTTACAAGCGCTTGTAGTGATAGGCTAACAGGCAGTGGAGTGAAGCTTGAGGAGGGCAGATAAAGACTGCCAAGAAGGAAGAAATTCTTTTCAGTAAGGGTGGTGAGATGCTGGAAGCTCCCTCCCTGGAGGTGTCCAAGGCCAAGCTGGATGAGTCCTTCAGCAACCTGGTCTGGTGGAAGGTGACCCTGCCCGTGGCAGGGGGGTTGGAACTGGATGATCTTTAAGGTCCCTTCCAACCCAAACCAATCTATGAAGATACAGAAAGACATCAACATATTTACAGAAAGATATAAACAAATATATTCACAGAAAGACCTAAATAAATGACTGGGGAAAACCCAAACAAACAACAAACAATAAATATTCTTTCAACTACCTTCTTCTGCACCAGACTCCAATGAACCTGGAAGCAAAGCCACCAACACAGCTGCTGGCCCAACGAGCAGCCCCTTGCCCAGCAGAGCTGGAGGTTCCTGATTGGCTCAGCTGCAGTTGGGCTTTGTCCTGACAGGCACTGGATGTGCCTGGGACATGTTGGGCAGAGTGTGACTCTGCTGCCAGCACTAAGCCCAGGCTGACCTTCAGGTTACGCTTGGGTTGCTGAGCCCTAAGAAATCACTCCCTGCCCAAAGTAGTTATGTTCTCAGGGCAGCATGATGGTGGCAGTGGTGCCACTGGGACACGGGGCAGGATAGGTGTTCAGGGTAGCACAATGGTGGTAGTGGTGCCACGAGGACAGGGCGCTGTGTCCCTGTAGTGGGCATCACCCACCCCAGCCACACCCCCAGCCTGCCAGGGGGTGACCGAACCCAGCAGTGGGCACAGGATGGGGAATACATGCCTGTTTTTGGGGGGAGCCCTGGTCCACCTGCATCAGCTCCTCTCCATAATAATCCACTTCCATTTCCTCCTCTGAATATCCACCCACCTCCATCTCCTCTTCCTTGACCATATCTGCTTCCATCTGCTGACCACCATCTTCTTTCACATCTACATCTGTGTGAGTTGGGATGAGCAGGACCTAAGTCCCCTTTAAGAGATGAGGCAGATAAACAAAGTAGTATTGTGCTTCTGAGCCTGAAACTGTGGGATGAAAGCTTTCTGGTATCTGTCTAAAGGAGGCAGCTGTCTAGGAGTGCCCTGACCTTGTAGATAAGTGAAAGAATGTGTTTGTTAAATTAGCACAGCTCTGCTTTTTGTATCTTTGCCCATATGTTACATCAGCTATTTTGGGCATATATAAGGCCCTGAGATGTGTTAATAAATTTGTCTTCAATGTCTTAAATCACCACACTGGAGTCTGTAAAAAATCCTCCATGCCACACAGCCATTTCCTCTTCCCTGCATCTTCCTAGGCACATCCTAAGCCAAAAGTCAAGCAGGAAAGTACATTGGTCCTGCCCTGGCCAGCCAAGCAAGGACTCAGCACCCCTGCCCCCTTTTGGTGCCTGGCAAGAGCTAGGAGGCAGTGGGGCCCCTGTGCGTGTCCCCAGCAGGCGCTGGCTGGAAGCTGGGTGGTTCTTTCACCACCAGCACCCACCGGCAGTTACAGGCCCACTTCTTCAGCTACCTTGTCCTCTTACTCTCTTTCTTCCTCATCTGCTTGGACAATTGCGAGCTCTTCTGGCTCTGACAGAGCAGAGCAGGTAGGGATGAGTGGTCCTGATCACTGCCTCCCATGGGGTCTTGGGCACAGACCCCAGCCTCATGCCTACCTTGGCACCTAGAAGCTCCTTACCCTGCACTGGTGGCTTCTCGGCTGTCTTGCACTGTGGGGAGGCCTGATACCCTGAGGCTCCAGCCTGGAAAGAGGGCAGAAGAGGCACCAGCTCAGGCTGTGGGCAGGAGACATCTGCTTCCAGCAAGCATCCCTGTGGCGCGAGCCTAGGACACTCAGGGTTCCTGCCCTGCCAATTACACCAGAGGAGGGTCCCCATCCCCAGGGTGCCTGCTCCTGCCTGCCCAGGCAGTTAGGGTGCCGACCTCCAGCAGTACAAGTTTCCTCTTTCTCCAACACTCCATCATTCAATGGGATGTTAACAGACACATGAGGAAGGTGCTGGGAGAGGTGAGAAGGGCTGGGTGTGGGTTTGAGGCAGTGGAAAAAGAGAACAAAGGCTGGGCTAGGAGTGAAGGGCTGCACGGGAAGCAAGACAGAGGGGCTGTGTTGTGCCTGTTGCCAGGTGCCAGCAGGTGCAGCTTGTGCAGGGAGTCCCCTACTGGCTGGGCAGTGGGGGATGGGGACACCACATCAGGGGGGTGCAGCTTCATGGAGAACATCAGGGAACTTTTACAGGACCTCCAAGGCAAATTCAACACACTTTGGAGCTTTAATTGATGTGCTTGGGTGTGGTAGTGGGGCTGGGGCTATGGCATCTCTTTCAGAAGCTTCCTCCACTCCAAGCTGGACCTGTCTCTGGCCAAGCCAGTCAGCACCTTTAAGAAGACAGCGCTGCTGGAATAGTCAGTGGCTGTGAGGACTGCAGCCCACTGAAGGGGCTCCTGCTCCTAGGAGAAGTTTGTGGAGGACAGTCATAGGTGGAAGTGTTGAACCCAGGAGGCTAAACTGGAACCAGCCCTGAATTTCCATGCATTACAAACTTTAAGTGCCCTAGTTCCTGCTGTTGGGTTACCTTGTACTGTGCCCGCCCTGCTCTGGCAGGCTTCTGCACACTGACAACACCAAGAGCAGCCTGCTCAGCATTTGTGGCAGGAGCTGACAGGACTGGCACTGGGACTAAAACCAGAAGCCAAAAATGAGGGCCCATATGTTGTCCTGCCAATCTTTTCAATAGTGTCTGCAGGCATACTTAGCTTTACCTTGCATGTGTGTGCCAGAGTCTGTGCTGTGCCTGTGGCTGCAGAGTTCTGACTTCACAGGAGCACAGATGCTGGGAGAGGTCTTGCTGGAAGCTGAAGTGATGAGAGCTGCTGTTGTGCATTCAAAAGCTGAACTGAGCTGTGTTGAGAAGGACTGGGGGGTGTTAGTTGATGAAAAACCTCAACATGAGCTGGCAATGGTTGCTTGCAGCCCAGAAGGCAACCATGTCCTGGCCTGTATCAAAAACAGTGTGACCACAGGATGAGGGAGGGGATTCTGCCCCTCCGCTCTGGTGAGACCCCACCTGGAGTACTACGTTCAGTTCTGGTGCCCCAGTGTAAGAGGGACATGGAACTGCTGGAGCAGGTCACAGTATCACTAAGGTTGGAAGAGACCTCTAACATCATCGAGTCCAACCTGTCACCACAGACCTCATGACTAGACCATGGCACCAAGTGCCACATCCAATCCCCTCTTCAACACCTCCAGGGACGGTGACTCCACCACCTCCTGGGGCAGCACAGCCCAATGGCAAATGACTCTCAGTGAAGAACTTTCTCCTCACCTCCAGCCTAAACTTCCCCTGGCACAGCTTGAGACTGTGAATCCTTGTTCTGGTGCTGGTTGCTAGAGAAGAGGCCAACCCCTTCCTGGCTACAACCACCTTTCAGGTAGTTGTAGAGAGCAATGAGGTCGCCCCTGAGCCTCCTCTTCTCCAGGCTGAACAACCCCAGCTCCCTCAGCCTCTCCTCACAGGGCTGTGCTCAAGGCCTCTCCCCAGCCTTGTTGCCCTTCTCTGGACACCTTCAAGTGTCTTGATGTCCTTCCTAAACTGAGGGGCCCAGAACTGGATCACAGGTCCAGAGGAGGCCAGCTAAAATACTGGGTTTGTTTATTCTTTATGGGAATGTTTCTAAAGCTTTACCTGCTTAGATAAGAATAGTCAGTTGTTGGGAGAATTCCTATTACAGTAGGACCCTGAAGCCCATAAAAGTTAAAATGGGTGAATTCATAAATACTAGGAATTAAGAAGAAACAGTCTAAGAAAGAAGTGACCACAAGAAGATTTGCCACAAATAAACCAATTTATTATTTTTTGGCAGGTCCCATACAGCATGAGCAAGGGTCTTTCACTCACTATATTAAACCATTATTTTGCTTCATACAAATTGTAAACAGCTTCTACAGGACAAACTGTTGTTTGGGCAGGGGCTGGGGGTGCGTTTCTTTATCATTCAGTCAGGTCAGAATGAAAAATCCAATAAACCAAAGACCTTTTATTCATGGAGTAGCTATAAAATGCAGCATGTGCATTTTGTATCACATCAGTTCTAAACAGCACAGAGTATGCCTGATCATTATTTTTAGTGACATTCATAGTGGTATTAAGAAGAGAGACTTTCCCCCCCCCATCCTGTTGCATCCAACATTTTAATTGCAATTAAAAACATAGTTTTATACAATTGAGGCAGCAAACCAAGTTCTACAGTAAAGCAGCTGCTATAAGCAGAGCTGTATTTCTATACTGTATCAGATAAACAAGGAAGTGAAAACTCCTGATCCCATGAACACTTTGCTTGCCTGGCAGGCACCAGTCACAATTCAAGCCCTCTTGTTCAAAAGCCCCTCCTGTAATTTTCTCACTATTTGTTTCCACCCCCCTCTCTTTCTCAAAGTGCTTTAAATCAGTCAATCTGATCCACAAAGTGAACACTTATCTTCTCCTTCTCAAATAAGAGCAGATTTTTCTAACTTATAAGCCTCAGAAATGTCCATCTGCTGTATGCTTTACTGAAGGACTACAAGATGCATATGGTAGCTCCTAATCCTCAAATCAGGGCAAAGCTGCTTCAACTTCAGACATTAATTGCTTTTCTCCAGCTCATCAGCACTAAAATACAGACAGTTAGGTTACTGAATAAGGCTCAAAAAAAAGCCCATAAATAAATTACTTGTGTTGTTCAAAACCAGTTGCATTACAGCTTTGGTTTCAGTAGGCTGCTAATTGTGGAGTCACATTTACAGTGACTTGAAGACAAAAACCCCCATAATCTAAGTTTCTAATGTCAAGCCAGATAAAAAAAATTCCACCTTGTCTTGGTGCATCATATGGAGCAAGGAAAACAAGTTTCATTCTTCTGCAGCTCACCTTCAAAACACAGTGACGAAACCCAAGGTGGATATGCTTACACTTGTATGCAACCAGCTGTTTTAAGCTTTTTAAAACATCACATTTTGCTTCACAAAGTGCTTCGAGATCAGCGGATCCATAAAAGGTAAGTTCAGAGGAGTTTCACTACCTGAAGTGAAGACATTGAAGAGCTTTTTGTCTGGGTGGTTTCTGTACCATAGAAAGGCACAGATGAAAGACTGAAGGCTGAACAGCATGGTTCACTTGCACCAGCATTATGGTGTGTAGTCATAAGCTACACAGCTCTCCCTACAGACTCAGTACTAGGAACAGCACCAAGCATTCACTTCCTACTGTCAACTGTAGAGAACACCCCAAAAGTATAGTCCTCAACCCTCAGTATAAATTCAAGATGAAAACCTTTAAAATAAAAAGACTCTGCAATTCCTTCAGCTAAGCAAGATGTTCTACTGCTAGATGTGTCTGCAGCTCTTCTCTGCCCAAACCAAAATAGCTACTCCTCCTACAGCATCTTGATAAAACCTGAAATCAGGGATAGAACTGAAAAAAGCACTGCAGAGGATATTCCATCACTCAAAATAAAATTACTCTTTTAAAATGTCTTAACTGTTCCATGATCATCAAAACCTGCCAGAAATAATGTGATAGTAACCTTTGGGTAGCCTGAATTCTCCAGCAGAAATGCAAACCAACCAAAACATTTACTACTGGTTATTTTCACTGCAGCAAGGGATGAAACTCTATTAAAATTGGATTTCTGATCTGCACAGTCATCATTCTAGAGATTGTGTAAACAAGATTCATACCAACAAGTTCAAAATACTGTTGTGTGGTTTTGGTTTGGCTCTGTTTCAAATCTAAAGCTATTTTTCATTTATAGTCAAACCTTTTATGTCCTTCCCCCCCCCCTATTTTTCATCCACTCCATTTAGTTTCACTTTCCACTCTGTCTGGGAATTGCCTGGAGCCCAACATTCAAAGATGCAACTTTTATCCATGTGGATTCATGACTCTATGCTAGCTGCCATTTTCTGTAGCAGTGTCTGTTAGAAGTTTGACAGAATTGTAATGTTCCCCTAATCCATAGGCATGTCTCATGTACCTAAAAAAAAAACAAAGCAGCAAGTTACAGAATTAGTGTTCAGCCAACCAAAATTACATGCCATGCCAAACACTAACAGCAGTGGAAGATAGCTTAACAAAGACAAGTTTTATCACAGAAAATAGGGGATTAAATAAGAGAACATTTAAGATAATTTTTAGTTCTGGTGACTTCCAGGCACAGGCTGAGAGAGACTTCAGACACAAACCAACCAAAAGGTTTCTTGCTGCATCTTATTTAAATGTCGCCATGATCTTGTAGCTTGACCTTGTAGTATTCTATAAAGCAATAAATGAATCACACTTCAAACTGGTTTTCAGCATTTTAAGAACTCTATCTTTAAACTGTGTCAATCAATTTCTGACCTGCCAGATCACCATTCAAGCAGTTTCAACCTCAGATATGTACCAGAAAACAAAAGAGCAGGTGAAATAAATCAATGCTGAGCACCCTGCTACAGAAATAAGCACACAATGTTTTTAAGAAGGGATAAAATTACACACTTACACCAGTACTATTGGTTTGCCTGAATATTCTTCACCAACGATGATGGGAGGGGAATCCATTTGCACCACTTCAATAGGTGTTTGCAAGATGTGTGACAAAGCCCTTAGCTTTGAGGCATCAAACCATCCCGATGATAGGATTAAATCCGGTGTAGGGAGGAGAGAGGAAGACACCACATTTAGTTTTGGCAGACAGAGTTTGAGCAGGACATTTCAAATATGATCAACTTGATTAAAGTCAAAGCTATTTTCACTTTCAAATAACTTCAACTGAAAGCAGGTTGCATTAAATGAAACACTCCAAGGGCATGAGATTTAACACATCTAAGTGCCAACTTCTGCACATTGGCCAGACCCAGTGGGGTCAGAGTGGCTGAGTGGCCAGGCAGAAACAGACCTGGGGGTGCTGGCTGAGCATGAGCCAGCAGTGTGCCCAGGTGGCCAAGAAGGCCAATGGCATCCTGGCCTGCATCAGGAACAGTGTTGCCAGCAGGAGCAGGGAAGTCATTCTGCCCTGTACTCAGCACTGCTCAGGCCACACCTTGCGTGCTGTGTCCAGTTCTGGGTCCCTCAGCTTAGGAAAGATGTTGAGTTGTGTGTCCAGAGAATGGCAACAAAGCTGGGGAGGGGTCTGGAGCACAGCCCTGTGAGGAGAGGCTGAGGGCTCTTAGCCTGGGGTAGAGGCTGGGGCTGCTTAGCCTCAGGGGAGACCTTATTGCTGTCTACAGCCACCTGAAGGGAGGTTGTAGCCAGGTGGGGGTTGGTCTCTTCTGCCAGGCACCCAGCACCAGAAAAAGAGGACACAGTCTCAAGCTGTGCCAGAGTAGGTTCAGACTGGAAGTTAGGAAGTTCTTCACAGGAAGAGAGATTGGCCATTGGAATGGGCTGCCCAAGGAGGTGGTGGAGTCACCATCACTGGAGGTGTTTAGGAACAGACTGGATGAGGCACTTGGTGCCATGGTTTAGTTGATTAGATGGTGTTGGGTGTAGGTTGGACTTGATCTCTGAGGTCTTTTCTATTCTAATTCTATTCTATACTTTGATGATATAACAAGGTCACATGGGATTACCTTCACTAACTTGGTAACTTCCATAAAACAGAAAATAGAACATGAGCCAAACAAGTACTTTCTCAAGCTCAAGTACTGGTTTACATTACTGAAAGCTAGCACTGCTTACCCTGCTCAGCTTTGCTGCCTAACAAAGTACTTTCTCCTTCAAAGTTTTCCCCCACTCATACTGTCAGTCTCCCTAATGATCTGTAGAACTCCTGAATTCATTACTTGCAAGTCATCAAGTACAGCAAAACAGCAGCACACCACCTGAAGAGATGCTCATTGGGAAAACAATTCCGACCATAGGAGAAAACTCTGGATAAACTACTTATGAACAGGCTCCCTCAGCTTTCTTTCTCAAGAAGCCTTTTTTGGACAGAATATTCACCTACTTCAGAGTTTCACAGGTAAACAATCAAGCCAATACTCACTTCCAGCTGACCACCCCATGCAGCTGTGTTTGCTATATCATCACAGTATTTTTCAAATTCCTCTGCAGGGAAAGAAAAGAAAACTTTTAGTATTTCTCTAATTTGAGAGCAAGCAGCTAAGAAAAAGCAAGCAACTGCACAATGAAGACCTGGAACCTGCAAAGTTCAAACATTATACAGGAAAACACATTTGTTAAAGAGAAAGAAAGGAAAAGAAAAACACCAAAGGCCAGGAAAAAGCCAACCCTGCAATTAAAATTCAGACTGAAGACAGAAATAAAAACATGTGTGGGAATAAAAAAGTAGTACAGATCTGCATTTTAAACTTTATTCAGGGAGCTGCTGACAAGAAAGAAGTTTTCTTAAGTTTGAGAGCTATTTTGAGACTCTTGAAAAGAACATGAATAGAGTAGAAGAGACCACGTTGGAAGAGACCTTCAAGATCACCGCATCCAACCCACCCAAACAACTAACCCATGGCACCAAGCACCCCATCAAGTCTCCTCCTGAACACCTCTAATGATGGTGACTCCACCACCTCCCTAGGCAGCCCATTCCAATGGGCAATCACTCTCTCTGTATAGAACTTCTTCCTAACATCCAGTCTAAACCTCCCCTGGCACAGCCTGAGACTGTGTCCTCTTGTTCTGGTGCTGGCTGCCTGGGAGAAGAGACCAACCTCTGCCTGGCTACAACCTCCCTTCAGGGAGTTGGAGAGAGCAATAAGGTCACTCCTGAGTCTCCTCTCCAGGCTAAGCAACCCCCAGCTCCCTCAGCCTCTCCTCATAGGACTTGTCTTCCAAACCCCTCACCAACTTCGTTGCCCTTCTCTGGACACCTTCCAGCAAGTCAACCTCCTTCCTGAACTGAGGGGCCCAGAACTGGACACAGGACTCAAGGTGTGGCCTAACCAGTGCAGTGTACAGGGGCACAATGACCTCCCTGCTCCTGCTGGCCACACTGTTCCTGATGCAGGCCAGGATGCCATTGGCCCTCTTGGCTGCCTGGGCACACTGCAGCCTCACGTTCAGCCTACAATCAAGCAGTACCGCCAGGTTCGTTTCTGCCTGCCTGCTCTCCAGCCACTCTGACCCCAGCCTGTAGCACTGCATGGGGTTGCTGTGGCCAATGTGCAGAACCTGGCACTTGGATGTGTTCAGTCTCCTGCCCATCTGTCCAGGTCCCTCTGCAAAGCCTCTCTACCCTCCAGCAGATCAACTCCTGCCCCCAGCTTGGTGTCATCTGCAAATTTACTGATGATGGACTCAATGCCCTCATCCAGATCATCAATGAAGATGTTGAAGAGCATGGGGCCCAGCACTGATCCTTGGGGGACACCACTGTGGATGTGGCACCATTCACCACCATTCTCTGGGCTCAGCCCTCCAGCCAGTTCCTAACCCAACACAGTGTGCTACTGTCCAAGCCAAGGGCTGATAGCTTGGCCAGGAGTCTGCTGTGGGGGAAGGTGTCAAAGGCCTTGCATGGAACACTTAATATGCTTACTTCTCACACCAGCTAAAGTGAGGCATGTTTGTCAAGTCTTGTAACTGTACATAGGCAAGCTGTTGGTTTGGTGGTTTTTTTTTTTATTTCCAAATTAGCTGCCTTTGACCTCTGAAGTATTTATCCCCAGTAGTTCTCTGTTAATAGCTAAAATACCCTACAGTAGCTCAGTGAAACCAAGCTTCCAAGTTAATAAATTACAACCCTTCAGGCTTCTGAAATATATCAATAAATTCTCATGAAGGAGGAGCTAATTTTCTGAAGACTCTCAGCAGTGCTTTTCATACATCCCCAAATCACAGAATTGTTTGAGTTGGAGAAGACCATTAAGGTCATTGAGCCCCACCATTATCTCCCTCTACCAAGTCTAGCCTCTTCAAAACACCTCCAGGGATGGGGATTCAACCACTTCCCTAGGCAGGCTGTTCCAAGTCTTTAAGAACCCTTTCACTGAAAAAGTTTCTTCTAATATCCAATTTAAACCCTTCTTGGTGCAATTTGAGGCTATTTCCCTTTGTCCTATCACTTACTAGGCAGGAGAAGACACCAACACCCACCCTGCCACAGCCTCCTTTCAGGGAGTTGTGGAGAGAAATGAGGTCTCCTCCCCTAAGCCTCCTCTTCTCCAGGCTGAACATCCCCAGGTCCCACAGCTGCTCCTCCCCAGCCCTGCTCTCCAGACCCTTCACCATCTTTGCTGCCCTCCTCTGGGCCTATTCCAGCACATCAATGTAGTGAGAGCCCCAAAACTGAACACAGTCCTCCAGGTGTGGCATCACCAGTGCTGAGTACAGCTGGACAATCCCTTCCCTCATCCTGCTGGTTATGCAAGTCCTGATACAGGCCATGATGCTGTTGGCCTTCTTGGCCCCCTGAGCACAGTGCTGGCTCATTCAGCCAGATGAATTTACTATAAATCCACTTCAATAATATGGGATATAAGAATACCACAACTCCCTTCTACTCTGCAGAATGTCTTTCAATATTCTCTTGGGACACATTTATCTTGTGACAATTATCCTGTGAGAGACACTTCCTACTTCACACCAGCAGCCGGACACTAAATTAAATCTACAGCAACAAGGACTAAATGAATGGAGCAGCAAGTTAAAAATCTATGAAGTGATTTACTTGGCACTCCAAACATGCAGTAAGAAAGTAGTAAGCCACTGCTCAAATAAGTAGCACAAACTCCATTTAGTTGCATTTACTCAGCCTACATCATTGATCCACAATTAAAAAAAAAAAAGGGTGGCCAGCATGTCAGAAGAAGTGATTCTTCCCCTTTACTCGGCTCTTGTGAGACCCCACCTAGAATGCTGTGTCCAGTTCTGATGTCCTTATCATAAGGACAGAGCTGTCCAAGTGAGTTCAGAGAAGGGCCACAAGGGTAATCCAAGGGCTGGAGACCTCTTCTATGAGAGCAGGCTGAGGGAGCTGGGGCTGTTCAGCCTAGAAAAGAGAAGACTCTGGGAGGACCTTAGAGCTGCCTTCCAACACCTGAAGGGATCCTACAGGAAGGCTGGAGAGTGACTTCTTATAAGGGTTCCTAGCAACAGGACAAGGGGAAATTGTTTTAAAATGAAGGAGAGTAGATTCAAACTGGCATCTTAGGAAGAGGTTCTTCAGTATGAGGGTGGCAAGACCCTGGAATAGGCTGCCCAGGTGATCCAGGCCAAGCTGGATGAGGCCTTGAGCAGCCAAGTCTGGTTGAGAGGTGTCCCTGCCCATGGCAGGGAGATTTGAGAAGATGATATCTTAGTCATTTTGTCATGCTATGATACCTTTTAGTTTAGTCTGTTTAAAAGAAAAGGCTCTGAAAGATCTAGCATAAACAGTGAAAATAAAGGTTGAATAAGCATCTATGCAAACTACTATGAATACATACTTTCATACTCTTTTTTAGCAGCTTTCCCATGTCAATTGAGGATACCCACATAAAAGTTGACCTCAAAAATCTTCCCAAAGCTGTCAGACAAGCTGTTTGTAAGACAACTTCTATCACACACCAGAACATGATGAACATCTAGTAACCAGAAACAACTGGGTTTTTTTAAAATGGGAAGTTATCCTTGCCAGATTACAACAATTTCATAGTGGCCAAGTCTGTGTTTCACAGACCACAGCTGAGCTAACAAAGTAACAAATTCAGCTGTCCCCAAGACTGAGAATTATCAGAAAGAGTTGTAGCAGCTTTAAAAATCTTTTCTGCCCCAAGTCCTACCTCTGCTGTACATGTCTCCAGTGCTGGGGTTCGTAAGGAAGGGCAGGAAGTCATCCAAGTGACTTTGCATGTACTTCGCTGTTTGGTTCCTCAGAGCCGCAACAGTGCAGGAGTTGTGGCGATCCTTGAGCTGATCCTCAATAGCTCTGTACATGCAGTGGCCGTCTGAAGGGATCTGCTTAATCTCCAAGTGCCTCACTGCCAACAGGGAGGCAAGTTTCTGACTTTCAAGATGTCTAGCACCAGTTAAATTTTCGATCTCAGCTTCAGCTATCCTTTCTTCTCTTTCTTTCTCCAAGGCAGCTTTTTTCTCCTTAGATTAAGAGCACATCAAAATTACATCAAGTGTTAAAATGTAGGTGATGCCTGTACAGCTCTCAGCTTAGTGCTTACTCGAGTTTTCTCAGTACATTCATGTGTGTGAAATGCTCTTCAAATGAATACTAGCAAATCAGAGAGCTCTTAAACCCAAACTTCAGCAAATGGTCGAGACCAATATACCTTAACTGCCTCTGACACAACACCTCAAATGAGGTGACAGGAGAAAGTTACATCACCAGACACAGTAAAACTTTACAACAGCTGTAGTCAGGCCACTAAGTGTCATGTATGGGAACTCTAAACAAAAGAAAATATTGCTCACAGTAAGTGTGAGATCTACCACTTTGGCGTGTGATTGCATAGTGGCATTCGTGTTATGAAACTGAAACTCCTTCAGGCTAGATGCTACAGATCATAAAAGACTAGTCCTAAAAGATGGGTAAGAAGGCATTCAGAGAATACTAGAGGTGATGTAATACTACATAACACAAACCCCACTTTCATAGAATGCTTAGTAAGTTTAAGTTAACCAGGGAATAAGAGTCAAGTAAACAAGTAAATGAAAAAAGGATACACCACCAGACTGGTTTAGGGGACCACACAATACAGGAAAACTAGACTACAGAGTTTCTAGTGTCCATGGTGTGATCAATTAAGAACATCCCTTTATCATGTTAATTACAAGGCAGCTCTGGGCAGGGATCATGTACCATGAGATGGCTTCTGCAATAAAGCAGTGCTCCTCTGGCCCTGAACCAAGATTCATGCAGGTACAATGAGAAGGTAAATCCATCACAAGTGAAGCTTCGGATGTTAAATGGATTTAACTAATGGCCTTGACAACAGGTAGTGCCTCTTAACAATCCAAATCTTCCAGAGCGTTCTCAAACGTGTAAAGTCCCACCAGTTGCATGTTTGCCACGTATTTTACACTATTCTATTTCTTTATTACTGTTTCTGGTGACATTCTTTTAAAATCATTTGCTTTTACATTATTTTTTTTCTGGCTCCCATCTCCTGACCTGTTCCAATTCTCAGCTCACAGAGGGCAAAAAAAAAGTACAACTACTTATAAGAGGCTTTACAGATTTTTCAAGGCACCCAGTAGGTAAATTAGCCATGTAATTGTGTAACTTTGGTGATTAAAGTGATTATAACTTCAAGCAAATGTTTGTGTCACTGTAAGCCATACCCGCCTCTTCTGTGCTTTTGAGACTCGGGGATGGGGAATTTGTTGCTCTACTCCTTCAAGCTCTAAATTTGCAACTCCATCAGCTATGGAATCTGTCTGAAAAGAAAAGGAAAAAAAAGTTAAAATGTTCTTATTAGTATAAATGATAACTCAGATGTTCAGCTCCTGGAACACTTTTAACTTAGGTTCCTAGGTAAATAGGTGTATTTGTGAGGTCTAACCATGCAGGCCTGTGCATAGCTGTGGTAGGGTGAGAAAGTTCTCCCCCCCCCCCCCCCCCCCCCAGAAACCACAGCTAACTCAGAGAAGCAGATGAAATAAGCTATATTTACATGCATAAATGGAATGCAATGAATATGTACACAAATATACAATATTTACAATATATATACAGAAATATACAGCAATGAACGTAATGCAGAAAAGCTTTTTCCCTACAGCCGGCCAGGGGGTTTCCCTGAACCCCCCTCTCTCCCTCCCTACCTCCCTTTTTTCCCTAAAAAGGGTTGGAGAGAGAGAAAGGCAATTAAGGAGAAAAATTCTGTTAGCTCAAAGTGTATGCAAGAATTAGTTTTCTTATCTGGTTAGCTTTGTTAATTCAAGGTCGCTCCTGTCCAGCAAAGCTGTTGCTTCAGAGGGAGAAACAGACTGAACCCAGAGAGAACAGACTGAACCCAGACTGAGACAGACAGAACTTGAAGTTGCATTCTACCAATCTACCAATTAAATTAGACTATCTTGTTTTTGTTTAAATATCAAAAACATTCAGCCAGAGTATTCCAGCAACTGTGCCTTCCTTAAAGGCAGAGCCTAAACCGGTCACAATAGCACAGAACCAGTCAAAGCCAAAAGTAAAGCACTACACATCCCAAACCACTGCCATGCACTTGAATACTTTTTATGTGCTCTCAATATATGAGCTGTGTATCTCAGATGTTTATCTTTATGTTCTCTTACAAGCTTCCATACTTAAGCACACTGCTTACTGGCTGAAAAGGAGAGCTCTCCTCACCATACAAGCTGGCTGAAGTACTCAAATTATGTTCTGTGATGATCAAAGCAGAAGAACTATAGAAGCATTACTGCCCAACAACAACAGGAACCTCCACTGTTCAAATATCCCTCCTAGCAATTCTTATCTACCATAACAGCTGAACCTTTCCAAAAAGTGAGTTCCTCACACTGCACACAGCAGAAGAAATTAATTTTAGTGCTTCCTCATTGTAATTTTTACAAGTTACAGAAGGCCTAACAGATCTCATATCTGAAGTGAAGGCACCTACCTTACTCTGCTCAGGTGAAGATTCCTTCAGCTGCTTTAATTCCTCCTTGTGCTTCTGTTCAAGTTCTGCCTCTAATTTGGCAACTTCATCAGCCAGCTGTTTTCTTCGCTTTTTATCGTTCTTGGGAACAACATTTTTCATGCCTTGAATTTTTGCTGTTAGAGAAGCAGTGGAACAAAACATTACCTCTCAATACAAGCACTCCACAACCACGGCAGAAAAGAGAACTGCAAGTCACACAGAAAAACTGACAAGTACCAATATATTAGCATGCTTGAGCAGCTCAGCTGTAAGACTGCCTGGGACACAACCATCATATTTGAAAGCAGCTGCATTTTTCTTTAAAAAGATAAATATCATATTTAAAGAAGAAAAAAGGGTCTTGTGCCAGGTGACTATAGGAATACTTGTAAACTTCAATACTGCAGCCTGCTGCCCCTGTACCCTGCACTGGTTAGGCCACACCTCGAGTACTGTGTCCAGTTCTGGGGCCCTCAGTTCAGGAAGGATGTTGACTTGCTGGAACATGTCCAGAGAAGAGCAATGAAGTTTGTGAGGGGTTTGGAACACAGCCCTATGAGGAGAGGCTGAGGGAGCTGGGGTTGCTTAGCCTGGAGAAGAGGAGACTCAGGGGTGACCTTATTGCTCTCTACAACTACCTGAAGGGAGGCTGTAGACAGGCAGAGGTTGGTCTCTTCTCCCAGGCAACCAGCACCAGAACAAGAGGACACAGTCTCAAGCTGTGCCAGGGCAGGTTTAGGCTGGAGGTTAGAAGGAAGTTCTATACAGAGAGAGTGATTGCCCATTGGAACGGGCTGCCCAGGGAGGTGGTGGAGTCGCCATCATTGGAGGTGTTCAGGAGGAGACTTGATGGGGTGCTTGGTTGCATGGTTTAGTTGTTTAGGTGGGTTGGACACGATGATCTTGAAGGTCTCTTCCAACCTGGTTTATTCTATTCTATTGTGCCTTCAAAAAGAACATCTGGGCATTGAGGTCTCAAACCCTGTTCCAGGAAAGATGCCTACATTTTTAATCACAGCGGATTGCAAGTAAAACAGTTTACCTGTCTGTAAAATTAAGTTTCTAAAAGCAAAATGGATATTTGAGGAAAAAAGCTCAACCTGCTTAAATTCCACAAGCTGCAAGTCAAGGCTCCATTTCTCAAATCACAGAATAATTTGGTTTAAAAAGGATGCCTGGAGGTCACCTAGTTCAACCTCCTGCTCAAACTGGGGCTGAATTCAAAGCTACAGCAGGTTACATTAATTCAGATGACTGTGCAAAGTCTCTATGGATGGACATTCTGCAACCATTCTAGGCACTTTTTTTCCCCACAATATCTAACCATTACTGCTGTGAAAATATTTTCCCTTTCTCCTCCCAGGAGTATTTTTTTGTGCTATCACTTTCGGCCCTTGTCTTTAGTCCACTCTCTACACTCTGATACTTCGAGTCTCATTCCATCCATTACCCTGTGGGAACTACAACCCAACCCCCCAGTCATCTTCTCCAGTCTGAACAGCTTCCACAGACTGGGCTTTCATACAAACAGGCCCTGCTATCTCTCACCACTTCTGTGTTCAGCATTTTAGAGTTACAGCACCTATTATTCAACACCCTGCTTGCTATTCATCACAGGAACATTTTCCTGTCCTTCACACTTGACTGAACACAATAGAGCTGAAGATAAAGAAACTTCAAGAGGAAGCAGCAGGAATATAGAAATATTTATGTTAAGCATTCAGCCTCAGAGATGAATCAGCTATGTCTGGCAGAAAAGCAGTTTTGTTCATAAAAATTAACATAATGAGGGGAAAAAGAAATCCAGGACTTTAGAGAGAGACACAGACACACAAGGAGAGCATATAGGGGCTGCTGGAGACAAGGACCATTAGCTGAAGGAGATGCTGTATTTCCAAAGGCTGAAGTTAACCTTATGTTAATTCTTGAGAACAAAATGTGGTGCTATTTGCCAAACACTAAATCACTGCACTTACCAAGAATGTATTTTCCAAGTAGGAAAATGTGTGCCTGTAGGTCACCTGCCTCTTAACTGGCAAGACTAGGGTTCTGTCTTCTGTATACCCTCCCACTTTCGGCAGTGTAGGGCTGCCATTAGATACCCCCTTGCCACCTTCTGTAGGGGGAAAAATCTTCAGCCTCTCCCAACCAACGTGCCAGCCACCAAACCCCAAAACTTGATTCCTACCCTGCTTTCAAATTCCAACCAAATTTGAGGGTGGAAAAGGCACCTCCAAACACTAAGCTCCTACAGATTGAACGACAACATGCAGCCCGGGTGTCTCTCCTTCAGCCCTCGGACAAAACACTGCAGACAGGCCTGTTTCCTTACACACCAAAAAAGCCAAGCAAGGAAAAGGCCACATCAACATACCAGCAACGCAAAAGGCTTAACAAAAAGGTTATAATCAACTATAAAACCACAACTAAACAGATTGCAGCTAACTGAACGATTTAGTTGTAGTAATCTACTGTACCAGGGTGTGTAAAACGTGGCTCATGAGCCGTTCACGTGTAGCACTGTAAGGTCTTCTATTGATACCTTCCAGTTTGTGGACAGAAGGTGCAAATTCACTTCAGCTGCACCTCAACAGCAAAAAGGTGGCTGTCCAGGCAGCAAAGCCCCACACCCAGGCTTTTCAATCTAAAACGCCTTACAGAACCACAGGACTCGATGATCTCGAAGGTCTTTTCCAACCTGGTTAATTCTTCTCTAGTCCTTTAACTTAAGAGCCTCCTGCGTGACGTGAACCACACCTAGCAGCAAAGCGTGGCTCTGACGCCTCTGCCAAGACACAGTATTTTTACGGCGGACGTCCTCCTCTCCTTGCGCTGCCGCCTCCCTCAACGCCCCGCAGTGGCAACCGTGCCAGCCGCCGTCCAGCCCTCCCAGCTCTGCTTCCGCCGAGCCCACCCCGTGTCTCCCCGCCACCCGCTTCAGTCAGGCCAGCACCTAAGGGAGCCGCTCTCCCCTTCTCCCCATCTTCTCCCTGCCTCCGGCGGGCCGCGACACTTCTCACCCTGGAGCTCCCGCTTCTCCCTGCGCTGCCGCTTCACCAGCTGCTGCAGCGGGCCTTCGGCCTCCGACTCCTCGTCCCCGGAGCCCTCCATAACCGCTCACAACGTCGCCTCTGCCCACGGCAGCGCCGCTTATGACCTCCAACCCCTGCGCCAGGCGGGACTTCGCCGCGCTTCCGCCAGCTCCGCCCCGCCAGCTCCGCCCCGCCCGCCGCCCTTCCCGTGACTGCAGGCGAGCGGCGCTCTGCCCGTTCTGCGGCTTCATACCCTCAGCGGGCTCAGCCGTTCGCTGGTTGCCCTCGGCTGGTGGGGAGGATGGGCTCGGGCCCCGGCCCCGCTCTTTAGCCCGTTCGCTGCGGGCCCTGAGCTTGGGGAGTTCCTTTTGCGCTCTGCTTGTGAGACCACGACAGCGGGGAGGGAAAGGGTGACAGGAAAGGGACCCCCACGCACGCACTCTGTCCTCCGGCGGAATTAACTATGGAGGCACTTGCGCGTAGGTGCTGCTCAGTAAGGTCTTCACCAGGGAACAACGGTGCTGTCAGCTCAGCTAGAGGTAAATCCTGTTACAGAAGGCGACTAGACAGTAGAAAGGAGTCGGTTAAGGGGTTTAACTACGTTAGGCGAATATACGTGTGTGTATATGTATAACCTGTGCAGTTTTGTGCAAAATACAGTGCCCTGTGTGAGAAAGCTTTTAAACTGAAGTTACTTGAAAATACCCCAGAAGACACTTGTTTCTCTAGCTCCATGATTCGTGCCTCCTTGCCACTATGAAATTGTCCCATAAAATGCATTTTATTGCATAGTTTCCTATGGATACACAGGGCAGCTCGAAGTTAGAGGCTCCATGGAGGCTCCGTTTACTGCTGCTGTCTGGGGATTAAAAGCCAGACTGGACTATCACAGTGCCACAGTATCGCCAAAGTTGGAAGAGACCTCAAAGGTCACTGAGTCCAACCTGTCACCACAGACCTCATGACTAGACTATAGCACCAAGTGCCACGTCCAGTCCCCTCTTGAACACCTGCAGGGATGGTGACTCCACCACCTCCCTGGGCAGCACATTCCAATGGCAAACGAATCTCTCAGTGAAGAACTTTCTCCTCACCTCCAGCCTAAACTTCCACTGGCACAGCTTGAGACTGTGTCCTCTTGTTGCGGTGCTGGTTGCTAGAGAGAAGAGACCAACCTCTTCCCAGCTACAACCACCTTTCAGGTAGTTGTAGAGAGCAATGAGGTCACCCCTGAGCCTCCAGGCTAAGCAACCCCAGCTCCCTCAGTCTCTCCTCACAGGGCTGTGCTCAAGGCCTCTCCCCAGCCTTGTTGCCCTTCTCTGGACACCTTCAAGTGTCTCAATGTCCTTAAACTGAGGGGCCCAGAACTGGACACAGGACTCAAGGTGTGGCCTAACCATGGTACAGGGGCACAATGACTTCCCTGCTCCTGCTGGCCACACTATTCTTGATGCAGGCCAGGATGCCATTGGCCTTCTTGGCCACCTGGGCACACTGCTGGCTCATGTTTAGGCAGCTGTCAATCAGGTCCTGATTGACAGCCTGATTACCTTAACAGCCCTTTCTGATATTATAGTTGTACTCTATACAATATGTATTGCTCTGCGAAAAGATGTTCTGTGCTAAGCACAGCCCGTGTCTTGCTGTGAAAACTGAAACTTTCAGAACTACCAGATAGTTTGGATGCGTGACTGAATATTGTCGTTACTCACTGAAGTCTGAATGACTGAGGGTTATCTTTGATACCAGCTGGCTTGGGACAGCGAATTAACCAGCTGCTGAGTTCTCTTCCTTCCATTCTTTTCTGGCTAGGAAAGCATGCATGGCCATTTAGAGTAGTACACTTTGATGTCCTTTCAAATATCTTTCTTGCAGCAGTTTCACATTGCTTAGTAAACATGCTGAAAATCAGGAAGGTCCTTCACTGGCATAAGCGAAGCCAAGGCAGGACCCCCAGTATTTCTGTCACTCTTGATTTTGTCACTTTTGATTTTGTTTCTTCGGTTGCAAAACCAGTAAGTGAATGCTACTTAGCAGATGCTTTTTCTGACAGCAGTAAAGATTATCCAAACCTTACTCAGCTAAATAATACAAACCATTGGTCAAGCACAGAAGCTGCCTTACTACTTTTAGGTCAGTGGGAATCTGAATTCCCTCCATTATCTCCAAGATTATTTCTTGCTGAGCACTAAAGTGACTAGTTGCAGCCACAAACAAAACTCTCGGAAATTGGCTCTGTTGTTTCTCTGAGGTTTTCCTGAGAGTTTTCTGAGTTATGTACTGCATAAGCACTCAGCTGGGGTCACTTCATTCCAGAGATTGAAGCAAAAGTACCTAAAATTTATGCCATAAAACATTTGTAATAATGTGGTGGGTTAACACCCTTTTCTGAGAACAAAAGAACAAAGCAGAGGGAGGGCTTGCAGGTACTTTTCACTCCCTGCAGGGCATTTTTCGCCTGGGAAGCTGAGTCTGTTCCACTCCCCCCTCCCTGCCCAGCTAGGGTATAAAAAGCAGGACCTCCTAGCTGTTGGCCCGGGGCTTTTCTGGCTCCTGCCTCTGCTGGATGAGAGCTACTGCAGCTACCCTCCTGCTCCTCTGCCACGTGGTCGGACCTGCTGCCTCAACACTTCCTCAGAGAAAGGCTGGTTTTGTATTATTCTCTTGTTTTTTGTCCCCCTCCCATCCATCCTTGTTCCTTGCCCTTGTGAACCTTTTTCCTGTTATTGTTATATATATATATATATTGCTTAAAGACAACTCTTTGCCTCTCTACTTCCAAGCCGACTCCAAATTATTGTTTGGTGGATTTGCTCTTTCCTTTTCTCTCCTCTCTGTTGGGAGGGAAGAGGGAGGGGAGTGGGGGAGAGATTCTCAGCCTTGCCCCCCCCACCTGAGCTCTTAACTTCCAGTTAAGGCTCAAACCACCACAATTTTTGGCGCCTCCAACGTGGGGCTTGGCAATTAATCTTGTCTTGGGAAAGCAAAACTTTGTCTGAAAAAGGGACTGGAAGTAGAGATGGCGATTTTAAAGAGCCTGGTGGTCCAAGCCTTTGCGTGGGTGTTTGGCTGGATCTTTTGGACCCACATCTACAAATTAATAACTTACCATGTGGTGTGGTTAATGATAGAGATGCTGATCAAATGGATGAAAACTTTACCAATGAAGCTGGGCATGTATCTCCTGAATTCATTGAGTTTCACTGTCAGTGGTAACTTTTCTAACACAGGAAATTTTCCTGCAGCAGGCTGTGAAACCAATGGTGTAGATAAATGTGCCTGTGATGGAAAATTGCTGTACATTGCAATATGCTCCATATGCTTGAATGTAATCCTTACAGGGGCATTTGCTGTGACCGTGTTGGGTGGGGACGAGCTAACCCATTAGAGCTGTTTGGAGGGTGATAACACACTCCTTTGCACTCTTTAACGACTGGGGGCGTGTCTGCTGTGGGCATTATGAGCACTCTGTAAACACAGGGAGGGGTCAGGTTGTAATGAGTGTGCCAGATCTCCGCCTGAGCCCCAGGCACAAGGGTCTGCCCCACCACCAGCAGCTCCACAGTTAACCCCTGATGCTCCTGCCAATGCAGTCTCTCTGGCACCAGTCACCACACACAGGAAAAGAAGTCAAAAATCATCGCCAAGCACAGATGGAGAGGAAGGAACCTCAGCAGGCCCCAGCACCTCACAGAACCCAGCGGTGGATGAAGATGAGTCAGACCAGGAAATAACTGTCACATCGTTACCCAGAAAGGAACTAAGGCAAACTTGTCTGGATTACGCAAGGAAAGAGGGTGAGCCAATACTGAGCTGGGCCCTGAGATGCTGGGACGAGGGGGTGGACACAGTGGACCTTGATAAGAGGAGGCAAAGCTTTTAGGCTCCATGACTCGTGATGCTGGTCTGGACAAAGAGTTAGCCAAACTCGATGGAACACACACTCTCTGGGCCCGGATCCTCAATGCCATCAAGAGCCGGTACTGCTCAAGGGATGACCTGCCCTGGGCCCCAGTTAGATGGACAACTATGGAACAGGGCATTCGCTATCTGAGACAGATAGCCGTGCTGGAAATAATTCATGGGGATGGCCAGCTCCCTTCGGACCCAGATGAGGTGCCCATGAGACGGCCCTTTGTGAAGAAACTCACCCAGGGTGCTCCTCAGAAATATGCTCCCACATTAGGAGGGATACTCCTGACTGGACAGGATGGAAGTCCTAAAACTGTCTGTGAGTTTGCCAATGATTTAAGGGAACATGAGGACAGCGTAAATCAGAAACCCCTGATCTCAGCCATAGAAACTATGGCCAAGACATTGTCAAAGAGATCAAGACCTCCATGTCTGAACTGAAAAGGGGGAGCGATGCCTCCTTTTCCCCTTCTCCCTCAGAATGGATCCAGGTTTCAGCAATCAGAACAGGCGACCTTCCCCTAGGAGAGCACCCCAAGCCAATCGGGGGATGTCAAGAGGGTCTCTGTGGAGGTTCCTCTGTGACCACGGAGAGGACATGGACACCTGGCATGGCCAACCCACATCTGCCCTCTGGAACAGAGTGCGGGAACTGCAAGGTGGCCACACTGGGGACAACTCATCCAGAAGAAGGGCTGCCCCAGTTTCCCGGAGTGGTCCCTCTCGCTCAAGAGACCCTTCCCCTAGTCACACAGGACCCTGCGACAAGTGTGGACATCGCCGCCAGCATTAGAGGTGCCCTACCTCCAGCCAGGTGGAGGCCAGGGATAACAGAGTATACTGGGATGTGTATGTGAAATGGCCTGGCACTTCAGAAGCCCTGAAGTACCGAGCTCTGGTGGACACAGGGGCCCAATGCACCCTGATACCATCGAGGTACAAAGGGGCTGAACCCATAAGCATTCAAGGAGTCCACGAGGAATTCACACTGCAGAAGAATGACTCTGTCGCTGGGAGGCTCCATCATATGAAGAACAACTGGAATGGACTGATACTTGAGCCTGAGTGAGAGACTGTGTGGAAGGACGTACAGATGAAGACATGGACTGTGGCTAGACATGATGATGATATGTTTTGGGTGCAGGGATTATGGTATGGAATAAGGGGTGGCGTGTGGTGGTTTAGGCTGGGTGCTGGCCCGGATGCCACTGCGCAGACCACACCTGGGAGGTCCCAAGGGGTGGGCCCAGCCCAGGGGGGTGGTCACAGGAAACCAGGTATTCCATTTCCCATAATGCCCTGCTCCCCTATAAAACATCCACACGGGGTCCTCACTTCCTCTTTCATCCCCTGCTGCTGCCTAGGTAAAATGGCTTGAGCTGCCTCCCTTGGGCCTGCCCAGGCCCAAGGCTGGGTTGGGGGTGGGGAGAAAGAGCCCTGGGGGGTGGGGGGGGTGTTGGGTGTACCCCCAGGTGGTGATGGGATCTCTCTCTCTTTGTCACGGTGCTTGTGGTTCTCTGTAAAACTTTCATTGTTCCTTTTTGGTTTTTCTATTTAAACTTTCCATCACTTTTGCAATCCGTTTGTCTGAGTCGTTATTTCTGCCCGTGGTGGGAGGATTGCTCTCCCAAACCACGACAAATAAGATTTGCGGTTATTCTACATGAATGAAGCAATGTAGATGACCTTGCAATTAAGCTTCCACAGGACATGAATATCAATATGGCACACGCTGCTAGGTTCCAGCAATTTCCTAGCATGGTGTATGTGCTATACATTGATGTCTGAAAGTTCATTTATATCTGTAAGTGAACTAGCCGAGCTTTCCCTGTTAGTTTATGTTGGCTGGAAACGGCACTAGGCAGATTTTCCCAGCAGAACATCTACAGCTAAGATCCCTTCTCTGTGAAACTGTTTTCTAGTAATTTTTCAACATCAAAGCTGCCAAGCATCAGGACCTAATGCAAATCCAATCACTTACTAAAATCTGCCATGAGTCGCATATATCAGTTAAACAAAATAGTGGGGTTTATTTCTGGGTTTTACATTTTGAGCTCACAGAGTCCAGAGTATTTACCTTTTTTATTTGCAGCACCGTAAAGTACGAAAATCATCTCGGGTCTCTGTTAATGCAAACAGATCCAGGGTCATTCATTATCCATGGTTATCTTAGGAACACTGGGATGCAGCAAAGCTGTGGTTGTTACCTGGAGACGGTCTTGGTTTCTTCGAAGACTGCTGTTGAGAAGTGTGTGTTAGTGCCAGCCTTTGCACATGTGCTCTGAGCTTTGCAGTATTTTGTATTTTGCTGTCTTAAACCTCAGCAGCTGGCATAATGACATTTCATTAAAAAGGAGTTTGGAAATTATTATTTTTTGGCTGTGTGATTGAGAGCTGTGACCTGTGCGTGACAAAAGGTGACTTAAATGCATCCTAAATACTCTGGAACAGCAGGCACAATGAAAAAGGCCTGGTCCAGCTCTTCACACTGCTCTCCAGTAGAAACGTTTTACACAAGAACTGGACACTTGGAATGACCAGTACTTAAGTAGAGTCACTCGATGCTTTTAGCAGACATTGTCAGTCAGGTTTCACAGGGTTAGCGTGGAATGTCATCACATTTTGCTGTTGTAGTCTTGGCAAGAATCTCAGCCAATAATCCATGCTCTACTAAACCCCTTGAAGCTGCTGTCATTTTCACTATGCTCTTTATTTACTTTCTAGACTGTGGAGTTGGCAGCTATAACTCATTGCTATAAAACAATGAAAAAGAGGTTGGCATGTTAAACAGGCCTTTCCCTCCCCCCCCCAGGTAATCTTCCCAAATCTCATGATAACAAAAGAGAAGAAAGAGGGATCTGAGGTACTCCTTAAACTACTAAAAAGTATAACTGAACACTTACCATAATCTGAGACTCTCAAAGTAGGATTCAGTAATTAGCATTTCAGTTAAAATTGCATTTCAGAACAAATACATGGCTAAATATTTGTACTATGATTAGTGCAATAGAATTTCTTGCAACAATAAAATTTCACCTTAGTCCAGACCATTACTGTCCTGCATACAGACCACTGGGTAATTCTTTCCATCATTGTTATACTTCAAACAAAAATATTTCTCCATGTCAAACTCCTGATGTATTTGAGCAGAGAACCTACACATGCATGCACACTCAGCAGCAAAGGAGGACGTCACAGGCAGGGGTTCAAGAGTAAACCTGCTGGATGGCAATCCGAAATGCTGGACGTCTGTGAATAGATTCAAATCCCACCTGGTGTACTGCCCCCCAGAGGGTTAGTACTGTAAGCAGGACCTTCATCTATAATGCCATGCAATGAACTGGTAGCTAGAACTAAGTTTTTGTCCTACTAGTTTAATGCTTGAGCACAAAAATGAGAAAGCCACCAAAGTGGAAGAGGGAATCAGAGCAGGCATCCTCGACAAATGGAGAGGAATTTAAGGCCAGACTCTTTAGTAAAGCCAGTAGTGATAGGACAGGGAGTAATGGTTTTGAACTAAATGAGGGTTGGTGCTAGATATAAGGAAGACATTTTTTACAGTGAGGGTGGTGAAACATTGCCCAGAGAGGTTGTAGATGCTCCCATCCTTGTAAACATTCAAGGTTACATTGGATGGGGCTCTGAGCCACCTGATGTAGTTGAAGATGTCCCTGCTTATTGCAGGGGTTTGGACTTGAAAGGTCCTTTCCAGCTCCAACCATTCTGTGAGTCTATGAATTTCAAAACCGGGGATGAACAATGGAGTTAGGGCTAGTCAGACAGGAGACAGAGAATCACTGATCTCTGTCACAGGTAACATGGATTTGGGAGATAGCTCTGGCAAGAAGAGAGGCTGCAAGAGAGAATAGGAATAAGCCGAGCAAGAACCTAAAGAGAATCAAAGAACTGTGCATGTGGACGACAAAAGCAAGAGGTAAAACAGGGTAAGGATCTGGAGTGGAAAAATATGAAGGGCAAGGAGAATGGTTAGAAGAGATTAACAAAACCAGTGGATGAACTCCAGCACTCTGCAGTGCAATCCCGAAGCAAGCAGGCCGCTGAAATGTTCTGATTGCCATGCAGAGACATTGCTGCGCAGCCCCCAAAGAAAACTATCACACTGAATTCAACATCTACAAACAAAGAGCTGATTAAATAGTTGATGAGCTTGGCAGCAGTCTTGTGTTTGCTCTTGCAGCATGTTGGAGTGAACACTCTACATGGAATGATTTATGGCTGAATTGTGAAGAGGGATGAGGTGGAGAAAGACAACAAATGATTAGGCAATGACCACAATTGAATTATTTGAAAAGGTGCAGAACATATGGAGGTTACAACACTTTGTAAATGAAGAGGATAGGTCAAAGGACTCATAAAACTCCATTATAACTGTGGGGCTGTAGCTACAAAAGCACTACTGCAGACATTTCAGACCAGTGTCAGCACTTAACATCAGCCTCTTTCAATCCAGCTCTCAAATTGCTCCATTATTTTCTATCTGTAGATTGATAGAACCTATTAATAAGCACCTGCCAGAGCTCTCTGGACTTTTGCAGTCTATCATGAAGAGGAAAAAAGAGAACCCAAACCTAAAGCAATGAATAAACAAAGCTGATGTGTGTTTCCATTCATCTTATCAAATACTTCAAAAATCCTTTTCCATGCTTATTAGAAAATGGTACTTTCAGAAACAATATTATTACTTCCAGGTTTAGTTGGGGAGGTTGGAGTGATTTGGGGTTTTTGTTTTATTTTGCTTTTTTGTTGGGGAAGAGTACTGTTGGTGTGGTTTGTTTGGGGTTTTTACTTTTTGGTTGGTTTTGGCTTCATGTTTTGTGTTCTGCTTGTTTTGTTTTGTTTTTGAGGAAAGCTGCTTTTAGGGCTTGAATCTGTGCGGAACTGAATATTTCATTTCCTTGGAAATCCCAGTTCAGTGCCTTTGAACTCCAAACTCCTCAACATCCAATACCATGCTCTCAAAAATATAATGGAGGATTGCATTAACTCCTGCTCTGTCATCTGTTCTGGTAATGTGCCGAGAGATGATGCCACGTCTGATAGGTGCCAGATGCTAAGGGACTATCAGAAAACATAAATAGTCTATAAATTTCTTACAGAAGGTTGTTGGAGTTTTTTGTGTAGGAGATGCATACTAAAGACCTCAAATGGTGTAGTAGGTCATCCAGGAGTGTTTGTGGAAGCAAAGCGCAGCTGGAATTGCAATAGCTGCCTGCAGGAAATCAGGGAAGCGGAATCTGTCCATACTGCATTAAATAGGAGCATGGTGCAAGGTCTTCCAGCTCTGCAGGGAGAAAGCAGAATATTAGCACTTCAGCGAGCAATTTAATAGCAAAATCACAACAAAATTCTGTCATTAATTCCCAGAGCTGACACACATCAAAATAGCTTTTGCAGAGGTACACTGGAGCAACCAAGTTTCATTTTTTCCCCATGTAAAAAGGTCACAGGAATGATTATTTTTTTCTCCAGACAGAACGATCACAGGAATGATTTTTCATGCATTATGTGCTGAGTAACAACATACAAAGACTTTCTATTTATTAGGTCTTCATTAGATGGAGAACTATTTATAAAGATGCTGTGATGACATTAATATACTCTTTTCATTGCATCTTTTTCACCTGTATGGATCTGGAAACTTGTTTGTAGTGCCTATAATGGGATTTCCCCCCCCCCATTCGTTCCCTTAATTGCAGCATTTTGCATTCTCTCTCCTTGTTACACATCCTGCATCTTTTGCTGACAATCTTAAATTGGTCAGTTAAGTAGCTCCTGGCTCTGTTTTGACAATGCCCAGGAGGATATTGGGGTTTGTATCAAAAAGCTGCAAATTATTCTTCCGCTGAAGATCGCAATAGCATTGGCATGCTTCTCACATCTTTTCTAGCAATGGGAGAAAAATGCACGTTTCCACTTTTCTATTTACAATCTCTACTGATAAGATCTTAATAGAGATTAAAAAACCAACAACAAACACCAAAAACCCCTGTATTTCTCTTATTTTTATTATTGTAGCAGGAAATTCATCCTTCTAGTAGCTGGAGTCTCTCCAGGCTTTTAATTCATCTGGTTTCTCATTGCTGCTCTGTTTTGCAGTTAATTACAATTTCCTCTTTATTGGTGGCTGAGATTAGACTAACTGTTACTACCCTTGCATCACATGCTGAGAGACACACAGTACGACTCTGCATCTGTAAACCTCAATTACTTCTTTATGAAAAGAATCAATTAGAGGAGTTTTGGAGGTGCAGCTAATATTTAGATGCAAACAGTTTAATTTCTGTGTACCTGCAGTAAATTCATCTCCCCCAACCTCTTTTCTTTCCCTTCCAGAAAGAGAGCTGGAGATTTCCTACCTCACAGAAGTCTTGCAGAGGTCAAAGCCATAGTAGAGCTAAGCTTGAGGCACCCAATGCTCTTTAAGAATTTCATTCAGTCCCATTTCCAACATCTTCACATTCCTTCCTTAGCAACATCTCTTTTGGCATCTCCCCGTAGCAAAGCTTATCTCGGAGATAGGCCATCACCAGTATTTTCATTCCCTCAGTCTGACTTCAAATGTTTACTTCCAAAGTGCTGGTGATTCCAAGAGCCCCAGCTCAGTAGGAGTCTTTCTCACATTTTAGTAGCGTGTTACCAAATGCAGTCAAGTTCACAAAACAGCATCATGCCACTTCAATCCACATGGTATCTGCATGGAACAGTCTCTGCAGTACTGTTTGCAATGTGGTCATGAATCTACTAAGCATGATGTAATAGGCTGAGGCAGAGCCCTCCCCACCACGGGCAGAAATAATGACTCAGACAAACGGATTGCAAAAGTGATGGAAAGTTTAAATGGAAAGCGGTGAGTGTGTACAGAGAGCCAGAAGCAGTGACAAAGAAAGATCCCAAAGCAGACCCAGAAACGTCCCATCCCCACCTGAGGGTACACCCAAGACCCCCAGGGCTCCTTCTTCCCCCCCCCCCCCCCCTGCTAGGCTAGTCTCAGCTGGCCAGATCTGAGACTGCCCATCCCACGTGGCCTTGGGCCCAACCAGGCCCAAGGCCGGGAGACATCTCCCCCAGTTACCGGGTGACGGAGAGGGAAGAAAGAGAAAGTGCCAGACCCCGCACTGGACCTTATAGCATGTGGTGGTTTGAGCCTTAACTGGGGCTTAAAAGCTCAGATGGGGCAAGGCTGAGAATCCCCTTCCCCAACAGAGAGAGAGAAGAAAGGGAGGGGAGCAAATCCACCAAGAAATAATTTGGGTTTGGCTTGGAAGTAGAGAGGCAAAGAATTTTTTTTCTTTAAACAATATGTATATATTTATATTTATGTAACAATGACAGGCAGGGTTCACAAGGGGAAGGAACAAGGATGGATGGGAGAAGAAAAGAAAGAAAGAAAAAAAAATTATAAGATACAGAACCAGTCCTTTGCAGAGTGTAGAAGCAGCAGGAAAAAAGAGCAATGCCCACCATTCTCCTCCCTCTTATACCCCTCCTGGACAAGGAGGGGGACAAATGGAACAGACCAAGTCAGTTTCCCAGGGGGGGAAACACCACCCCCCAGGATGGGCGTATCCCACCACAATCCACCCCTCTGTTCCACTTCCTCTCTCCTGTCACAGCCCCCTTTATCCAATCTTGACACGTGGCATTCAAATCCTCGATGCAAGTCTCTCATTATCCTGGCTCGCTCTCTCTCAGGGCAGTCTCTCCCACTCTGGTGCTGGTCAGTGTAGGTGGTGCATGAACTGGGTAGGAATGTGTAGAAGAATCAGGAATCAGTCTGTCTTTAAAAAGGAAGCAAAAGAAAATATTTGGAACAGTCCGTTGCTGTAGGGACATCAGGAGCAGTCCATTGCTGTAGGGACATCAGGAACAGATGCAGGTGAGATGATGCAGGAGCTCTCTGGGTTGGTGTGCAGTGTGTTCATGTTGAGTGCTGGATGTTAGGCTGGTATTAAGCTGAGAGAGAGAAAATCTAGAACAACTTACATTATACAGTGACTATAATACATTAATCTGCTCTGCCCCCTCTGAGTTCATCCCCTCTCAGCCAGAGCCACATTCTGCTGTGGGATACACTGAATGTCCCCAATTTCTAACATGACCCAGTAGGTGTGACCAGGCCCCTCAGCCCAGACCACCCCTCAGGTTGGTTTGCCCCCACCAGCAGCAGGGGAAACCCACACTGATTTCCCCAGCAGGTTCTTCTCAGCAATCACAGGAACTCCATCTCCATCCACTGTTTGCAGCACGTCAGACTGGGCAGGACCAGCTCGGTTCACAGCTCCTCTGCTGTTCACTAACCAAGTGGCTTGAGCTAGGTGTTTTTCCCAGTTCCTAAAGGTTCCACCCCCCATGGCTTTTAGGGTGGTCTTTAGCAAGCCATTGTAGCGCTCGATCTTCCTAGCAGCTGGTGCATGGTATGGGATGTGGTAAATCCACTCAATCCCATGTTCCTTTGCCCAGTCCCTTATGAGGTTGTTCTTGAAGTGGGTTCCATTGTCTGACTCAATCCTCCCGGGGGTGCCATGTCTCCATAGGATATGTCTCTCCAGGCCCAGGATGGTGTTGCGAGCAGTGGCATGAGGTACTGGGTAGGTCTCCAGCCACCCTGTACTTGCCTCCACCATGGTCAGTACGTACTGCTTGCCGCTGTGAGACCGAGGCAGGGTGATGTAGTCGATCTGCCAGGCCTCTCCGTACTTATATCTCGACCATCTCCCCCCATACCACAGAGGCCTCATGTGCTTGGCCTGCTTGATGGCAGCACAGATGTCACACTCATGGATGACCTGTGAGATGGCCTCCATAGAGATGTCTGTCCCGAGCCCACCAGTATGTGGCATCTCTCCCTTGGTGGCCAGAAGTGTCATGGGCCCAGCGAGCTAAGAACAGCTCACCCTTGTGTTCCCAATCCAAGTCTATTTGGGAGATGTTAGCAGCCAGATCTGCTTGGTGGTTATGCTGGTGTTCTTCATTGGCTCTGCTCTTGGGGACGTGCGCATCGATGTGCCGTACCTTTGTTGGCAGCCTGTCCAGGTGGGCAGCGATGTCTTGCCACAGCTCAGCAGCCCAAACAGGCTTCCCTTTTCTCTGCCACCCGTTCCTCTTCCATTCCTTCAGCCACCCCCACAAGGCATTGGCTACCATCCAGGAGTCAGTGTAGAGGTACAGCACTGGCCAGTTCTCTCGTTCTGCTATATCCAGGGCCAGCTGGACAGCTTTTACCTCTGCGTACTGACTGGATTCTCCTTCTCCATCCCTTGCTTCTGCAACTTGCCTTGTTGGGCTCCAAACAGCTGCCTTCCATCTCCGCTTGCTCCCCACAAGCCGGCAGGACCCATCTGTAAATAGAGCATAGCCCTTCTCATTGTCAGGGAGATCGTTGTATGGGGGAGCCTCCTCAGCACGGCTCACTGTCTGCTCTGGTGGCATCCCAAAGTCAGCACCCTCTGGCCAGTTGGTGATCACTTCCACTATGCCAGGGCGTTCGAAGCTCCCCATCCGAGCTCGCTGCGTTATCAGGGCCATCCACTTACTCGAGGTGGCATCTGTGGCATGATGTGGGGTTGAACATCCAGGTCAGGACTGGAAGCCTTGGAGCTAGAAATAGAGGTGACTCAGTCCCAATTACCTCAGAGGCAGCCCAGACGCCCTCATAGGCAGCTAGGATTTCCTTTTCTGTCGCGGTGTAGTTGGCCTCGGAGCCTTTGTACCCCTTACTCCAGAAACCCAGGGGCCTGCCCCTGGTTTCACCAGGAGCCTTCTGCCACAAGCTCCATGTAGGACCGTTCTCACCAGCCGCAGTGCACAGCACATTCTTGATCTCTGGTCCAGTTCAAACAGGTCCCAGAGCCATAGCCTGGACCACCTCTTGTCTGATCTGGTCGAATGCCACCTGCTGCTCAGGTCCCCACACAAAATCATTTTTCTTCCTTGTTCCATGGAAGAGAGGTTTCACAATCTGACTGTACCCGGGAATGTGCATTTTCCAGAAGCCCACAAGCCCCAAAAAGGACTGTGTCTCTTTCTTGTTCGTGGGCTGCACCATAGTGGCTACCCTGTTCACCACCTCCTGAGGGATGTGGCGACGGCCATCCTGCCATTGAACGCCCAGGAACTGGATCTCCCTGGCAGGCCCTTTGACCTTGCTTCTCTTGATGGCAAAGCCAGCCTCCAGCAGGATATCGATTATCCTCTTACCCTTCTGGTAGACTTCCTCTGCTGTCTCACCCCATATGATGATGTCATCGATGAACTGCAGATGCTCAGGGGCCCCACCTTTCCCTAAGGCAGTCTGGATCACCTCATGGCAGATGGTCGAGCTACGGACCCAGTCCTGAGGCAGCGGGTTCCACTGGTACTGTACTCCCCTCCAGGTGAAAGCAAACTGTGGCCTGCATTCTTCTGCAATGGGAATGGAGAAAAAGGCATTAGCAATGTCAATTGTGGCATACCACTTGGCCGCCTTCGATTCCAGCTCGTACTGGAGCTCCAGCATGTCCGGCACGGCAGCGCTGATCGGAGGAGTCACCTCATTCAGGCCACGGTAGTCCACGGTCAGTCTCCATTCCCCATTTGCCTTCCCCACTGGCTATATCGGGCTGTTGAAGGGGGAGTGAGCCTTGCTGATCACCTTCTGGCTCTCCAGTCGTCAAATCAGTTGGTGTATGGGGTGCAGAGAGTCTCTGTTGGTCCTGTATTGCCTGCGATGCACTATGAAAGAGGCAATAGGTAGCTTCAAATCCTGCACCTTATGGCTGCCCACCACGGAGGGGTCATCCGACAGCTCGGGCTTGGTGGACAGCTGTTCTTTGCCTGCGGTCTCCACAGCTGCCACCCCAAATGCCCACTTGTGCCCCTTAGGGTCCTTGAAGCATCCCTCCCGCAGAAAGTCAATGCCAAGAATGCAAGGTGCATCTGGACCAGTCACTATGTCCTGCTTTCCCCATTCATTCCCAGTCAGGCTTATCTCAGCCTGCAGTACAGTCAGGTCTTGTGAGCCCCCTGTGACTCCCTGAATGCTTATGGGCTCAGCCCCTTTGTACCTCGATGGTGTCCACCAGAGCTCGCTATTTCAGGGCTTCTGAAGTGCCAGGCCATTTCACATACACATCCCAGTATACTCTGTTATCCCTGGCCTCCACCTGGCTGGAGGTAGGGCACCTCTAATGCTGGCAGCGATGTCCACACTTGTCACAGGGTCCTGTGTTACTAGGGGAAGGGTCTCTTGAGCGAGAGGGACCACTCTGGGAAACTGGGGCAGCCCTTCTCCTGGATGAGTTATCCCCGTGGTGCCCACCTTGCAGTTCCCGCACTCTGTTCCAGAGGGCAGAGGTGGGTTGGCCATGCCAGGTGTCCATGTCCTCTCCGTGGTCACAGAGGAACCTCCACAGAGACCCCCTTGACATCCCCCGATTGGCTTGGGGTGATCTCCCAGGGGAAGGTCGCCTGTTCCTGATTGCTGAAACCTGGACCCATTCTGAAGAAGGGGAAAAGGAGGCATCGCTCCCCCTTTTCAGTTCAGACACGGAGCTCTTGATCTCTTTGATCTCTTTAGTCAGAGTTTGTATGGCTGAGATCAGGGGTTTCTGATTTACACTGTCCTCTTATTCCCTTAAATCACTGGCAAACTCACAGACAGTTTTAGAACTTCCATCCTGTCCAGTCAGGAGTATCCCTCCTAATGTGGGAGCATATTTCTGAGGAGCACCCTGGGTGAGCTTCTTTACGAAGGGCTGTCTCATGGGCACCTCATCTGGGTCCAAGGGGAGCTGGCCATCCCCATAAATTATTTCCAGCACAGCCATCTGTCTCAGGTAGCGAATGCCCTGTTCCATAGTTGTCCATCTAACTGGGGCCCAGGGCACGTCATCCCTTGAGCGGTACCAGCTCTTGATGGCAGTGAGGATCTGGGCCCAGAGAGTGTGTGTTCCATCGAGTTTGGCTAACTCTTTGTCTGGGCCAATGTCAGGGAGCCTAAAAGCTTCACCTCCCTCTTGTCCAGGTCCACTGTGTCCACCCTCTTGTCCCAGCATCTCAGGGCCCAGCTTAGTATTGGCTCACCCTCTTTCCTTGCATAATCCAGACAAGTTTGCCTTAGTTCCTCTCTGAGTAGAGAAGTAACCGTTATTGTTTCATGATCTGACTCATCGCCATCAGCCGCTGGGTTCTGTGAGGTGCTGGGCCCTGCTGATGTGCCTTCCTTACCATCTGTGCTTGGGGATGATTTTTGACTTCTTTTCCTGCGTGTGGTGGTTTAGGCTGGGTGCTGGCCCGGATGCCACTGTACAGACCACACCTGGGAGGTCCCAAAAGGGTCCAGCCCACTGGGTGGTCACAGCAAACCAGGTATTTCACCCACAATCCTCTGCTCCTCTATAAAACATCCACGCGGGGTCCGTCCTTCTTCTTTCGTCCCCTGCTGCTGTCTAGGTAAAATGGCATGAGCTGCCTCCCTCGGGCCTGCCCAGGCCCAAGGCTGGGTTGGGGGGGGGGTTGGGTGTACCCCCAGGTGGGGATGGGACGTTCTTGGGTATGTTCTGGGATCTCTCTCTTTCATCATGGTGCTTGTGGTTCTCTGTAAAACTTTCATTGTTGCTTTATTTGTTTTTTCCATTTAAACTTTCCACCTTTTTTTGCAATCCATTTGTCTGAGTCATTATTTTTGCCCATGGTGGGAAAATTGGCCTCCCAAACCACGACATAGTGGTGCAGAGAATTATGGTAGGAAATACCTAGTTTCCTGTGTCTGCCACTGGGCTGGACTTCTGGACACAGGAAGCACCCCACGTAGCAGAGGGCACCCAGCCCAAACTGCTACACATGAGATCATCAGGTAGAGAAACAGGCCTTTTTAATATTTTTTATTCTTGTGGACAGATCATGAGCATTATATTCATTGCTTCATCCATTCCTGAAATGAAACAATTCTTCAATGAATATATTGCATGAAAGGGGTTCCGGTGAAAAGTGAGGAAGGCTGCTCACTGTGACTGAAATGGCAATGGGCATTCAAGTCAGATAATTATCAGCTGGAGGGTAGAGAGGCTTTGCAGAGGGACCTCGACAGGCTGGACAGATGGGCAGAGTCCAAGGGCAGGAGATTGAACACATCCAAGTGCCAGGTTCTGCACATTGGCTACAGCATCCCCATGCAGTGCTACAGGATGGGGTCAGAGTGGCTGGAGAGCGGCCAGGCAGAGAGGGACCTGGGGGTACTGGTTGATGTGAGGCTGAACATGAGGCTGCAGTGTGCCCAGGCAGCCAAGGCGGCCAATGGCATCCTGGCCTGCATCAGAAACAGTGTGGCCAGCAGGAGCAGGTATTGTATTGTATTGTATTGTATTGTATTGTATTGTATTTAGGTGGGTTGGATTGGTTGATGGGTTGGACGCGATGATCTTGAAGGTCTCTTCCAACCTGGTGTATTGTATTGTATTAATTATCCAAATTGGAGTTTGGCCAAGATGCTGCTGTTCTTCTGAGATGTGTCAAGGGATAACTACTGATCTCTCCTAACCTTGGCTTCAATTGAAAGCTTCCTTCTTTATACTTAATCTTCACCTGAATCACAGAATCACCAAGGTTGGAAGAGACCTCAAAGATCATCAAGTCCAACCTGGCACCACAGACACCATGACTAGACCATGGCGCCAAGTGCCACATCCAGTCCCCTCTTGAACACTTCCAGGGACAGTGACTCCACCACCTCCCAGGGCAGCACATCCCAATGGCGAATTACTCTCTCAGTGAAGAACTTTCTCCTCACCTCCAGCCTAAACCTCCCCTGGTGCAGCTTGAGACTGTGTCCTCTTGTTCTGGTGCTGGTTGCTTGAGAGAAGAGACCAACTCCCTCCCAGCTACAACCACGCTTCAGGTAGTTGTAGAGAGCAATGAGGTCGCCCCTGAGCCTCCTCTTCTCCAGGCTAAACAATCCCAGCTCCCTCAGCTTCTCCTCATAGGGCTTGTGCTCAAGGCCTCTCCACAGCCTCATTGCTCTTCTCTGGACATGTTCAAGTGTCTCAATGTCCTTCTTAAATTGAGGGGCCCAGAACTGGGCACAGCACTCAAGGTGTGGCCTAAGCAGTGCTGAGTACAGGGGCACAATGACTTCCCTGCTGCTGGCCACACTATTCTTGATGCAGGCCAGGATGCCATTGGCCTTCCTGGCCACCTGGGCACACAGCTGGCTCATGTTTAGGCAGCTGTCAACCAGCACCCCCAAGTCCCTTTCTGTTTGGCAGCTCTCCAGCCACTCTGACCCCAGCCTGTAGCTCTGTATGGGGTTATTGTGGCCAAAGTGCAGCACCTGGCACTTGGATTTGTTGAATGCCATCCTGTTGGACTCTGCCCATCTGTCCAGTCAGTCAAAGTCCCTCTGCAGAGCCCTTCTGCTCTCTAACTGATCAACATCTGCTCCTGGTGCCAGGAGGTACCAGGAATACCAGTTCTGCTATTCCTCAGAGCAAAGGGTGCCATATACTGAAGCACCAGAAGTAACTTTAGAACTTCTACCTGTTTTTTTTTGGATGTATCTTATCTAGGTAGTGAATAAGACTGACATTGCTTGGTTTTGTGACCAAAGACTCAGAAGTGTTTCTGATTAAAAAGTAACTCCAATTGAAACTGGTAGAAAAGCTCAAATAAAAGTGTAAGACAACTTTTTCCTTGTTCCTCCAAACCCCCACCCACCCTCAGAACTAAAAAATCAGAGATCAAAATACAGCTGTGCATGATGCCAACATTTAGAAGTGTCTACACATTTAGATGTTATCTAATTATCTCTGTAATATGCAACCATTCAAGAACAGAAAATAGAAAAAAGGAATTAAAAGAACATTCAAAAGCTGCTATGAAATACCATTTAGCTGGCACTGGTAAACAAATAGAACAGTTCTACAGAAGGAAGAGGTCTAGACAGGTATTTATTGAGTAGCAACCTCTGACAAATAATAAAGGAATCTTCTGATGTGATTAAAAGGAGATAAATATATTAAATAAAGATATTTGAAATCAACTGGTGTCTTCATGATGACCAAGAAAGCACTTATCAGTTATGGTAATACACTGACAAGGAGCTGGGCTGGAAAGGAATTTAAACCTCATGAACAATTTTCCTGCCAATCAAGATTACATTTTCCAGTGTGAACTGCTTCTGAACTGAGACTCCATTATTCTAAAAATAAGGTTAACTAGAAATAGCACCAAGACTGTAAAAGAAATGACAGATGTGCAATCAGAAAAAGATTAAAACAAGAATAAGCTGTACTAGAATCACAGTTCCAGGTAGGAATAACAGAAGAGGTCTCCTTTGTGTAAATGAAGACATCTTAACATGATAATTTCTGTCTGTCACAATCTACTGTAGTAAAGTCAATGCAATCCAGCAAATTGCAGCTGTGTAACTGCAGCATCTCTGCATGCATTTGCATGCGTATGCAGGATAAAAAGTGACCAAGAACAGACTTTCCCAGTGCCTGGCCCAGTGCTGCCCAATGGGTAGGGAACAGAAGGTGGGACAAGCAGAGGCTGTCATTTCAGCAACCTGACCTTTCCCACTGCTGTGGTGTGCTGCTCTCCTGCCTTTGGAGCCCTGCAGGTGGGAAGGAATGCGTCAGAACATCCACCTTCTGCAGCATTAGCTGCTGTCAACCTCCCAAGTCATCACTGAATGACATCTTGTTCATCGTCTGTGTTTTGCCAGTGAGAGGGTGACTTAGCACACAACACCAATGGGATGAGCAGTCTTGATGGGACTAGAGAGAAAAATCTGCACATAGCAGGTTCATATTTAGTTCCTGTGCTCTGTAGACCTACTAATTTGGGTTGTATGGAGGGGAATCAGCCCTTTCCTGAGTACATATGGCATCTGTATACTTTTGCATGTGAATAAACTACAGACACATACATTCAAGGAAAAAAGAAATAAACATCCCAACATAGTAACAGTTCCAGAGGTTATCAAAGGGTTGTGCATATCAGTGCCAAATCACAGTCCTGTCCTGAGTCAGAACTCTGTGCTATGTTGTGACACAGCACAATGGGTAAAAGTGAGAAGTGTTTCAAAAGACTTGCCCATCTGTCAAAATATGCTTTCAAATACTCTTCCTGGAAACTCCATAGTGAATATTTCATTAGATTTGGTTGGATTATCTTACTTCAAACCACATATGCTAACCAATAGCTAGATAATTTTAGAATTGGTGTTATCATGAGGCATTTGTGTCCAGAGGAAGGAGATAAGGAAGAAAGCAGTGTGGTCTCACTGCTGAAGTTATCTTCAGCCTGGTATGCTGTAATGTTTGAATTCTCTTTACAACCCAAGTAACATCCAAAGATTTATTACCAGCCAAAGGCATTGCCCCCTTTCCCAGCACACCTTTTGGTACCCTCTGTTGCAACTATCTGGGTCCACCCAACTTCATGTAGGTACTGCAGACAGCACTAGCAGAGCTATATGTCAGGCTGCAACACTTGAATTGGCAAATCCTGCAGACCTTTAGCTGCCTTACAAGCATGGACTCAAAATATTGAAAACGAGAGGTAGATGAGAGGCCTTGAGCACAAGCCCTATGAGGAGAGGCTGAGGGAGCTGGGATTGTTTAGCCTGGAGAGGAGGAGGCTAAGAGGAGACTTCATTGCTCTCTACAACTACCTGAAAGGTGGTTGTAGCCAGGAAGGGGTTGGTCTCTTCTCTCTAGCAAGCAGCACTAGAACAAGAGGACACAGTCTCAAGCTGCACCAAGGGAAGTTTAGACTGGAGATGAGGAGAAAGTTCTTCACCGAGAGAGTAATTCGTCATTGGGATGTGCTGCCCAGGGAGGTGGTGGGGTCACCATCCCTGGAAGTGTTCAAGAGGGGACTGGATGTGGCACTTGGTGCCATGGTCTAGTCATGGGGTCTGTGGTGACAGGTTGGACTCGATCTTTGAGGTCTCTTCCAACTTTGGTGATACTGTGACACTGTGATGACTCAGTTCTGCTAGCTCAGGTGATTATAATGGTTAAAGGATTCAAGTTGCAGGGGCTGAAGGGATGCACGTATATTTTTTATCCCAAGTAGGTACTTACTCAGATGATAATCCTATTTCCAAAAATAGGTCAGCATACTGGGATGCTTAATAACAATAATTCTCAGCTGTATGTGCAGGCTTTAGCTGTCAGATTGAGTTGTGACACAGCTTTTCCTGCAGGCCCCTGGGAGTGATCGCAAGGTTTTCAGTCTTCTGAGGCACAGAACAGCATGTCAGTGGAGAAGGAGGTCCCACACAGGCAATTTGCTCTAATTGCAGTGTGATGGTCTTGATGGAACTCAGTGCTGCCTAGTTGGCAGCTTTAACAAAATGTAAAATCTCTCCTGTCTGTCCCAAATGAGAAAAATGGTAAAAAAAACTGACTGCAAACACTAGCTCCTGCATCAGGACTCCAAAAGAAAGCCTACAGGCGGTTGAAAACAGGGCATAACAAGATCATAGGCTGAAAATGCACTGAAGACATATCCTAGCTGGTAATATTTACTTCTGACCTGCTAAGGTAACCTCACAGTACCTCATGAAGCATTTGGGGGCACAAAACACCTGGAACTCTAAAAATCCTCACAAAAAGAAGCTTTGAAGTATTGATTTCACCTTGAGAGAGTTCTTTTTAAGCTTACTGAAAGGAGAAGCCTCCATCTAATTTATACCCAAAAAGCATCTTCCAAGTTACTTTTACCACATTTTGCAAGGGAAGAGCAGTTTGAGATGGCAGGACTGCGTTTTTTGCATGATGAAGACAGTTGGCAGCTGCCTTTGTAGAGTATTATTACTTACATGGAAGTATCAGAGCTCTCACAAAATAACTATGTTCAAAACCACAATTTCATCCCACATAAAAATAATTGAAGCAAATAAAATTTGTTTCACAATAAAACCTTTTTTTTTTCCTTTGGAAACCTGAAAAGAATCACTAAAGGAGTGGCTTGGCTCTGGGTAACCATGCCACAAGGATGCTGAGTGGCACTTGGCAGTCGTGTCTGCTTGTGTACAAAGTAACTGCTTATCTTCTGGTGTTACCACAGCCGGGCACTGGCAGACCTACGGACAACAGCAGGACACAGAGCATGGTTAACAAACATCTGTCTTATTTCAATACAGGCCGAAAAATCCCTCAAGGATGGCTACTTTCCCTCTCTGCCGGAGACTTCCAGATGGTGCCCAAGTGGGCTGTCTGGCAGAAGGAAATTAAGTCTTTACCTCCTCAGAGAGCTCAGTGACTCTAGGGGTGAGACTTCTCGTTTGAGCAGCACAATTGATAACACGTAGATTTATCTCCCCACGTTTAAAGTGCCTGTAAAGGTTACCATTTTCACACCTCAGTGAGTACCACCGCAGTCGAGTCCCTCCCTGCCGGTCTGCATCTTCACGCTCGCGGGAAAGGCGACTGGTAGCAGCAAAATTAACTACAGCACTTCCCTCTCATTGCTATTTATAACCACGGCGTTTCAGGAAAGAAAACCAAATCAAACACGCACAAAAAGAAACCGAACAATGAAACACAAAAAACAGTCCAAAAGCAAAAAAAAAAGTAGTTCCGTTTCTCCTCCAGACACCTTCCAGCTGAACCCGCCCTCGATTTACAGCTCCATGACCGACAGGCTGAGGGTCTTCCCTGCGCTGAGGCTCGCCGGGGCAGCGAGGGGCGGGCCGAGCCATCCGTTCCCGCCACGGACCCTCCCCCGGCTCGCTGCGGCTGCCGGCAGGCCGCAGGGCGGCTCCCCGGGCAGGAAGGCCCCGGAGCGGCGCTGCCGGCCGTAGCAACGCTCAGCGACCTGCTCGGCCGCAGGAAGCCCAGCTCCGCCCCGGCCTGCCCCGCTCATTAGCCCGTGACGGGAGGACGGAGGGAGGCAGGTCCAGCTGGCTCAGCGCCCGCCCCGCCGCCTCTTGGCCCCTCCCCGGTCCCATTCATTCCCAGCCCCTTCCTCTGCGCTCCTTCCCCTTCCCCGGCGCTGCCGGCCCGGCCGCCTCCCCGCCCTCACTGCTGAGAGCCCCGGTAGCGGGAAGGGCCCTTCGCGCCGCAGCTATGGCCGCTGAAGGGGTGGACGAGCGCTCTCCGCTGCTCTCCGCGCCCGGCTCTGGCAATGTCACCCCGACCGCGCCGCCCTATTTGCCGGACAGCAGTCCCCGAGGTAAGGGTGGCCGCCTCCTCCTCTGCTCGCCCGGCGTTGTCGAGCAGCTACCGCTGGAGCTGTGCTGGACAGGGGGGCTGATGCTGGCCGAGGCGCCGCGGGGCTGGCGGCGGGGTGTGTCGGGCCCTGGGGGGACTCGGCGCGGCTCTCGGGACGGGGGCGCGGAGCCCCTGCGCCCGGGTCTACCTTCACCTTTGTCAGCAGGCTAAGGTGCGGGCTGCGGTGGGGGACGGTAGGGCTGGGCTGGGTGTGCGGGGCTGGGCCGTGGGGGTGCCGGCAGGGGATGCCCTCGCTTTGCCCCAGCAGCGGAGGGTGAGGTGGGGAACAACAGGTAAGGCAGCCGAGGGCCGGTTAGGCCCCGCTCCGGCGTGAACTCTTGAAAAGGAGAAAAAATAAAACCTTTGCAGTGTGAGAACAAGCCCGAACCGGTCTGCTTGTTATAACTCACTCGCATGTCGGGGGCTTGCAAGGTAATTGTTGGGCTTGGGTTCCCCCGTGAATTAGGAGCAGGATTAAGTAACAGAGCCCTTGCTGTGCACAGCTGAGCGGGGCAGGGCGCTGCGGGCGGCAGTCGCAGAGGTGTGAGGCCGGAGCGGCCCAGCAGAATCCAGTGCGCAGATGTGCGCAGATGTGCGCTCTGGCTGCGGACACCATCGCAGTGGCCTGAGCCGGAGGTGCCAGATGATCTGCTCCTGCGCGGGCAGGCGAGCTCAGATAAGAAAAAGGCTCGTTGCAGTGTGGTAGTGGAAGTCCAAAACCACTAGGATGTCCTTGCAAACACGTTTCAAGGCCACCGCTGGTTTTGGCTTTATTTTTAAAGCATGTCAGATACTGTAGTCACAAATCTGGAACCGTGTTTTCATATAAGGTATTCACTTCATTGCACAGACTTAAGAAAATAATCTTGTTGATCAATACCGAATATTCAGTAAGTAGGTGAAAAAATGTGCTTAGAATCTACACATCAGGAGGTTTTCAAAATATGTTAATAGATTTTTTTTTTCTTTTTTCTGTTTGGTTACATATTTTAGAACAGAAGGTGTGGGTGGGGAGAAAGCTGAAGGAATCAAGACTAAATAAGATTAGTGTAGCTTTGCTAGCAGTAGCCCTTAAAATGTAAGATTGCAGTCCTGATCTTACTGGCTCCCATGTGTTGGCCATTTCTCAAGGGTTTTTATGTAATTATATAGACTTGTGGCATATGCATGTAACTAGGATGCTGTGTGTGAGCAGCTGTCAGGCTTGAACAATTTTTAAACTTGTGGAAGGCAAGCTCTCTTTGCCTTGAGATGAAAATGTTTATCAGTTAGTGCTGTAGCTGTTACTCTCTGTCCACTTGCATTTGAACTGCACAAATGAACATCAGCCTGGAAGACAGCAGAGGCTGGGATTGTTTGTTTTTCTGTGTGGTTGGTTTGTTGTTGTTTGTTTCTCAGTCAAATTCTGTCGAGTAGGCGTCATCTCTGAAGTTTTGTTGTTTCAAAAAAAATCCAGAATCCACCTTAAATTCAGGTGTGCAGAATAGACCTTATCTTGTAACTATTCCTATCGCATAGATTTCAGTCTTCTAAGGAGGTTCTCACAGATTTATAAAGTTATGAAAGCACATTAGAGGAGTGACTCTTTTTTGAACCAAGTGTAAAACTCATCACCTGGAAACAGGCTGGACCTCAAATGCTCATTTCAGCTGGTAGCTGTCCCCTGCTGGGCCTTCAGTCCCTGTCTGTAACGCCTGCTAACCAGCTTGGCTCTGGTGGTGGGGTGTGGTGCTCCAGATAAGTGAGGAGGAACCATAGTTTTCTTGAATGTCAGGCTTCTCTTCACAAGTTGAGGATCCTTTGTTTGCTCAGTTCCCAAGCAAGCATACAAGGTAGCTACTTCAAAACTTACAAAAACATATCTGCAGGACAAAATTTTGCAGAGCTGTGGCATGGACCTGATTTTCTTGCTGTGTCTGTTATAAAGTATTTAGCGAAAGGATCTGTGCAAGCTAGAAAGCTGCTTCTAGCTAACGGGCAGTACTTATCTCCCTAGCAATTTAAGTCTAGACACAGAGAGATGGAGCATTCTCTTGGGGAGATGGGGTTTTCTTCCAAACCCCTTTCTGCAGAGCTTCCTTGTTTGACATCACCTGACTGGTGCTGAGCTTCAAAGGAAGGAGGAAGCCCTTTGCCCTCCAAACTACCACCTGAATGCACATTAACAGTTTTATTCCCGTAATTACCTACTGCGCCAAGTATGTCATCCTGAGTTTTAAATTGGAGGGGCTATGGTTTGAAAGTATCCTCCTCTTCCTTTATTGGGCTACAGCTGAGACCCAGCTGACCCTTCTCAGTGTAAGCAGGTGGGTGGTTGAATATTGGTGGTGGCTCTGTTCCCAATGATGGAAGCAAGCAAGCAAGCAAGGTATTTTTAATGTGGACACAGATCGTAGTACCTGGGGAAACTGTTCACAGAGGGTGAGGCCATCAGTTCTGCTCCCAGTAGCAGGGTGGTTATTCAGTGATTTTTTTTGTTTGGTTGGGTTTTGTCCTTTTCTTTTTTTTTTTCTGGTAGGATGTGTCCTTTTTTTCAGTGGGGTTGAGGGCTTGGTTCAGGCTTTCTCAGTTCTTAACTTCCCTCACTTACTACCTCCCATGTTAGGCTAAAGAATTTTGGGGTTTGGGGTTTTTAATCCAAATAAACTAAACCCAAACCAAGCTAATTTTTGTTGGACCTAGGTAATGTGCAGTTGGTTCCCTGTGGTTGCTGCCCTTTGGATGCAAAGGGAGGAAAGCACACAAATACCACATACTCAACCTTAGAAATGTCTTGTGGTGTCTTCCACTGCATCTGTATCCTGTGGGGTTGAGGAGGGGATTGTAGGTCAGTCAGGTGTACTGCATGGTAGGGCACTCTGCTAATCTTGCTCAACTAATCACTGCTGGATTTTATTGTTCCCCAAGAAAAACTGATAATATAGCTGTAAACTAGTATGTCAGCTGCAGGAAGCTTTAATATCTCATTAAACATGTCCTGAACCCCCTGCTGTGTATGTGAAATTCATGTACCACCCAGTCCATTCAACATGATGGACCTTTATGAACTAAGGTTGGATGTTACAGTTAGCCTGAAATTCAAACTGTCAAAGAAAGGAGAATAATAATACTTAAGTATGTTAATGGGCTTTGAGCAGCAAATTCTGAGGCAATGCCTTTATTTATTTATATTTTTTAACCACTTCCCCCACTCCCCAGTTTACTTCTCTTTAAACTTAATTTTGATGGCTTTTGCTTGTTAGGGTTTTTTTGGAACCCTTCCAAATGCACTTTTTCTTTAAGCATGAAGGTTGCAATGCCAAGATCCCTACGGGCTTTCTACTCTGTAGCAAATGTGATTTGCTGCAGCACCACGCTGAAAAGCAGCCATTATTTGCTTCCTAGCTGAAATTTGCTGAGCCAGCAGGACAGGCAGAGCACGGCTGCTTACCTGGAAGCTGAGCAGCTCCAGTGTGAGGCTGGAGGATTGACTGGGAGGATCTGTAGGTGCTCAAACACCTACAGTTAACCGACTTTTAAAATCCTAAGAGCTGTCATTTGCAAGAAGGGCATAGAATATTATGAATGTCTGAAAGGGTCTGGTTGCTGATTCTTAAACAATCCAGGATCGTGGAAAGCTGAAAGGCTGCTCTCTGTGTTCCTCTTTTTGCTTCTTGGTACTTTCAAGATACTACTTCCCTTTCCTTAGTAGATCTGCCCTATTCCCAACTGATAGAATTGAGATGTTGTGCTTGAAATGGAGAGGGCAAAGCAAAGAAATCCTGTAACATGATCATTGCTTCTCAAAAAAAGCAGCCTCAAAGCTGAGATTGAACTGCAGGGGTATCTTGACAGGGAGTTTGATGTTTGGTCTGCTGCATATGTCTTTTGTTTTATGGCTACCTGTTCTAGCCAGAAAGTGTGTCAGCTGCTGGCTGCAGGAGCACTTGAGCAGCCTGCTCACAGCTAAAACCACCTTGCAGCAGCCTTGGCTTTTCCACTTAGGCACTCTCTTCCCATCATTCAATTGCAAACCTGGTTTCTGCAGTGATCTACTAGGCTTGAGATTGTTTCCAGCTGCCAAAGTGTGAGGGGGTTGAAGTTTTGTCTTGTGTATGTTCAGTTTGTATCTTGTAATATGGTATGTGGCAGTCTTGTACTGAAAACAAGGTATCACAGTACTGCCAAATACTCTTGTTCTTAAAAACTTCTGCCTGGATGCTGTGTTTTCTCAGTGTAATTCCTCAGAAACAGAATAAATCAAAGCAACATTCTTTAAGTGACCTGATCTTGGTTTCTGCAACCAGTATATCAAGCTGAAGGTCTGAAGCTCACTTAGGTAATGGAGTATCAGTTTGTATGTGACTTTAGAATCATATTGCTGCATATGAGTTGGATTTGTTTCTCTTCTGAAGTAATTCAAATATGTTGGGGGTGATAATGAGACCCTCAAGGTGTCCACTTTCCTTATGCTGCCTCTGAGTTAAAATCAAGCACAGGTAGGGTTTCCTCATATCCCTCTAGCTTATGACAGTCACTTTAAGAAAGACTCACCACTCCTTCACTGATTTATCAGCTTAAAGTTGGGCTTTTCAGCTTTGATAACAGCCAGTGATTCCCCTTGCCACCCCTCAGCCTGTACTGCTCTCTTCAGTGCTGTTTGTAAGCTGAAATCAGGCTGAGCTCATTGCTTTTCTGAAGATTGTATTGGCTGCTTGGAAATAATTAGGAAATATGTTTGTTGAGGTCCCAGGCTGCAGACCATTTCAACCTGTCAGTGCAAAAAAAGTGAACTAGGAACTACAAAATATGCCCATTCCTTATCTGCTTACCTGAAGAGCCCTGAGCTTTTCTTGATGAAATTAAAGCTGGTGCTATTACATGCCAAATAATTGCAGTAATAAGCATGTGAGAGGTTGCTGTTTGAATTGTTTTCATTCCATGGATTCTTAAACTGAGAAGGATCTTGAGTGTTTCTACCCTCCCTGATTTGTCATGGGCTCAGGCCTGGCAAAGCTGAAATCTGCTCTTCCACAGGGGCCCGAGGTCACTGTTCTCCCTTGTGTTAGCCTGTCTTATGTGACTGAGGGCTTCCTTGTTCATCTGTCTGTTGGCTCTTGGACAGCAAAAATGTCTGCAAGTCTTAGAAGCTCAGAGTTCAGTTCATCTTGTTTTCTTCAAGATAGGATAATTTTTCTGTTGTTGCTCTCAAAACAAAAGCTCTTCATGCCACTTCCCATCCAAGATTATTTCCTTAACAGGACTTTTCTGCATCTATACCTGTAGTTGTTAGTGTATGATAAACACTTGTCTGTGTGTTTTGGTCTCTCCAGGTGTTTGTAAGTGCTGGTTATGGTCCTTTGCCCTACCTGCATCTTGTTCTATCTTCTGGATTGCTTGGCTTATTTCTTCAGAAGCCAGTCTTTGATTGTTACTACTCTGTAGTGTTTGGGATTTTGAGGTTGTTCGAATGTTGTTGTTTGGTGGTTTTCCCCCTTTTCTAAAGACTGTAAAAAGCTGGTTTGAAACCAGTTGCATAGATAAAGCCTTTTGATCTATTTTTTTCTGGTGTGGCTTAATGTTGTATTTCTGTTGCTGGTAAGCTTTCAGGTACTATTGATGTTTGGGTCACAAAAGCTGTGGAGAAGGGCAGCCAGCAACAAAACAAGAGGACACAGTCTCAAGATGTGCCAGGGGAGGTTTAGGCTGGATGTTAGGAAGAAATTCTTCTCAAAAAGAGAGATTGGCCATTGGGATGTGCTGCCCAGGGAGGTGGTGGAGTCACCATCCCTGGAGGTGTTTAGGAAGAGACTGGATGGGGTGCTTGGTGCCATGGTTTAGTTGATTAGATGGTGTTGGGTGATGATTTGGACTTGGTGATCTCGAAGGTCTCTTCCAACTTGGTTAATTCTATTCTATTCTAAAACCAACTTAAGTTTGTTTTATGTTTATACTTATGAGCTTTTTGTTTGGGTTTTTCTGTTTGTTTCTTTGGGGTGTTTTTTTTTTTGAGGTTGTGGCTTCAGTCTTTGCTGACAGTGTGTTAGGATCCCTTAAGCCTTTTGTTTCTCAACTGAGTTTTCCTGCTCTCTTGCAGCAGAGCTTCCTCCTCCATATACTGCCATTGCAAGCCCAGATGCCAGCGGTGTTCCTGTCATAAACTGCCGTGTGTGCCAGTCACTGATCAATTTGGATGGCAAGCTGCACCAGCATGTTGTGAAGTGCACAGTTTGCAATGAAGCTACGGTAAAATGGATTTACTACTTTTAGTGTTTGCTTTTTTTGGTTGGAAGTTGAAATGTGTCATTGGTAGAATTCATCTCAAAAGGCTGAGTGCCTTCCTGCCATCCCTGCACAGGAGCTGTCAGCACAGCTGACTGCTGGTGTAGCTGTCGTGCAAGTTCAAGGGCTGCTGGCAGTAGGATGGTCATAAGCAGTTGAAATAAACCTTGGTGCTGTTGAGCTGGCTGCACAGGATGTTTCCTTCTGGGGAGGACAAAAAGCAAAGATGTCAGTTTAAGCAATTACTCTTCTGTAGAGCACACTGAAACTGGTCTTAGTGGGATGAAGAGAAGTGAAGAATGGAATTACTTTGAGAGTAGAAGAAACGAAGTAACTAACCCACACCCCTCCCTGGATATAGGCTTTCCTCCTCCAATGCTATTCAGTCAATTTGTTGGCTTGCTAACAAACCACAGCACTTTTGAAACTCGCACGTTGTTGTTATTTTCCAGCCATCACAGACCTTTTTGCTCCTCCCCCCCTTTCTTAATTCAAGCCTTCAGTATTTAGCCTCCTGCTTCTATTTTCTTGTTTCCTGCCAGTTTTAGTTTCAGAATCTGATGCTGTGGCAATTCACAGCTCCGAGGTGCATGTGCATGAAAATGGGTTTATTTTATGAAAGTAACTTTAAAAGTATGACCAGAAACAGGAAGCCTTAAGACTGTAAGAAAACATTTTGCTTACTTCAGAGTAGGGAACCTGCCATCAATACTGACTTTCCCTGCTGATATATAATGTTTCAAGTTAAACAAAGCATCTTGCAGCTTTGATTTGCTGTATGAAAGGGACCTGGAAACTTGACTCCAGGTTGGAGAAAAGATAATTGCAGCACAGGTTAATCTGACATTACAGTTCAGTGATGTCTACATACTTTTAGTGACTGAGAACCAGGCTGTGGTCCTTTCCTTGCTGTATAAAGCTGTTGCACTGGGCAGGGAGGCTTGCTTGATATTTTGACTGGTTCTTAAAAAAAGATCACATTTAAAAAATGAAACTGAAGCCTTGAGTCCTTCATTGCTGAAATAGGAAAGGTTTTTCCATTAGTTTGCAGAATCTCTTTTTTTGTGTGTTCTAGTGAGGAAATTTGCACTTCTTTCTCTGGAAAGAGAGAGAGCGCTTCTAATTTTATTTCAAGTCCAGTTCCACTGGAAGAGGAACTGTGTTTCTCTGGTAGCAAGGACTTCTCACTGAAGTTGTTCTGCTTTGTCACACTCTTATGAGGGGGGGAAAAATAATTGCTGTAACTTCTGATGTGTGTTCTCTGGTGGTTTTGTTTTGTTTAGCCAATCAAAAACCCTCCTTCAGGGAAGAAGTATGTTAGATGTCAGTGTAACTGTCTCCTTATCTGTAAGGATACGTCTCGGAAAATAGGCTGTCCAAGACCAAACTGGTAAGAATGACAAATGCCTTGAGATGATTTGCTTTAAAAATAAAGGTGCTCTTTGTGTTTAATATTTTAAGACTAAAAGAGGTTCAAGCCTGGGCCTTGAAGCACAGGTACTTCAAGCATGACTGCAGGCACAGGTTGTGTTAGTGTGAAGTTTGATTTTTATTTTTTTTATTAATTTATTTACTATTAAAGAGGGGAAGAAATGATGTATTTAGTGGTCAGCTTAAATGTATTTCCCATTTTAGCTGCTTCCTAAGGAGCAAATGGTATAAAGAACAGAGAAGAAACTCTCTTGTTTAAGGGGCTTAACATTCATTATTTTTTATCAACTTCATTATAGCAAACCCACAGGTTGCTCACTTTGCCTCCTTCAGAGAGGTGATTTCAGAATGAAATAGGAGAGGAATCTGTAGGTTGGCTTCAGTCCTGTCCTCCCTTCTTACACTGAGTTTTTAATCTCCTCCCAGGCAAGATTGCCACAGTGAGCATTCTTACCATTTGGCTTAGGGTGTTGGCGAGCTGCTGAGGTAGGAGTTGTTTGATTGCCAGTGGTGGAGCTCTAACAGGAGAAACTGAGGTGAAGGCTATGTTGAGGACAATGGATGGGAGCTCTACCACATCAAATGCCCTAGTCCCCAGTACGGTGGCTATTCTGATTTTGCAACAGTTTGAGACATTGGTGGAGGGAGGGAGGAGGGAGGGGGGAGGAAGACTTTTCACAAATAATACAATCTTGGGAAACTTCAGAATATTCCAAACACTTTCAGAGTGAAAAAATGTTTGAGCTACTTCATTTGCAGTACATGGTATGTTTGGTAACCAGGCTGAATCAAAAACTTCCTAATGTTATTAAAATAATCCTCAAAGCATGTAGCTCAGACGTGTCCCTAAGCTAGCCTCTGTATTTGTCTTCTAGAAGATGAGCAATATTGAAGTGCTTTGAAGGAAGAACAGAGCTGAGTGTGTGGTCTAAATGGAAGGCTCCAGACTGAAGGGAGACCATCCAGAATACCATTTTGGTTGTATATGGGGAGAGATAGAGTGCCAGTTAAATATTACCTGAATTTTTCCCTTCACGTTTTTCATGCTAGGAAGTCCGATCCTCATTCTGCTCTGAGTTGGTTCATTTGGGTATTGTCACTTTGGGTGGACAAATTGTACAGTTAAAGTGGAAACATACTGAGCATACAAGTAAATACTTGAACTTTTAAAAGGCACATCCATTGTATTTAGTTAACCTGGGGTGGTTTTCTTTTGTATTTCACTTACTTTGAATGGAGTTGTTACTGCACAAATGTTGATATGCTGCTTATATTGATATGATTGACAGCAGCATGGAAGGGAAGAGTATCTGACTTGGGAAGGAGAGCTAGGTTATGGAAGAGTCCTTACTCTTTCTACATGATTCACATGGGTATGTCCATTCCAATTCATGAGCTTGCTTAACCTGGGTATTAAGATTTAATTTTCCTGAGGAGTTTCTCCCATGTAGTGGCAAGCCTTTGATCTCTGCAGCGTTCTGGCTGGTCTTACAATGAAAGAGAATGTTACCACAACTGAAAAGGAAAACACTTTAGAGACCCCCAAACTGGTGCATTATCTGTTTTAAAAAAAGCAGGTTGTATTTTAAAAGTGTAAAATATTTGGTAGAAACTGAGTTAATTGCTTAAACTCCTTGTGCTACTCTTTTGCTGGCTTAATTACATGTACATCTAATGTTCTTAACGCAGTAGACGCATCATTACTCTTGGTCCAGTAATGCTGATCCCAGAAGAGCAGCCAGCTCAGCCTGCCTTGCCAGTTCAACCAGATGGAACTAGAGTGGTTTGTGGGCACTGTGGAAATACGTTCCTTGTAAGTAAAGCACAAGATTCTCCTCCTGACTTACTGTGCTATCCCTTGAGCTATTTGTTGTAAGCACTTTAAAGAGCATATTGCCTCACTCTCTGGCGTCACTGAGGAGCTGAAGCCGCTTCTGTGCTCATATTGCTATGGATGTGTGGTCTCTATTTGGTTATCTTTACATGCATTTCAAGAAAACTTCTAACACTCTTTCTGTGTATGCATGAGTGAAGCCCAAAGTCAGTCTTGCTGCTTAGTGATGTGGTAGTGGATAGTGCTGGAAAAGGAAGTTGTACTTCCAAGTTCTGTTCAGTGCAGTACTGGTTGTGTTCTGCAGTGGCTGAGGGCAGTTCTGCCCTTGCTTTATGGACCCCTGGAAGCTGTTCGTTATGGCACTTGCTGTCAGTTTCTCTGAGTTGTTACAAAGCTGGAGATCTTGGTTTGCGTGTGAGACTCTCTGTTGATTTCAGTTCTGAAGTAAAGAATGCAAGGATGATCTTGTGCTGTTGAATTGTCAGTATTTGACATGGATTCCTGCCATACTTGAACTTGGATTTAAGAAGGATCTCTGCAGTACACAAGTTTAGTTTTAGCTTCTTTATCCAGTAGTGCTCAAATGTTTGTCAGGTTTGTGACTTCTTGGAAATGGCAGGGAGAAGTGATGCAGCTGATGAACCTGCATAATGTCCACAGTGGTGGTGTGTTCCTTCAGCAAAAGCTCCTAGGACACATAAAGGCCAGAGAGTGCTCAAATACATTGTGTGAATGGAAAGAGAAAACTAGGGCATGGGATTCCATGTTGGCTTGGATCAGCAGTGAGAGAAGGGTTTGCTTGAGATGAGCTCTGTAGTGAAACAGACTTGTTCCTTCAAATCTTCAGGTTTATTGATCAGTGAGGTGTGCAGTAATGGCTTAACTACTGTAGCAGATGATATATGCAGGGGGTGGGAGATGGCTCAGCCTTATCTTTTATTTAAAAGGCAACTAGGGATTTGATTATTAATTTGCAGGTGGTGTAGTATCTGAAAAACCATCAGAGGGTTCCTTGAGAAATATTCTATCAGCTATTTCTACCTATATATGGGGTATATTCCTATTAAAACCCTTGCTGAAGATCAGTAGCTGTAACCAGAGATAGCTGCAGTGGGTTTTCTGTTTGCTTTTTTAAAAGTACAAGTGCCTGTGTGACCTTAACTAGTAAGAACCCTGTGTGCAGTGTAGAATTGTGTTACTAACAGGAAACAACTGGATCTAAGGAAGAAAAAGACCATCTGAAGAAGATATTATCAACCAGGAATCTTTAATGAAAGGTTGTCTTCTAGGTTGTTTTGTTTTTTTTTTTTTTAGTATAGTAACATTTTACAAACTGTTCTGTGCCTGCAAGATCACTGTAGTTTAATGCAGTCATAATTAAATATTATAATGAAACTATGTTTTCTAGCACAGCTCTAAGACTGTGCAGGCAAAAGCAGTGCTGTACAAGAGTTGCAGTGTTGAGTTTTCATGTAGTTACAACATGAAATACCACCTCCTCTATGTGATTTTTGTTGTTTATTATTGCTTCTAAGGGAGAGTCAGTCTTATGGAGTAAAATTCTCATTGCTAAATTATTGACTTATCTTTAGTGTCCTTCATGATCATGGGAGTTTAATTTGCCTGTATTCTTTCTTTGCTTTCTATAAGTGCAGCACAAATTAATTCAGTGTTTCACACTATGAGTTTATTTACGTGAATGTAAGTTTAAAAACCACACAAAAACCCAACAACCAACCAACCAAACAAAAAAAACAAACCCACACAGAAACCCCCTCCATGAAACCAAGCAACCAAAAAAACCCCACACCAAAACAAACACAAAACCCCTCCCAACAACAAACCCATAGAGGCTGGCTTTGCCCATAACTACGAGATTATGCCTTAAAAGCCTAAGTTTCTTTATTTGGAATTTGTCCACACGACTTCAGAGCTGGTGGCTGCTATAGGGAGCTGCAGCATTTTGAACTGCATAGTCCAACCAGCTGGTAAGACCTGGTCACCTCTTCGTGGTATGTCAAAAAGAAACTCTCAAAATCATTGGAAGTTTGCAACTTGCATTCTTCTATGCTGAGTTACCAAAAACAGACTTTTTTGCTCTTTTTATGCAGCTTTCCCACCGTTCTTTGGCTGCTTCTGTTTTTTCTGTTACTAAGTTTGGGGTTCTACTCATTTTTTTCACTGAAGAAAAAGCAGAAAATTGCTTGGGCTTGAGAGTCAGCAGAGAAGCAAAGAAATAAAATAGAAGTGCTTTAGCCTGCCTGAAAACTCAGCTTTTGTGAAGGTATTTCTGCCCTTTTAGATCTCCACACTGCCAAGCAAGTAGGTGCATTTCTCACCAGCCCAGTAAGCTTGGCAGTTAATAAATAAATAAGTAGACAAGCCAAGCTAGAATCCCTGGGGTGGAAAAGTCAAACTGGCAGTTGCTTCTTCTGTGTTCTTTTAAGAGTATCATCTTGCTCACCACCTTTCCAAGAACTGATTGTTGGGTGCTTTTTTTCCCCCCCGCCATCTGAAAGCAGAAGCATGGGCTGTGCTTTCCCTGCCTCTACACCTCTGGTATGTGTTTTATGAATTTTTAAACACATGCTCTGTGCTATGGAGCACCTGCAAGTTTCTCTGTCCCATCTGGGAGAATGACAGTGATGCTGCAGCTGAACTGTTGCTACTCACGTTTTGTTCGTCAGATTATTTGTGTAACCTGATAGGGTTCTCGTCTGTGTTAAGGTTTTCACTGTTTCTGTTTCAAGTTCAGACAAGTGGAAAAAGTGGCAGGATAGGAAAAGGGCGGGGGGGGTGGGGGGATGGGGTGGGGGGCAGGATGAGAGTTTTAACTGTTCCTGATGAATCTGGTTTGGGGTCTCTTGAGAGCTTCTGGCCTTGACCTGTGGCTGAGTTAATGCTTTTCTGGCAGCACTAAGTCATTCACTCTCCACAAGCCCTCTTCCAGAGGTCTCTGCCTGGGGTGATTAGTGACTTTCAGATACTGACTTGCCTTTGGAAGTGGTGGCAAGTAGGGGAGGGGTATCCCTGTGTCCCACTTCATCCTTTCCTGCTGTCAGAACCTTAAGGTCAAGAAGTCAGCAGCAAGCTGTCGAAGCCCCAGGCTGTAGGCCAAACACTGGTTTGTCAGCTGTGCTCTGTCAGTGTTTAAAAATAAGGCAACTGATCAAATATTAAATGTACTACTTTTAAAATAATTGACTAGAAAACCCTTTCAGTTCTTTGGAAAATTAAGAAACATTTTAATCTGCAGAAGTACTTTGATTTCTCAAAAGACCTGGCAGGAGTGGAGAAGCAGCTTGTCTAGCAGAAGTAGCTGTATGCAGGGATATACCTTTTGGGTTTTCCTCCATTTAATGCATTGAAAACTATTTTAGGCTCAGAAGTTTGACATGTACTCTTCTAGCAAATCCCTTGAAGGATATCTGGATTTGTTCACATTTCGGAGCTCTCTGCAATCCTCATCTGCTTCAGCACATCTAACCAGGGATTTGGGCTGTTGTTTATTGTGTTGCTTCCAGGAGAGAAACACAGCATGTCTTGTTGGCAGGGAGCTCAATTTTGTGTAACCTCAGGTTTTCTGAATGACACGAAACTGAATTGCAGCACTCTGGAATATGAGTAAAAATACCAACTTTGAGCATGATTTAAACTGCTGCTTAAATCCAATAATTAGACTGTGTAGGAAAATAACCTTTCCCCACTATGCTAATGTGGTCTGGATTCTTGTAGCTTGAATGTCTTTCTGCCTTTTTCCTTCTATTTTTTTTCCCCTGCAAATATGTCTGAGATGTGCAGAAGGCACCATATCAGTGCTGCTGTTGCTTCCAGGTCCCTCTTGGTTAAAACCACGTAGCAAAACCTTTTCTTTTCTTTCCACATCAATATTCAGCGTCCAAAGGCATTCGAGTTTGTACCCATTGATAACTACAGCTAATAATCAGAAATCCTAAAATAAAACCTTAGATCATTGATGAGTGACTTTTTAAATGGAGTTGCCCACCCTGGAATCAAACCAATATACAGAAATTAAATTGAATTACAAATACTTTTTATGTAGATTCGCTTCTGTTTCTGGAACTGGAGTTTAACACTCTGAAAGAACAGTTCTGAAGTGGCCTGTCTTCATCCCTGGCACTGACAGCCACACCTTATCACACTCTTCTCATGTAGTCCAGAGTGGAACTGAGTAGTTTTTGACAGGGATGCAAGCAAAGAGTCAACTTGCTCCTCTGGCAGGAATGTAAAAGAGAATTAATGCTCCTGAAATGCATTGCTCAGGTGGGGAGCATTACAGATGCTTTACTTGTATTAAGGAGTCAAATATAACTATGCTAAAACAGTTTAAGTCTTTGTAGGCAAAAATAGTTAAAGCTAACATGCTGTTGTAATTGGATATTTCAGAACCAGGAGAAAAATGATGGCTTTCTGGTACGTGGAGAATTAGACCCAAATTAGAATGAAGCTACCTCCAGTTGAAAGGCAAACAGAAGAGAGCTGTGGTTACAGTGTAAGAGCTTACAGAATGAGGCACAGCAATCTTCTCCCCCTTGTTCAGGGTGGACATTTAAAATGTGTTTAATACTTCTGTTATCTCTGAATGAAATGCAACTAAACCTGCTGGGTTTAAGTGAGTATATGACTGGGTATCCTCTGGTTGAGGTAGTTCTAAGCATTACTTTCATTGAAGGCTGTTTACCAGACTGGTTTTAGTCTGTGCATGGAAGGTTATGACCATCCCATGTGTGGTTTGATATGTCCCCTTTTAAAATGTCATGTTCATAGCCAAGAGTGTTCTCTGTGTATATCAGGGGCCTGGAGCACCTCTGCTATAAGGAGCTCTGCTGAAGGAGCTGGGGGTGTTCAGCCTGGAGGAGAAGAGGCTCTGGGGAGACCTAATTGCAGCCTTCCAGTACCTGAAGGGGGCTACAGGAAGAATGGAGAGAGACTGTTTGCACAGGCCTGCAGTGATAGGATGAGAGGCAATGGCTTCAAACTAGGGAAGAGCAGATTTAGATTGGCTGTTAGGAACAGGCTCTTCTGGTGGATTGAAGTGTCCCATCAACATTAACTCAGTTGGAAGCAAATGAAGCTGTATTGACAAGCAAACTACACTCTACAAGGGGATGCAGTGAATGTGTACAGACATACAGGATTTACAATATTATACAGATATGTACAATTAGCAAATAGCACAGAAATCCTCCTGGCCTCCCTCTGGTGTCCCCCAGAGACCAGGGAAGCTGCTCCACTGCCCCTCCCCCCCAAACCTCCTTCCCCCTGTATGAGAAGAGGAGTTGAGAGAAAGCAGTGTTAGTTCATATCTTTTCTCAAGGCCAGCCAGAAGCATTATTATCTCCCCAGTGAAAGCAGAACAGCCAAGCTAGAGAAAAAGAAAAGGAATGGGAATGGAAGTGAAATGTGAAAGATTGTTATGGTACAGCTCTCTGGTCCCAGACATTCTGTCTATGAATTTATTTAGAATAATCTTATTGGGGTGGGTTAATGCCCTTTCTGAAAACAAAGGGGGAGGGCTTGCGGGTGCTTTGCCTTCCCTGCAGGGTGTTTTCCCCCTGAGAAACTGAGTTTGTTCCACTCCCCCCATCCCTGCCCAGCTAGGGTATAAAAGGGAAGTCACTGGGGTCATTAGTTCTCCTCTTGGCTCCTGCCTCTCCTGGATGAGAGCTACTGCAGCTGCCCTCCTGCTGCTCTGCCATGTGGTGGGGCCTGATCCTTCTCCCTGCTGCTTCTGTGCCTCTTCAGAGAGAAACCTGGTTTGGTATTCTTCCTATTTGTCCCCCTCCCATCCATCCTTGTTCCTTGCCCTTATGAACCTTACCTGTTATTGAGATATATATAAATATTGTTTTGGTTTGTTTTTGTTTAAAGACAACTCTTCACCTCTCTACTTCCAGGCCAACTCCAAATCATTGCTTGGTGGATTTGCTCCTTCCCTTTTTTTCTTTTTTCCCCACTCTCTGTTGGGAGGGAGGAGGGGGGAGCAGGGGAGAGATTCTCAGCCTTGCCCCCATTTGAGCCCTTAACTCCCAGTTAAGACTTAAGCCATCACACTTTTGTTTTCCTTTTTACACCCAATAGTGAATTATTTACATTTTTCTGCTCGAAGTCTGCAGCTAAATTTTAAAGGCATAGCCTAAAACAGGTCTTTATTATGAGGGTAGTGGAACACTGGAACAAGTTGCCCAGGGAGGTGGTTGGGGCCTCACAGAATTGTTAGGGTTGGAAGGGACCCCAAGGATCATCCAGTTCCAACCCCCGTGCCATGGGCCAGGACCCCTCACACTAGATCAAGTTGCTCACAGCCACATCCAGCCTGGCCTTAAAAACCTCCAGGGATGAGGCTTCTACTACCTCCCTGGGCAACCTGTGCCAGTCTCTCACCACCCTCATGGGGAAGAACTCCTTCCTAACATCCAATCTGAATCTACCCATTTCTAGTTTTGTTCCATTCCCCCCAGTCCTGTCATTACCTGGCACCCTACAGCTTTCTTGTAGGCACCCTTCAGATACCAGAAGGCTATAGTTAGGTCTCCTCAGAGCCTTCTCTTCTCCAGACTGAACAGCCCCAACTGCCTGGAGATATTCGAGGTGATGCTCGACAGGGCTCTGGGCAGCCTGCTCTCATTGGGAATGCTCTGCTGATTGCAGGGGGGTTGGACTAGGTGACCCCTGGAGGTCTCTTCCAACCCAGACCTTTCTGTGATTCTAGCAGATGTCTGTATCAGTTTTATAAAGTACTAATCAAGTGATCTTTGTGTGCACACCTGGTTTTCCCACGTGATGCAAGGCGTGGGGAAAGGTGGGCAAATGCATCTGTCTGCAGTGGCGCTACAAGAAACACATTTGTTTGGGTTCAAGGCATAGCCAGAGCTATGGAAGTAAGAGAAGCTTCTGCGTTAATGTTGTGTTGGCCCTACTGTGCCTGTGGGTGAAACCACATTGCGTCAAGTGAATCTGCAATACTGAGGCAAGCCATGGGAACTGCTCACGTGGAAATCCCAGTCCTGTGTTGCCACTGACAAAAGGGCATCCCATTTATGGAAGAAGGCAAGCAATAAGTCAAAGAAAGCCTGAGAAGCAAAATGTTTCACAGGGACATTTAGCATGAAGGACAACAAACGTTTTCTCAGGCCAAACTGTCAACCTCTTTCTTTCTTCTTTTTTTACAGTGGATGGAACTGAGGTTTAACACACTAGCAAAATGCCCACACTGCAAAAAAATGTAAGTTCTCTGAAAGCAAGCTTATATAAATTAAGTGTTTCTTCTGTAGAAGTCTTTGGAGTAAAATGTGTCTGCTGTGCTGATTATTTTGCTGTGCTGCTCCGAGTGTCGAGGCTAAAGGGCATGTTACGTGCACATGAGTTCTCCATGCTTTATGCACAAACCAGGAACTTCAACAAATCCAGCCTGCAGTTATTAAAATGCTCTCACTGAATTGCTAGAAGCCAAAATAAGCTGCTCACACCAGACAGGAATGGGTTGCTAAAATTAACAACTGATGTCCTTGAAATTTTACTCCATGTGGTTAATCAGGGGTCATGTTTAAATGCAGAACTTGAATTTGCCTTGCTGTAAAAACCAGGCAAGGAAAGAGCCTTGTCTTGACTGTTTTCATAACTCAGCAACTAACTTGTGTTAAACAGCTTGATGCATTAATTTGTTTAATGCTGTGTGGAATAATTTGACTACTTCAGTAAGGAGGAGAAATCCAGAGCACAAGAACTAGCAGGGTTGTGGGTTTATTTTGATTTTAGGGGGTTTTTATGGTTTTGGTTTTGTGTGGGACTTTCTGAAGTTTGACCTTTCTTATCTGAGGTCAGGAACACTTCAGTTTGAATTGTTGGGGGTTATTTAAAAGCTACACAAATAATATACTTTGAATTTCTGTGGAATCTCAACCACAGGGAATGAAATAAGACTTTAAAAACATTGCTTCAAAACTGTCCTGAGAACCACAGCTGTGTTGCATGTTGTCAGAGAACTAGCAGGTCTCTGAGGAAGCAGAAGGCTTAGGATGGATGTGCTGTAGGTGTTGGCATAGCCTTTAATTGTGATTGAAATTGGAGAGCTCCCAAACAGAGAGGGACCTGAGGGTGCTGGTTGACAGCCGCCTAAACATGAGCCAGCAGTGTGCCCAGGTGGCCAAGAAGGCCAATGGCATCCTGGCCTGCATCAAGAATAGTGTGGCCAGCAGGAGCAGGGAAGTCATTGTGCCCCTGTACTCTGCATTGATTAGGCCACACCTTGAGTCCTGTGTCCAGTTCTGGGCCCCTCAGTTTAGGAAGAACATCGAGACACTTGAATGTGTCCAGAGAAGGGCAACAAGGCTGGGGAGAGGCCTTGAGCACAGCCCTGTGAGGAGAGGCTGAGGGAGCTGGGGTTGTTTAGCCTGCAGAAGAGGAGGCTCAGGGGCGACCTCATTGCTCTCTATAACTACCTGAAAGGTGGTTGTAGCCAGGAAGGGGTTGGCCTCTTCTCTCTAGCAGCCAGCACCAGAACAAGGGGACACAGTCTCAAGCTGCACCAGGGGAAGTTTAGGCTTGAGGTGAGGAGGAAGTTCTTCACCTAGAGAGTGATTTGCCATTGGAATGGGCTGCTCCGGGAGGTGGTGGAGTCACCGTCCCTGGAGGTGTTGAAGAGGGGATTGGATGTGGCACTTGGTGCCATGGTCTAGTCATGAGGTCTGTGGTGACAGGTTGGACTCGATGATCTTTGAGGTCTCTTCCAACCTTGGTGATACTGTGAAATCTGTTACTGGAGTATTTACTAGAGCAGTCAGTCTAGTGGTGCCTTCAACCTCAAGAGTGTAGCTGATCAGATGTGGAGCAGTGGCTATGTTCTGGCTTGCTTAGGTCAAACTCATGGCCTTGATGAGAAGTTGCTTTGCAGAAGTGTACTTAGTGGCTAATTGCATGCAGTCTTTTAAATCTTGGTATTTGGTGGTTTGGCTTGTTTGTTTTTAAACTAACTGCAATTATGTTGTATATTTATCATGCCACACTTGATAGCTGACCTCAGCTTTCCTCTTGATTCTCCTTAGGTACAGAATGATTTGCTGTTTAACCTTAGGATAACCCAAAACAATCAACAAAAATCAACCAAACAAAGCCAACAACAGAAAACTAACCACTGCAAGCAGCAGTCCAAAAATCATACCATGTGATCTGCTGATTTATGCTGCTTGTGTTTTGAAAGCCAGCTGGACTCTTAGGTTTTCTTAGTCTTTTTGCTATAAAGTGCAGAGCATACTATCTATGGAATAATAATAATCTATACAATATAAATATATATCTAATAAACCCAGAACTTCTCTGGGGTTCAGTCTGTGACAATCACAGCCTGTGTGGCAACTAACTTCAAGAAATCACCCAAAACTTAACAGATGGATGCTTCTGTCCTTGAGCTGAGGATGCAAGCTGTGAAATCCTGTAATTTAGCTTTGAATGAGTTGTTTGGTGTCTTCCCACCTTTGAGGTGTGATGGTCAGGAGTTCTGCACTTCCAGGACCACAAACATTTCTAATGCATGGATTTAGGGCACAGCATAGGTGAGGCAGAGCCTTGAGTCGTGATGATGAAATAACTGCAGTGACCTGCTGCTTTCTATCAGGTCTTTTAGGTTGTTGTACCTGTAGCTAAGTAGTCAGAAAGGAATGTGTGGTTATTTCATTAGTAGCTGATTAGTCAGATGCAGAACTGTTCATTCCTACAGTTAATGATTATCATTGTGAAAAGGACAGTGTCAGGCTGAGGCAAAAGGTACCATGAATCACAGCAGCAGAAGGCTTTTACAAGATGATGTCTACTGAGACTTTTAGATTCTCAAATAATTTTCATGGTTCTGATTCAAACAGTTGTGAAAGTGCAGGGAATCTCTGCTGATAGCTTGTTTGTGACCACCTACAGAGCTTGATGGAAACTAGCTCTTGGTATCAATGCCTTGTGAAACCACAGGGAAGTTAGGAGTTACTCCTGGAAAGGTTAATAACAAAACAATCTGCAGGGAAAATGAAGTGGTTGTGCCCCAGTACATAGAAAAAGGAATTTAGGGAATGTAGGGGGAAACAGGACCTTGGGGCTTGTATTTGTTTTCAGTTCCACCTACCTGCTACCACTGTGGTCACATTTCTTTTGTGACCTGTTTTTCTGTCTCATTGCCCTGTGTTCTCCTCCTCATGTCCCCAGGAGTCTCCCTTTTTTTGCAAAATAACTTGGAAAATATAGGAAATGAGCTGTGATGCAGAGAATAAAGTCATTTCTTTGGTAAAAGGCCAGATCTCTTTGGAAATGGACTACAAACTTGATCATGCCAGTGTAAGTGTGGTGTTTGCTGAGGCCCTGCTGCTGCTTCTGCTTCTGCCTGACATAGGCCCTTAGTTGCATGTTTTCTGCAGCACTGGGACAACAAATGTGGCTAACGAGGACATTGTTGCAGTATAGTTTTAATTACAGCGTAGAGGATTACCCTTGGGAATGGGAAACTGGTTGGTTGGGGTTTCTTACTGTGTTGCAGTGTTCTCTTATGTTTCAAAATACAAAATGCCAAATGTTTTCTCTGCCTGTTTCCCAAAAGAGGCAGAGTTTTAAGGAAGGCTTATGGTATTTTTCTCACTTAATGACAGAGAAGAAGCAGGAACTGGTTTTTGTCTGTTAGTTTCTTCCTAAGCTGTATGGTAAACCATCCAGAGACTGCAGGGTCATGAATTCAGTTACTGGAAAGGGAATTGCATGGTACAAGTTTTTACTTCAGAATGTCATCATTTTGTTGTTGATGATTGTTTGTTTAGAACCTGCTCTTTCTTTTTCTCTTTGAAGTCTGACAAAATTATGAACCCCCAATGAAGGGAACAGTTTTACCCTATAAAGTCTGCAATGGAAAGAGAAACGTTGCAAGTTTGTCACTGCTGTGGAGGCTGCTCTCAGCAGTGCTATTCAAATGGCAGCATTTTGGAGGTGCTGCTCTTCTTTAAAAACCCTTCTCAAATCATGTCTGAAACCCTGGCAATAATTCCTATTATTTGGAGCACAACACCCTGCCTTCTTTCCTGTGCTACTACTTTAATGGCCTCTGTCCCTTGTGATGGTTTTCCTCTCCTAATTACTACCTGATGCTAAATTGGCTTTGGTGTCTTTGATATCTGCTGCCACAGACCAAAGGTCTGGAGATGCCTTTGCTTCCTTAGCAGCAGCCCAGAAAGACCTGCAGCCTTCCAGATAGCTTTGTAGTGACTTCACCCTCCTTAGGCCCACTATGAAAACAGCTGCTTCTGTGATTTAAAAGTGTTCTTGTGACCCCAGTTTTAATATTTCTAGTTGAGATGGTCAGAGTTCCCACAGCTGGTAGGTTTTGGAGTAAGGTTTCAGCTTTCTTTATTCAAAATTAGTTTGGGGGTTTTTTAATGTGTAATTTGGGGTGGGTAGAGGGAAACTCTACCCTCTAAAGAGTGGCCCAGTGGCTAATATCACTGTTGTGAGATGAAAAATAAATGAAGGTTTATTTGGATTGCTAAATGTTCCCAGCTCTGCCATGTGGCTGTAGAAGCTTATTTCTTTGTCATTTTTTGTGGACAGAGAAAGGTAGTTATATTCACACATGCTCTGCATCTCATTTCTGTGGTATTTGAGGTGATGCTTTCCTCTCCTAGCCTTTCTTACTGCATAGGAGGCCATGGAACTTGAGAGGATCACAGCCTGGTGGGGTTTGGAAGGGACCTCTGGAGATCTACTCCAGCTCCCCTGGTTCACCTAGAGCAGGTTGCACTGGAGCATGGGTTTTGAATTACTCCAGAGACAGGGACTCCACCACTTCTGTGAGCAGCCTGTTCCAGGGCTCTACCACCCTCACCATAAAGAAACTCCTCCTCACGTTCAGATGGAACTGCCTCTGTTCATGTTTGTGCCCATTCCCTCTCATCCTGTTGCTGGGGGTCTGCAGCACCTGCAATGTTGTGATTACAAAAACCAGAGGCTCAGTCAGCTCTGAAAGTGAAGGTCTCTTTCCTGAGATGAACTTTGTCTCCGTGTGAAGCTCCCAGTGCAGTAAACACCATCTGTGTTTTAGGTGTATTGGACATGACATTTCTACCAGCTTATCTTAAGGTATCCAGCACTCTAATAGAATTAGCTTTCTGAGTGCAGAGCCAGGAAATCCTGTAAAGGAGGGAACCTAAGGTCGGTTTGGCAAGCTCAGTGCTCATGGGGTCAGCTTTTGGACACACCTTTTCCCTCTGCCCTTTGATGAAACTTTGCTTGGGTTTGTTTTGTGTTTTTGTTTGTTTTCTTGGAATTAGAGAACCTATCCCTCTTCTAGAATAGCTGTAGAAGAATTTAGGGTAGCTTTTGGGGTGTGGGTATGTTGGCAGAGGGGGGCACATGTGTGAGAAGGTGTTAAGATATCACTTTCCTCAGTTGGGCATTTTCCCTTTCTAATCACACCCCCCACGCCCTGGCAATGCCATCCCAAATGTAAATGGTGAGGCTTTTTGCCTGGAAATTCCCTCTTCTGAAGAAGTGCAACAGTTGGCATCTAAGTGGCTACTGTATTCAACCCTTGCCTAGCAAGATGAAGTTCAGCAGGTTGGCTGCAGGACCATGGGGTTTTTTCTTTTTTCCCTTGGAGCATTTTAGAAATTCCTTTTAAAGACATAATATTGGAGTAAAGCTGCTTAAAGCAGTCTATTTGAAAGCTTCCTAAGATGAATGCTTAAAAAAATTGTAGTCACATGCTGAGCATATGAGGCCTTACTATGTGGTTAATTAAGTGGAGGCAGAAATTTGGTCGGTCATATGATAGATGCACTACTTCAGTAGTTCAGCAGTGCTTTTCTTCTTTCAGACATTTATCTGGAACATGTTGAACTTCCCCTTTGCATCTTTGAACACAGAGTACAAGCATCTCAGTATTTCCAAAGGCATGGGAGGAAGTACTTAGTGCTTCAGGATGCCTCAAAGCTACCTGTAAGACAGATGGCCCAGGTTCCATGGAAGCATCTCTGCCTCTCTAGTCCTTTCAATGGACCTACATGTTTGCTGTTTTTCAATAGAATGAAGCCATGTCCCAGTTTCCCTCATTAGCATAGCTGTGTGTGACTCAAGATGTATTTGTTAAACAATGCTGAGTTCTGGAATAAGTTTTCTAATTTAAAGAATGCAGTATTCTGTTTGTGGTTTATATTCTGACTGAAGCACTGCAGTAGTTAGCTTAGCACAGCAGGTAGAGAGACAAAGCTTGGTTGTCTTGGAGTTCATAGCCTAGATGATGAGCAATAGACCTTCCAGGGGATCTCTTTACTACCTTGGTTGTCAGCAGTGATTTGTGCAAGCTCGTATCATTCTTGGTAGAACTCTAAAAGAAAACTGGAAAGTAAAAAACTTGTCATGTTTTTGAAGTGGCTGAAACTGACTTCAACATGTCTGAAGGATTTCAGTCTTTGGAGATGTTGAATGTGGGGGAAAAAACATCCATGGCTGAGACTGAAACACTTTGTGGCTGTTTTTATCTTCAAGAAATAGGGCAGAATTTAGCTACTTGCCAGTATTGAGTAACCATGCCAGGAACCAGTGCAGATTATTATTGTTGATGACACTTGGGGGTGGTAGAAATGATTTCCAGCTACACACATGCAGTAAATGTATTAAAGCCGTGTACAGATGCGTTAACAGTCTAAAGGGTGGCTTACAACCTACCTGGAAGCTGCAAAGCCAACTTGGGTTTCACAGTCCAAAGGCTAGATGAGCTCACTGTGGATGTGAGAGGCAGAGCTGCTCAAACAGTGGGTGTGGCACCACTCTGTTGTAAGCACCTTGATTTTTAGGTACTGGATAATCTGCAGCACTCGCTCCCCTTCAAAGCGAACCTGGAGTCTTGTCTTTCACTGCTTGGTGTCATTGTAGACTGCCTACAAGTTTATAACCTTCAGATGGTGCATGTGTATTGCCATTCTTTCCTTCCTCCATTTAGACTGAGCAGTTGCTATTTATGCAGGGGGTTTGTTTGTGGTTGGCTGGGGCTTTGTTGTGGTGTGTGTTTCAATTTGGAACACTGTTCATTTTCTCACAGTTCTTCTGTTGGAAGTGCCCTGCCACGGAGACGCTGCTGTGCATACATCACAATTGGAATGATTTGCATCTTCATTGGAGTTGGATTAACTGTGAGTGAAGGACTTATGATATACTTGCAACTGCGTGCAGGGCTGTGCATGTGCAAAGGAAATCCCCTGCTTGACCCAGCGTATGAGTCAAAACTCCTCTCTGTGTGCAGGTTTTGTCACCTCTATTAAAACCACGAGCTTAATCATCTAGGTTAGCCAGAAAAAAGAGATGTTCAGGCACTTTGAGTCTTCCTGATGCTAAACTTGACTGTTATCTCTCTGAAAACTTAGGATTTATGAAAGAGAGTTACACTTCACTGTAGAAATGCCAGACCATCTTGCTCTTGCTAGGGCTCAAAACTTTCAGGTTTCCAGAAATACACATTGCTGCGTAGCCAGGAGCATAAGTTTTACTGCAGCAGAGTGCAATAGGGTTCCATAAGTTAGGAGCATGTAGATACCTTTCTAAATTGTCCCAGCTATAAGGAATGAAACCAGGTACTAAGCTATTTATTTGAATTAAAAGACTTAGGTAGTTTTCTGAGTAATAAAGTAACAACAGTCTGGCTTGCTTGGCTCTGAATATCTGATACTGGTTACCAGAGCCAATTTCCTCCTCAGCAGTCCCAGGGAAGTACCTATGAGGAAATAACTGCAGTGGAATCCTTGTTTTTCTCATCATACCTAAATCCTGTTACAACCTGAACTCTGCTATGTGTGAGCTTGGAGGAGTTAGGAAAGGTTTTCCAGTTTCCCTAATAAAAGCAGTGACAGCCAGAAATAAAAGCAGTGAGAGACAGATTTCTTCTTAGATCTACATAAATGTATTAATTTTTAACAACACCTACTGAGTACGAAAACACCATCATGTGTGCCCAGCAGCTTGTGTAACATCCATCCTTGGGAGTTAGGATGTTAGTTTGGGTTAGGAACTGGCTGGAAGGCCGGGCCCAGAGTGTGGTGGTGAATGGTGCCACATCTAGCTGGCAGCCAAGCACCAGTGGCGTCCCCCAGGGATCAGTGCTGGGCCCCATCCTCTTTAACATCTTCATTGATGATCTGGATGAGGAGATTGAGACAGTCATCAGCAAATTTGCAGATGACACCAAGTTGGGAGCAGATGTTGGTCAGTTAGAGGGTAGAAGGGCTCTGCTGAGGGACCTTGACTGACTGGACAGATGGGCTGAGTCCAATGGGATGGCATTCAACAAGTCCAAGTGCCAGGTGCTGCACACTGGCCACAATAGCCCCATGCAGTGCTACAGGCTGGGGTCAGAGTGGCTGGAGAGCTCCCAAACAGAGAAGGACCTGAGGGTGCTGGTTGACAGCTGCCTAAACATGAGCCAGCAGTGTGCCCAGGTGGCCAAGAAGGCCAATGGCATCCTGGCCTGCATTAGGAACAGTGTGGCCAGCAGGAGCAGGGAGGTCATTCTGCCCCTGTACTCTGCATTGGTTAGGCCACACCTTGAGTCCTGTGTCCAGTTCTGGGCCCCTCAGTTTAAGAAGGACATCGAGACACTTGAACATGTCCAGGGAAGGGCAACAAGGCTGGGGAGAGGCCTTGAGCACAGCCCTGTGAGGAGAGGCTGAGGGAGCTGGGGTTGCTTAGCCTGGAGAAGAGGAGGCTCAGGCGTGACCTCATTGTCTCTACAACTACTTGAAGGGTGGTTGTAGCCAGGAAAGGATTGGTCTCTTCTCTCTAGCAACCAGCACCAGAACAAGGGGACACAGTCTCAAGCTGTGCCAGGAAAAGTTTAGGCTGGAGGTGAGGAGAAAGTTCTTCACCGAGAGAGTCATTCGCCATTGGGATGTGCTGCCCGGGGAGGTGGTGGAGTCACCGTTCCTGGAGGTGTTCAAGAGGGGATTGGACGTGGCACTTGGTGCCATGGTCTAGTCATGGGGTCTGTGGTGACAGGTTGGACTCGATGATCTTTGAGGTCTCTTCCAACCTTAGTGATACTGTTAGTTGTTTTTGAGACTAAACTGGGTTACAAACCCTGAGCAGCTTGGTCTGACCTCAGGGTGGGCCCTGCTGTGACTGGGAGGTTGATAACTTCTGCTGTCCCTTCCAAGCTCCGTGACCCTGTGGCTGTGTAAAATGAAGCTAATATCCGATTTACCCTTACCAAAGTCAAAAGCATGCTGTCATTTGCTGTCCCCTGCAGAGCAGCTCTTGCTGTGTATTTGACACTTGGCTTCTCTCCTAGGTTGGCACACAGGATTTCGCCAGGCAGTTCCACGCGACGTACGTCTCTTGGGCTGTTGCTTACCTCTTAGGTTTAATCTGCCTCATCCGAGCCTGCTACTGGGGAGCCATCAAAGTCAGCTATCCAGAGCACAGTTTTGCATAGAGAAATTGTTAGGCTAGAGCGGATGAGCGTCTAGCAGTTCCGGATACTGCATCTGGGACACTTCTAAAACCTCTCCTGTAAGGATTCCATTCTCTTCAAAGTAGTTTTAAGACTGGGGGTCTCTTAAGAACAAATGTTCATTGCACTACATAATATGCAAATAGTTTGTTTTGCTGCTAGATTCCCTAGCTCTGAATACTTAAAGCTGTGTTTACATGTTCATAACTCTTGTCTTTCTAGGTGTTGAACTCTCTTTCAACAGACAGTATTAAGTTTTACATTTCCTTCGTTCCGTTGAGAATCCGTATGCCATTTTTTCTAGCTCCGTCGGGGTTCCAAAGCAAGAGTGTTTATAAGTGTTTCTACAGTAGCTTCACCTTTGTACTTAACATTTTAACTCAAACTGTATTCAAGTGGCTTGCTTTAAAACCTAAGCAATAAGCGTTTTGCTTGAACTGCTTACTGTATCTTTTGCCTCAGATCATAGTGACCTTATTCAGGAAGTGGAAGCTGTGAGTGGACTTCAGCAGGCTGACACTGTTGCAAGAGACATTTGTAAACACTGGTATGCTTTGAGGTTTTTCAGGAGGAGAGATGCTATTTTGGTAGTCCAATTAAATTTCCATTTATCCAGGATGGGGTTTCAGTTAGGATAAATGCTTTCTTCTCCAAGATCCTGGGACCTAGGTGTTTGGTTTTGGTTTGGTTTCTCTTTTTACCTGGCAAATCCTAAAAGCCATGCTCGGACGATGGAACTTAACGCTGGTGACTTGAGTAAGTTCCTTTACAGGGTCTAAGGGAAGCATTTCATATGACTTGTTTCATAATACTTCAACGTCATGTAGGTGGCAAGATGGTGATGGGTTGCCTCTTACTTTCCTCTGATCGTGCCAGGCCTTCCCTGTCGGGGAGAGCTGTGCACGGTCACTGCAAAGGGAGACACTGTAGCTTCACATGAACTGCTGTAGCAAGAAAATGAGCAAGCTAGTGCTTGGACCATCCCATCAGAGTGCATCCAGTCAACTTAGCATTGACTTGCTGAGAGAATACGGAAGCAGAAAGCTTTTTCTAATGATGTATTCACAGAGGACTGAGGGACCAGTTCTTGCACTGCCCATCTTTGTAGTTTTGAACAAGTTACTGCTAAATTCGGAAGGAATGTCCTGAGTGCGTTAGACGACTGTAGTGATTTAGGTAACGGGGTCAGGTGGGTAAATTAATGTGGATGTTTCAGGGATACATGTAATTTAAATTATCTATGTTCCTGCTAGGACAGAATGATGTTCAGATAAGGATTTTGGAGCACAATAAATGTAAATGATCAAACTGTAAATGATCTGTCTTTGTATGATGCTAAATGTATAAAAGCAGTAGCTCAGGATTACAATGTACCTTTTACAAATAAACTAATAAAGAAATAAAGATTATTATTCAAACTTAATAGATTCTGGTTATTTATGTAGAAATGAAAATGCACAAGTGGGATTATTCCTGGTAGGGCAGAGGAACAGCAGATGTTTGCCTAGATCAGATTGCACAGTACAGCACCTTACACATCCAAGTGCCAGGTTCTACACATTGACCACAGCAACCCCAGGCAGTGCTACAGGCTGGGGTCAGAGTGGCTGAGAGCAGCCAGGCAGAGAGGCACCTGGGGGTACTGGTTGACAGCAGCTGAACATGAGCCTGCAGTGTGCCCAGGTGGCCAAGAAGGCCAATGCCATCCTGGCCTGCATCAGGAACAGTGTGGCCAGCAGGAGCAGGGAAGTTATTCTGCCCTGTGCTCAGCACTGGTTAGGCCACACCTTGAGTCCTGTGTCCAGTTCTGGGCTCCTCAGTTTTAGGGAAGATGTTGACTTGCTGGAAGGTGTCCAGAGAAGGGCAACAAAGCTGGGGAGGGGTCTGGAGCACAGAGGGTGAGGAGGGGCTGAGGGAGCTGGGTTGCTTAGTCTGGAGAAGAGGAGGCTCAGGGGAGACCTTATTGCTATCTACAACTACCTGAAGGGAGGTTGTAGCCAGGTGGGGGGTTGGTCTCTTCTCCCAGGCACCCAGCACCAGAACAAGAGGACACAGTCTCAAGCTGTGCCCGGGGGAGGTTTAGGCTGGATGTTAGGAAGAAGTTCTACACAGAGTTATTTGCCATTGGAATGTGCTGCCCAGGGAGGTGATGGAGTCACCATCACTGGAGGTGTTTAAAATAAGACTGGATAGGGGGCTTGGTGCCATGGTTTAGTTGATCAGATGGTGTTGGGTGATAGGTTGGACTTGATGATCTCAAAGGTCTCTTCCAACTGGTTAATTCTATTCTATCTAGGAGGGCTTTGAAAACCTCTGAAGGAGACTCCCCAGCTGTTCCTGTGCTCTGCTGTCCTCAAAGTTAAGCATAAGGAAAAGCTATTTTTAGGTAGGACCTCCTCCTGAATTCCAGATTATGTCCCTTGCCCCTTGTCCTATCACTGAGCACCACTGGACAGAGTCTGGCCCCTTCCTCTTGACCTCTGCCCTTTAGCTATTGACAAAATCCCCCCTCATTCTTCTCCCGGCTGAACAACCCCTGCTCTCTCAGCCTTTCCTAATCTGAGAGATGCTTCAGTCCCCTCATCATCTTCATATTCCTCTTGGACTTTCTCTAGTAACTCCTTGTGTCTCTTGAACTGGGGAGCCCAGAATGACACAATAATCTAGATGTGACCTCAGCAGGGCAGAGCAGAACGGAACAAAACCTCCTTCAGCCTGCTGGTCCCACCCTTAATGCATCCCAAAATACCATTTGCCTCAGCCACAGGAACCCACTGCTGGCTCATGGTTAACTTGCCTGCCAGAACTCACAGGTCCTTCTGCACAGAACTGCTTTCCAGCAGGTCACCCCCTAACCTGTACAGCTGCAATTCCTGTGCCTGTCTTTACAAACAGGGAAAGCCGAGGCAGCACCTTGGCAGGAGGTGCTAGAAAACCCCTCTAACTAACTAGGAGCTGAATAACCAAGAGGTGTGGGGTAGCAGCAAAGATAATTTGTCACGTGAAATCAGCCTGACTTTTCTGACAGGGCAAAACTTCTGCACTGAATGCAGTATGCTCACAAATTATCTGTGGGATGTTCTTCCAAGCAAGCTTGAGAGACACATCAGTACATGTATTCAAAGGTAGAGAATATCAGACTGGAAGTGTGGGGCAAACAAGTGCCAGCTGCTTGGAAATACTAAATATTTCAGTAAAGTCAGTGTAAGGTTGGCTCAATCTGTTTGACTTCCTGCTGAAAACCACTGAGAGCAAGCTGAGTGACAGGGTTAAGTTAACCCATCCTATTTCCTTCTTGGGTGTGACTCAGATTTGCAATGGCAGGAACTGAGCTTTCCCTTTTAAAAATTAGTTGTGGAGAAATAGGTAAGCGTTGGAGAGAGGAGTGTCACTTAACTGCTTGCACTGGAAAAGCCCACTGGTTCAAAAGCTGAGCTCATCACAAGGCCCCCTTCACACCAAAGATGATTTTCTCTACAGTAGACCTACGAGCTGTGCTTCTTCCAGTAGCTGGATCACATCACATCATCCTTTCAGTTGTGTCTGTCCCTGTATGGCAGCTTGGCAGCAGAGCTGTGCTGCCAGGGGGGTGTGAGCCACTCCACTGTGCACCTATCACTCAGGAGGAAAAAGCATGCTTGGAAACAACTTAGAATTGTCAGGGTTGGAAGGCACCCCAAGGATCATCCAGTTCCAACCCCCCCTGCCATGGGCAGGGACACCTCACACTGCAGCAGGTTGCTCACAGCCACATCCAGCCTGGCTGCAAACACCTCCAGGCAGGAGGCTTCCACCACCTCCCTGGGCAGCCTGTGCCAGGCTCTCACCACCCTCACAGGGAAGAACTTCTTCCTAACATCCAATCTCAATCTACCCATTTTTTTTTCCATCCCCCCCAGTCCTATCCCTCCCTGACACCCTCAAAAGTCCCTTCCCAGCTTCCTTGTAGCCCCCTTCAGGTACTGGAAGGCCACAATTAGGTCTCCTGGGAGCCTTCTCCACTCCAGACTGAACAGCCCCAACTCCCTCAGTCTGTCCTCATAGCAGAGCAACTCCAGCCCTCTGCTCCTCCTCATGGCCTTTCTCTGGACACCTTCCAGCACCTCCAGATCCTTCCTGGCACAGAGGCTCCAGAACTGGACACAGAGCTCCAGGTGGGGTCTCAGCAGAGTGGAGCAGAGGGGCAGAATCCCCTCCCTGGCCCTGCTGGCCACACTTCTCTTGCTGCAGCCCAGGCTCTGCTTGGCTCTCTGGGCTGCAAGTGCTCCCTGCTGGCTCCTGTTGAGCTTCTCCTCCCCCAGCACCCCCAAGGCCTTTTCTTCAGGGCTGCTCTCAAGCCAGTCCCTGCCCTGACCTTGCTGCAGGACCTTGCACTTGGCCTTGTTGAACCTTCTGAGGTTGTCCTGGGCCCAGCTCTGCCGCCTGTCCAGGTGCCTCTGGATGGATCCTTCCCTCCAGCTGTCAGCAGCACCACACAGCTTGGTGTCACCAGCAACCCTGCTGAGGGTGCCTCAGTGCCACTGTCCATGGCACCAACAAGCTTGAACAGTGTTGTCTTAGCTGAGATTTCTCTCAGTGTTTTTATTGGTACAATCAATGTGCAGAAGGTCATGAAGGAGAGGGGAGAGAGAATGGAGAAATTTAATCTGATTCATTTGCAAGATTTTGTTATGGTAACTTGAGCCAAGAAGAAAATAATATCTTGGCTCAGTTTCCTACAGCTTTTACCACAAAAGGGCTTTTCTTTTAGAACAATGAAGCTACTTGTTAGTCTGATTAGCTAGCAACTCATCATGTTACACTTCACTGGAGTCTGGAGAAGTCTATCAGGGAGGTATCCCTGTATCCCTTCCTCTGCTTTCAAATCTGCTCCCTAGGCATTCACTGGTGGCTGCTGTCAGAATAAAAGGGCATTGGGCTAATCAGATTTTTGGACCTGGGTCTGTACAGCCACTTCTATGGTTCCTTTCTAACAGATCATCAGCAAGAAGTGTGTTCAGCTAAATCCTGTGAACAAAAGTAACAGACACGACAGAGCGTGAGCTGGAAGCTGCTGATCCAGGTGACAAGTTGTATTTCAGTGCAGTGGCTTCCTGACATGATGTGGTGGGTTGTAATTCCACCCCCCCCCAACATTCACTTTGCCAGCCCAGCTCAGTTGGAAGCAAATGGAAGCTGGATTGACAGGCAAAACCACAACCTGCAATGGAATGCAATGAAGATGTACAAAACACACAGGAGTTACAGTATCTACAGGTGTTCACAATCAATAAACAGCACAAGAACCTCCCAGGCCGAAGAGCAGGGGAAGCTACTGGCTTCTGCTTTTCTGCCGCCCCCCCGGCTCTCCCCTGCCACATAGAAAAGGGAGAAGAGAACAGAAGCACAAAAGTTAATACCAAAACAATGCAGGCAAGGGCAAGCAGAAGCAAGCTAGTGTCTCCTGAAGAAGGGGAGGGAGGGGAGGGAAGAGGGGAGGGGAGAGGAGAGGTTCAGAGAGGAGAAGAGAGATTTGGTTTGGAGAGGAGAGGTTTGGAGAGGAGGGGAGGAGAGGGGAGGGGAGGGGTTCGGTTCGGAGAGGTTCGGTTCGGAGAGGTTTGGTTCGGAGAGGTTTGGAGAGGAGGGAGGGGAGGGGAGGGAAGGGAAGGGGAGGGGAGGGGAGGGGAGGTTCAGAGAGGTTCGGAGAGGTTCGGAGAGAGGTTCGGAGAGGAGAGGAGAGGTTCGGTTCGGAGAGGAGAGGTTCGGAGAGGAGAGGAGAGGAGAGGTTCGGAGAGGAGAGGAGAGGAGAGGAGAGGAGAGGAGAGGAGAGGTTCGGAGAGGAGAGGTTCGGAGAGGAGAGGTTCGGAGAGGAGAGGTTCGGAGAGGAGAGGAGAGGAGAGGAGAGGAGAGGAGAGGAGAGGAGAGGAGAAGAGAGGAGAGGAGAGGAGAGGACAACCAGCAGCCATCTGCCATCTGCATTGTTTTGGTGAAGTCTAACAGCTACTTTTTCTCTGCTTCTTTCTTCCTTTTGGACAGGGGTTGGGAGGGCAGAGAGACAGCTCCCCTGGCCTCTTGACCAGGGGGGTTCCTGTGTTGTTTGTTAATTGTAACTCCTGTATATTGTGTACAACTTCATTACATTCCATTGTAGGTTGTAGTTTTGCCTGTCAATACAGTTTCCATTTGCTTCCAACTGAGCTGGGCTGGCAAAGTGAATGTTGGGGGGTGGATTTCAACCCCTCACAGCCTGTAACTGACAGCCCTGTGTGTAGTAGCTGCCAGTTTCTCAAGTTAAACTTTTGAACCACTTTGAATTCCTACAACATTCTGAACATGGTTTCTAACCAGCTCAGACAAATGAAACCATGAAGCCCCTTGAAGACATGAATCTCGGTCTGAAAGGTGCAGCACACCTCCGGAGAAACTCTGCAAGCTTGGAGCCTCTCCCCCCGAGCAGGAAGCCCAAACACCCACCAGAGGAGCCAGCAGCAGGCATCCAGGCTTTCACAAGGGCTCACTGACATGCAGTCGCTGGCTCTGACGACCTGGCATTCTCTGGTTATTTTTTTCCATCCAAACTCACTCAGCTAGCTCCCAGCAGTGCTGCAGAGGGCTGAGAGAGCCTACAGTGCTATTTATAGGTTGTGTACCTTTCTTGTTGAGTGCTTTTGCCTGTTAACCCAAGTGCACGCTCTTCTTGTTTGGATGGTAAGGGCAAGGAATAGAAAGAGTGCTTTAGACAATACTTCACTTGCCTAACATTTCCATTCGCTGAGCTTTAATTGTCTCTCATTTCTGCTTTGATACTTAGAATGTCAAACACTGATTTTTAAAGATACAAGATCTCCATCCCAAGTGTCTCAGACACATGTTCTGTGCATCTCCAGTTTCAATAGCACTGCTTTTCCAGGAATGAGAGCAGAGGGAAAGCTGCTGACTTGTTTATGCTCAAATCAAAACACAAAGCCATGAAACTCCAGCTGTCCCTGCCCCGTGCTTTGGAGCAGTTTGGCAGGATCAGCTATTGGCAGACATTGATCAGCCTTCTCTCCTCCAGACTAAACAGCCCCAGGGCTCTCAGTCTCTCTTCACAGGGGAGATGCTCAAGTGCCCTAATCATCCTGGTGGCTCTCTCTTGCACTCTCTCCAGCAGGTCTCTATCTCTCTACAGCTGGGGAGTATTGCAGCTGTGGTCTCACCAGGGCAGAGCAGAGGGGGAGCAGAACCTCCCTAGCCCTGCTGGCCACACTTTTCTTGCTGCACCCCAGGATGCCATTGGCTCTCTTGGCCACCAGGGCACATTGCTGTCCCATGCAGAACTTGCTGTCCCATGCAGAAGTTGCTGCCCCATGCAGAACTTGCTGCCCACCAGCACTCCAAGGTCTTTCTCTGTGGAGCTGCTTTCCAGCAGGGCAGCCTCTAACCTGTCCTGGTGCCTGCTGTTACTCCTCCCCAGATGCAAGACCCTGCACTTGTCCTTATCGAACTTCATGAGGTTTGCCTGCACCCAAATTTAATGTTATGAGTGCCTGAACTGGACACTAGGAAACTAGTGGAGCTAAGCAGAGCTGTTAAAAATGCATGCAGAGTACAAAGCAATGCAATAACATAAGACAGAAAGTAAACCAAAATAAAGTAAAGTAAAATGAGAGCCTGCAATAAACCAGCTAAATTTCCCCTCAGAGATCTGGCTCTCACAACAAAAAGCAAGCAGGTTTCTTGTCATTGCTATGCATGAATCTCTTTCTAAGGTGGTGTGCAGTCAGCCCCCTTTACCAGCCCCGACAGGGCTGATGGAGCACTCCGCACTGTGTGCGTCACCTGCTGCCTGCTGCTTTGCACAGTCCTAACACAACTGCCCTCAAATACAGGAATTTTGTGCTGACTAGAATGAAGCCAAAGTGTTGGTGGCTTTGCATGCTGCTGAGCAGGACAGGCGCTGCAGGCTTCCTGAAAAACCATTAGCCTTTGAATTTCTATTCAAAACACCTCCAGCTTTGTTTGAGAATCCCTGTCACCAGTATCAGAGGTGACAGGCAGGAGACTTCATGGACTGCTGGCCTTGCAGCAGACAAAGAGGTTTTCTAACTGTCAGCAGGGAGAAGAATCACAGAATGGTCAGGGTTGGAAGGGACCTCAAGGATCAGCCAGTTCCAACCCCCCTGCCAGGGGCAGGGACACCTCACACTACAGCAGGTAGTGTGGCTGCAAACACCTGCAGGGAAGGCACAGCCTTGCAAATGTGGGGCTTTTCCAGACTGGGAAAAACACAGCATTGGAGCATCATAGAATCACAGAACTTTTGTTGAACACCCTTCCTGTGTGTCTTTATATCTGCTCAGGGACAGAGTCACATTTAACAGTGGGTAATTATATCCCAGAAGAGGTTGATTTGAGCTGGGAGCCTGGAATTCTGGAATCATGGCTTAATGAACTTAGTGAAAGTTTTGGACTTCTTTTTTTCCTGGGTTTGAGCCAGAGTTCCACCTGCTCTTGGTGTGGATTCCTTTGCTCTGAGTTCCCACATTTGATGTATCTGTCACAGCTGGATTGCAAGACTTGAAAATCACAGAATCACAGAATGCTCTGGGTCGGAAGGGACCTCCAAAGGTCATCCAGTCCAACCCTCCCTGCACTCAGCAGGGACATACTCCACTAGATCAGGTTGCCCAGAGCCCTGTTGAGCCTCACCTTGAACATTCTCTGCCCAGGTGGCCAAGAAGGCCAATGGCATCCTGGCCTGCATCAGGAACAGTGTGGCCAGGGGAGCAGGGAGGTCATTGTGCCATGTACCCAGCACTGGTTTGGCCACACCTTGAGTACTATGTCCAGTTCTGGGCTCCTCAGTTTAGGAAAGATGTTGAGATGCTGGAAGGTGTCCAGAGAAGGGCAACAAAGCTGGGGAGGGGTTTGGAACACAAGCCCTATGAGGAAAGGCTGAGGGAGCTGGGGTTGCTTAGCCTGCAGAAGAGGAGGCTCAGAGGAGACCTCATTGCTGTCTACAACTCCCTGAAGAGAGGTTGTAGCCAGGTGGGGGTTGGTCTCTTCTCCCAGGCACCCAGCACCAGAACAAGAGGACACAGTCTCAAGCTGTGCCAGGGGAGGTTTAGGCTGGGTGTTAGGAAGGAATTCTTCATAGAGAGAGAGAGATTGGCCATTGGAATGTGCTGCCCAGGGAGGTGGTGGAGTCACCATCCCTGGTGGTGTTTAAGAAGAGACTGGATGAGGCACTTGGTGCCATGGTTTAGTTGATTAGATGGTATTGGGTGATAGGTTGGACTTGATGATCTCAAAGGTCTCTTCCAACCTGGTTAATTCTGTTCTATTCTATCTCCAGGGATGGGACCTCAACCACCTCCCTGGGCAACCTGTTCCAGTGTTTCACTACCTACATGGTGCAGAACTTGTTCCTAACATCCTATCTCAATCTACTCTGCTCTAGTTTGAAGCCATTGCCTCTTGTCCTGTCACTCCAGGCCTTTCTAAACAGTCTCTCTCCATCCTTCCTGTAGCCCCCTTCAAAACATAACATAGCAACCCTCAGGTGTACCAAACTACTGTTACTGACTTTGCAAGGGCAGAAGTGGCACCGACATGAGATGATCCAGTTCTGTGGTCCCGTCTGTATGTTTGTTATAGCTCTGTACCTACCCCTGTGGCAGGAAGGTCAGCAAGACTGCTTTATGCAGATTCCCACGGTAAAAATTAGGGACAATAAACCTTTTTTTGTCTTCACTTTTGTTTTAAAGTGAAACGCAGAAGACATAATCTGTTAAACAGAGTGGTTTTAAACCAGTGTAGTTAAACCAGAACCAAACCATTCTGCAGCTCTCCTGTTTCAATTTCATTGAAAACAAAAATTTAGTGCAACAGTCTTGAGACAAATGATTTAATGAAACAGCTTTTGGGGTTGGTTTTTCCCTTATAAATCCCAAGTGAAAGCCTGGGATTTATCTCCTTTTGGGAGACTGTAAATGAAAGCTTCCCAAAGCTTCCTTCCTGGTGAACTACACAAAGATCATTGCTGCCTCCTCAGACAAACTGCAAAATTCTCCTTGGCATTCAGCACCGAGCAGACAGAGCAGGTCAGGAGCGTGGAGAGCTCAGTGCCACACTGCGGTGCCTCTGGGGAAAGCTGTGCTTCTGTCACGCACAGAGGCCGGCGCTGCGGGGCGTGTGACACTGCCCTTCGCTGCACCGCAGATGGAGCCTGGCTGGGGCAGGAGCTGCCCATTAGCACAGCGGCAGCAGCAAGAACTTCTAGCACTGACAGAACAGGCAGCACTAGCCTACCACAATTCATACTCTCAGCTGGTTTTTAATACAGCATTAAGTGTAGTGCATTGTTTCCAACACTGATTTGCTTTCTGAGAACAGGCAGAAGAAGAAGAAAAGGGTAAGATGTACAATTTCAATGTTTATATTTGTGAAATTGAATTTATTTCCCTACTAGGATTATCTGCTTTTAGTTTCACACTTGTAAGTGCAGAGGCTGGCTGAGCTACAAAAGCTTGAATGGAATTTTCAAGTGACAGCAGATCCTAATCTTGGCTTGAAGGAAAGCTGTGGTGTGAGCTGCTTGAATGAGCTATTTATGTGAGCTGATTGAACCCTAAGTTTCCTCTTCCATTATTGTTTATGGAATCTTTGTCATTCTTCTCATCTATAATCTTTCCTGAATCGATGTGCTTTAACTAATATAAGCATTTCTTGCCCTTTGATAGCTTTTGGCTAGAGGGATGTACCATTTTCTGTTTCCTACAAGAGCGTGGCATCGTTTCGGTGATGGCCACGCTGCCAGCTCGCTTGGATTCGAGAGTTATCTTATCTTGCAAGAAACGGTGTTGCTGATCAGACCACTGGAGCCCTGGGAAGTTGCTTTCCAGGAATGAGATCAGACTGAGCAACAACTTCCTGACCCAGGGAAAACATGCTTAATGTTCAGAGTAGGACAGTGACATCCATCTTCAGCCTCCAAACCCGCTCTGGTTGAGGGCTGCAGCAGCTCACTGAATGTTTTCTCAAAGAAACTGATGCCCTACTTACAGGCTTCTGTGGAGAATGGCCGAGGAGACTCCTTCCAAAGCATCAACTTCTTAATTGCTTTTGTGCTTAATTAAAAATTGGTTTAAAAACTAATTAAATCTGAAAACAAGTTATGTGTGTTGGTTAATCATTGTAGAATCATAGAATGGCTGAGGCTGGGAGGGACTGCAGAGATCATCTACTCAACCCTCCCCACCATGGGCAGGGATGCCTCTTAACTAGACTCAGCTGCTCAAGGCCTTATCCAGCCTGGCCTTGAACACCTCCAGGGAGGAGGCAGCCACAGCCTCCTGGGCAACCTATTCCAGGGTCTCACCACCTTCATACTGAAGAACTTCTTCCTAAGATCCAGTTTAAACCCAGTCTCCCTCAGCTTCAAACCTTTAAAGTGCAGTTAGCATCTTCTTACAAAGACTATTCCAGAAAAGTTCAGGTTTCTCCTAAACCTTGGGTTTAAGGGCCAGTGGCAGCTGAAAGCATGACAAGAGAAACACTGGCCTGGAAACCTTTTTTGTTTGGACAGCTTTTGAGGGAAAACGTCGTTTTCCCCTGCATCTTACATAAGAGACTCTTTTAATTGCACACTGCTTCGACTATGCTTCTCTGCTAAACACTAAACCTCATTTAAAGCTTTGTGTAAAAATATTAATCACCAACACCTATTATTAAAATTTAAAAAAACCCAACTTGCAACATAAGCTGTGGGAGAGAGAGGGAATGCACTGCCATCAATTTTTTCCCAGACCAAGACATATTAACAGTCTGCCCTGGTGAAGCTGCATCTGGAACACTGTGTCCAGTTCTGGGCCCCCAGTTCCAGAAGGACCTCAGGGAACTGCTTGAGAGTCCAGTGCAGAGCCACAAAAATTATTAAGGAAGTAGAACATCTTCCTTATGAGGAGAGCCTGAGGGAGCTGAGGCTCTTTAGCTTGGAGCAGAGGAGACTGAGGAATAACCTCATTCATGCTGATGAAGATGCTCAGGGTGAGTGCCAAGAGAATGGAACCAGGCTCTGCTGGGTGATGCACAAGGGGCAGTGGTGGAAACTGAGGCATAGGAAGTTCCATGGAAACAGGAGGAAGAATTATTTCACTGTGAGGGTGACAAAGCCCTGGAACAGGCTGCCCAGGGGGCTGTGGATTCTCCCTCTCTGGAGATATTCAAAACCCACCAGAATGCATTCCTGTGTGACCTGCTCCAGGTGACCCTGCTTGGGCAGGGGGTTGGACTGGATGAGCTCTCCAGGTCCCTTCCATCCCCTAACATTCTGTGATTCTGTGATACTTTTAAAGCCCTTGAAAAGTAAAACTCATAAATGAAAACAAAGGAATTAGCTGCAACTACTGTGTGTGGCCAAACACCTCTGTGAGGCATGCTCAGAGACTGGTTAACAAGCAGCATTTCCTACACACAAATGAGGACTTGATCTGAAGAGGTTTCTTTGATGTTTCCTTTTTATTTTAGTAAGATAAGGTGAAAGTCCTTCAGGAGTTTTGCCTGCCTGGGGCTACATTCTGTGCTTATTCTCAGTAATGTCAGAGTGCAACTGTTCATTTTGCAGGCAGTGAATGCTTTTCCAGCCTGTAGACTGAAAAAAAGAGACTTTCAAAAAAGCAAATCAATTTTAATCCTTGGGTTGCTTGCAGGGCTTCAGCTCCAAAACAGGGTTTGTAAGGACTATTTTTGAAGGGGTTTTGTGATTTGGTTTTTGTTTGGTTTGGGGTTTTAATTAATCCTATGTTTGGTTAATAAAAGCCTTAATTCTTTTGTTTCTGGCCTGCTTGTGTTCCTTATTGTCATTTGCTGTTTGGTGACCTTTGCTTTTTCCCTACCTTTGCCAGTGTTTAAGACACTCAGTAAACTGCAAGGTAAGATCCAGAGCATCTGGGTGAGAGAAGAGGCCTTGGCCAGAACAGCCTGCAGGTCCAAGGCAGGTAAGGAGCTGAAGCTTGATGGGTCCATCGCTGCAGGGAGGTGGCAAGCTCCGACAGATGAAAGTAAACCATGGAGCATAAGCTGCACAGTTTCTGTTTGAGCAGAGTAATCTCCAGCAGGCAATGCCAAACCAAGGCCCACAGTGCATTAGCTTTTCCTTGGTGTATACAATACAATACAATACAATACACCAGGTTGAAAGAGACCTTCAAGATCATCGTGTCCAACCTATCAACCAATCCAACCCACCTAAACAGCTAAACCATGGCACCAAGCACCCCAGCAAGTCTCCTCCTGAACACCTCCAATGAAGGTGACTCCACCACCTCCCCGGGCAGCCCATTCCAGTGGGCAATCACTCTCTCTGTGTAGAACTTCTTCTTAACCTCCAGCCTAAACCTGCCCTGGCACAGCCTGAGACTGTGTCCTCTTGTTCTGGTACTGGCTGCCTGGCGGAAGAGACCAACCTCTGCCTGGCTACAACCTCCCTTCAGGTAGTTGTAGAGAGCAATAAGAGTCTCCTCTTCTCCAGGCTAAGCAACCCCAGCTCCCTCAGCCTCTCCTCATAGGGCTTGTCTTCCAAACCCCTCACCAACTTTGTTGCCCTTCTCTGGACACCTTCCAGCAAGTCAAACTCCTTCCTAAACTGAGGGGCCCAGAACTGGACACAGGACTCAAGGTGTGGCCTAACCAGTGCAGTGTACAGGGCCAGAATGACTTCCCTGCTCCTGCTGGCCACACTGTTCCTGATGCAGGCCAGGATGCCATTGGCCCTCTTGGCCACCTGGGCACACTGCTGGCTCATGTTCAGCCTCCCATCAACCAGTACCCCCAGGTCCCTCTCCGCCTGGCTGCTCTCCAGCCACTCTGACCCCAGCCTGTAGCACTGCCTGGGGTTGCTGTGGCCAATGTGCAGAACCCAGCACTTGGATGTGTTCAATCTCCTGCCCTTGGACTCTGCCCATCTGTCCAGCCTGTCGAGGTCCCTCTGCAAAGCCTCTCTGCCCTCCAGCAGATCAACTCCTGCCCCCAGCTTGGTGTCGTCCGCAAATTTACTGATGATGGACTCAGTGCCCTCATCCAGATCATCAATAAAATGTTGAAGAGCATGGGGCCCAGCACTGATCCTTGGGGCACACCACTAGTGACAGGCCACCAGCTGGCCAGTGCAAACCTTCATTTGCCAGAGCCTTCCTGCTCCTGGCATGAAGCTGCTACTGCAGGGACCCCCTGCTCAGGCAGGAGTTCTTTCACTCTATGAAACTGCTCTTTCTGGCAGAGGAAAGGCAGGCACTGAGTGCACAGAAGACACTGCCAGTGCTAGACTTGTGCCTGGATTCCTCTTCACTGCTATTTCTCAGATCACTGCACTCTCTCGGCTCTCTCATGCTAGTTAGCATGGCAAGAAATGGCAGTTCCACAAAGCAGAGATCTGTGTGCTTACACATCCACAGTCTCCAGCAACAGCCACATCACCACCGTGCTATAGAGAGGTGCATGCTCCAGACTCTGTCCTAGGACAAGAATGAGGCTCTTCCTATGACTCTTCCTTTCCTTACTCCCAGAGCGAATGGGGAGTGGGAACTGCACAGAGGCTGCAGTTCTCCCTGTCCTTCTCTACCACCATCACGGCTGCTGGACAGTCCATGAAGCATTCTCTGTCTTGCACTATGTGTACAGGTGCAAGGACAGAAAGGGCTGTAAAGCACACCTGTTGCACAAAGCTTCTCAAACACTCCCACACAGTGTTCACTACCAGAACTGGACACTACCACCTAGCACAGGGTGAACTGACTTAAGACTGACACTAACTTAAAAGCTAGAGAAATATTAATCTTTCCCTTGTCAGTAAAATTGCAATGGTACTGTAAGGAACTTTATTCTGATTCCTTAGAAATCAGCCATACCTCACCTTTAGAACAAGTTAAATGAGGTCAGAATGATTCCATTCCAACATTTGGGAATTTAGCAATTTTACAACAATATAATTCAAGGTGACAAAGCAAATCTGATTTTCTAGGGTGTGTGACAATGGATTCAGTTACAAAGGATCCATTTTTATTCAGGTGATTCTTACTCTCACATAGAATCATAGAATCACAAAATTGTCAGGGTTGGAAGGGACCTCAAGGCTCAACCAGTTCCAACCCCCTGCCATGGGCAGGGACACCTCACACCGCAGCAGGTTGCTCACAGCCACAGCCAGCCTGGCCTTCCAGCACGTCCCTGGGCGGCCCGTGCCAGCCTCACGGGTGCCTACACACTTCTGACCACATGACAGTTGTATTATCTTGAAATCACACTTCCTGTTCAGCATGTAACCTAAAATTGCCAGCTGTTTTGGTATCCATTTTCTCCCCACAGCCCTGACCTAAACAGATTCTTATCTCAACCCAGAAAAAGGTGAATGCATAGCTTTAATGTGTGTCATTTTCCTAATCACACCTTTTGCACAGCTAATGTCTTTCCTTGTGTCACATTCAAAACTTGCCTTTATTCCCCCCTGTTATGCTCTTGGTCCTGCCTCTTCTCTCTCCATTTTACTGTCTCTTTAGCAGCACAGGTTGTGGTGGCATTTGCAGAATCATGCTGACTTAATCTGAATCAAAAGGTAGCAATGTCTTAGTCCTAAGACACTACACATAACTCCTGGTATTAAAAGCTGTACCAACAACCTCAGTGTAAGAACTAAACCCAATTCCCATGACTCAAATACTGGAAAGCAAAATGCTGCATTCTAGTGGAAAATGAGCTGATTTCTTTTGAAGTTTCTTTTCAGATTGAGAGGCTAACTCCAGCATATATAAAGACTTTGGAGTGGGTCCAGAGAAGTGCCACAAAAATGATCAGGGGGTTGGAGCACCTCTGCTATGAGGACAGGCTGAGGGAGCTGGGGGTGTTCAGCCTGGAGAAGGGAAGGCTCTGGGGAGACCTAATAGCAGTCTGCCAGTACCTGAAGGGGGCTACAGGAAGGATGGAGAGAGAGACTGTTTGCAAAGGCTTGCAGTGATAAGACAAGGGGCAATGGCTTTAAACTAGAGCAGATCAGATTGAGATTGGATGTTAGGAACCATTTCTGCACCATGAGGGTAGTGAAACACTGGAACAGGTTGCCCAGGGAGGTGGTTGAGGCCCCAGCCCTGGAGATATTCAAGGTGAGACATGACCAGGCTCTGGGCAACCTGATCTTGTGGAGTATGTCCCTGCTGAGTGCAGGGAGGGTTGGACTGGATGACCTTTGGAGGTCCCTTCCGACCCAGAGCATTCTGTGATTCTGTGATTTTCAAGTCTTGCAATCCAGCTGTGACAGATACATCAAATGTGAGAACTCAGAGCAAAGGAATCCACACCAAGAGCAGGTGGAACTCTGGCTCAAACCCAGGAATAAAAAGAAGTCCAAAACTTTCACTAAGTTCATTAAGCCATGATTCCAGAATTCCAGGCTCCCAGCTCAAATCCCTCTTCTGGGATATAATTACTCACTGTTAAGTGGGACTCTGTCCCTGAGCAGATATAAAGACACACAGGAAGGGTGTTCAACAAAACAAACCTGTCTACTAGTAAGTGTCTGTGTCCATAGATAACAAAACTTTCTTGTTCTGTACAATGAAGATGTGGATGAATTTTTATTGATTGTTCCCTGTAGGACCACAAATCTTTTCTAAATTCTTTCCTTTATGCTTTTGGTAATACAAAAAAAATAACTAAAGAGCAGATACCTTCACCCTTTCTAACATCCCCTCCTTCACACACAAAGTTAGTAGATCAAGCTGTTAGCTGCAATCTAGCAGTTTTCCTTCTCTAGGGATCAACTGTCCCATGGCACCGTCCCTGGAGGTGTTTAAGCCCAGGCTGGATGAGGCTCTGGCCAGCCTGCTCTAGTGTGGGGTGTCCCTGCCCATGGCAGGGGGGTTGGAACGAGCTGATCCTTGTGGTCCAACCCTGGCTGATACTATGATACTATGATCTTCTTCCACTATCCAGTGCAATCAAGGCAAAATAAAGCTCTGCATTTGAGATATGCTCAAGAGAGACACTGTTTAGCCAGCCCGAATTAAAAGGGCAGCCTGAGGAGTGTGCAGGTGCAGGCAGTCAGAGCAGGCTCTGGTATCCAGGTAAAACTCTTGTGAGGTAACACGTCCTTCAGGTTCCACGGGTGTCACTGCCTTCTAATCCTCCTGCCAGTAGCTTTGGGGATCCCACTCGGGAACCAGGACATGCAGGTGGCTTTTCAGCACCATCAAATAAGGTCAGCTGAAATTTTGTTGTGCAGCGTCTGCAGTTACTGAGAATATTCTGTCCACACATCCCGAGTGCCTCGTTCAGTTTGGGCGCAGCAATTCACCTCTGCCACTCAGTGCTGCCACCTCCCAGTGACGAGAGATGAGCAAGGCAGAGAATCTGTAGATGTCTTGTAAGTATATACAAATAAAAATCATGTTGTTTGCCTTTGGGGGATTTTGGGGGTACTCTATGGAGCCCTTGAGCCAAGATTTTTCATTGCATTCAGAGAAATAGGAGATTCTGAAGAAAACTGTGGAGGGCCTGTAGTAATTAATGATCCCAGAATGTGAATTTAAAAGAAAACTACAAAATCCTAACCCAGCATGACAGCTGACAGAAGTAAAAGGTTTCTATGTGAAGAAAATCTTTTTGCATGTATCAATGGACCTAGTGTTATATGCTGATCAGAAACATTTAAACCTCTTTTTACTTACACGTGGTAAGCACTGAATGAAGCAATAGCTTCCCACTTTCAATCCAACTCTCTAGTCAAAAAGAACAGGCTTAATACTCATGATTAATAGTCTGAATTGTTGCATCTATTGAAAGAACAGCATCAGTATAGTACATAGTTCAGCTGAAGGAACAGGAACTCTTGCCCTGGGCTGCCAGCACAGGACAAGTCACTAGTTTAGCCACCTCATAAATGTGCAAGTGAAATATTCATACACATCTCTACTTACACATACATTCTGTTCTCTAAGTGTTCTATGAGCTGACTAATCAAATAGATAACATTGGAAATAATGCCTTCTTTGCTTTGAAGGTGGTTTTAGGGGGAAAAACAACAACTCCTGTAAAAGCACTGCAGAACAGAACAGAACAGAATAGAATAGAATAGAATTAACCAGGTTGGAAAAGACCTTCCAGATCATCAAGTCCAACCTATCACCCAACACCATCTGATCAATGAAACCATGGCAGCAAGTGCTTCATCCAGTCTCTTCCTAAACACCTCCAGTGATGGTGACTCCACCACTTCCCTGGGCAGCACATTCCAATGGCCAATCTCTCTTTCTGTGAAGAACGTCTTCCTAACATCCAGCCTAAACCTCCCCTGGTGCAGCTTGAGACTGTGTCCTCTTGTTCTGGTGCTGGTGCCTGGGAGAAGGCATCACACAGGCAAATAGGCTGATTACATTTGACTGCATAAGTGACTGACAAATTGCACTGAAAATGCCTTTTTAAACTTGCAAGTACAAGTCTGCCCCAAGGCTGACCCAAGAGTCCTTTCATTTCAGCACCAAGCCTTTACTTTGCCATCCAGTGCCATCCATTACCAAACTCAAATCACATGCACTTACAATTACACGCTCATTGAGGTGTGCAATTGCACATCTAAATCTCATGGGCAACACTGATACTGTCTTTCCTAAATCTGTTATGCTCTCCTGAAACCTATCTAGTAAAGGAAGCAACTGTGAGTGGGTGGCTTCCTGCAATCTACAGCCTTAGGAGCACAAGCACTGTGTTACAAAAAAGGGAATTAATCTCTCTGATTAATTCACCAAGTCAAAAAAGCTAGTTAGTGTTGGGGTGGGAATGGAACCTTGAATATTGTGCTATACATAATCTCTCTTGGCTAGACCTGCCATTGGCTCTTCTAATTAATTACTGTTCATGTCAGGTATTTGAGAGAACACGAGATTATCACCAAGTAAGGGAAGAACACACACAAGAGCAAATGAAGCAGAAATTTCCAGCAGGGTAATTACCAGCACCAGACAAATTGGGAGGCAATTGATAAAGTGCAAAAAAACATTAGCCTGTGTTTTCATTTCCTACACTCAGAAGCAGGATTCCTTCTAGGCATAAGCAAAGTTGCTTAAGACAGCAGGTTGCTGGGATCTGGGAAATGGCTGCAGTCCAGTGCTCCCTCTGCCTAGGCCAGCCTGCAGGAAAGCTGGCCCCGCTGCTGCTGTTGGCAGTGCCAGCTCAGGGGTGGCAGTGTGGGAGGTGATAACTATCCCTGCTGGGACAGTCAGTGCCTTGAAAACCTGCCATTACCAGCCCTAATATTCCCATCTTCCCAGCAGGCCCAGGAGCAACAAGCTTTCAAAATATCTGGCACACTCTATTTCTTTCCTCTTGCCCTGTTTCTGCTCCTGCCCCTTCTCTTGCCCTTGCACATTGAAAGCAGCAGCCCAGTCTACAGTCCCTGTGAAATATACAAGTGAGGGGTTGTTTAGTTCACTTCATCCTTAACATTGCAAAATGCACTGGAAGGACATGTATTTTATCTGCCTGTGCATGATGATGTACATGATGATGTGTCAGCCACAGAAAGAGTTGTGTTGATCCTGTGCAAGTCTGGCCTGCAGCACCTGCCACACTTGAAAGCCCCATGAGAAACTGTGCCTTTATCTTAGTTGCCCTATTGACCTTCCCATCAATCACTGTTCTGGAGCAGCAGCTTGACATTTAATATTTATGTGCACTCTCCTATTAAGAATTGAGAATTAGTCTGATTTAGCTATGGGAATGGTTGGCATGAATGGGGTGTAACTGTTTTATGTGAGAATCTTGTGAGACTAGACGGTGGGGCTGAAGAACTAAGTCTGAGTACAAACTAATTCATTCAGGAGAAATTACTTCAAACCATTTTCTATGTGGCACCAAGTGGGTAAGTCAGTATGCAGAGGCGAGTGTGCAGCAGCATCAGCAGAGAGAATGTGGTGGTGCCTCATGTGCAAACAGCTCAGGAAACTAACTGGCAGATGACGTGTTAGGAGAGAAGGCTGTAGGAGCATGAAAGACATTGAGGTCATGGAGCGTGTCCAGAGAAGAGCAATGAGGCTGGTGAGGGGTTTGGAGGGCACAGCATACAAGGACCAGCTGAGGGAGCTGGGGTTGCTTAGTCTGGAGAAGAGAATGCTAAGGAAAGATCTTACTGCTCTCTACAGCTACCTGAAAGAAGGTTGAAGTGAGGCTGATGTTAGTCTCTTCTCCCAGGTAACCAGCAACAGGACAAGAGGAAATGGATTTAAGTTATATCAGGGGAGGCTTAGATTGGACATTAGGAAAAAAATTCTTTACCAAGGGGTGGTAAAGGTGAGGGGCTGAAACAGGCTGCCCAGGGAGGTGGTGGAGTCAACATCCCTAGAGGTGTTCCAGAGGTGTGCAGCTGTGGGGCTTCAGGATACAGTTTAGTGGTCACAGTAGGTGGGTTGGACTAGATGATCTTAAAGGTCTGTTCCAACCTTAAATAGTGTATAATTCTATGATCTATGGATGTTCTGCTTTCAGCTGGGGTAGAGGTAATTTTCTTCCTAGTAGCTGGTACAGTGTTATGGTTTGGATTTAGTATGGGAATAATGTTGATAATACACTGACATTTTAGTTGTTTAAGTAGCATTTATCCTTGGTTAGGGATTGTTCAGTTTCCTATGCTCTGCCAGTGAGCAGGTGCACAAGAAGCTGGGAGGGACCATGGCCAGGACAGCTGAAGGGATATTCCATACCATAGGATGCCATGCCCAGTATAGAAACTGGGGGAGCTGGCTGGGAGAGGCAAATTGCTGCTTGGGCATCAGTCAGTGGGTGGTGAGAAATTGCTTCATTGGCCTTTCTCGGGGTTTATTTGTATCTCTTTCTGTTATATTAATTTTAATTACTATTGTTGTAACTATTAGAATCACCAGAATTTATTATTCTTGTATTGTATTTCATTTTAGTTATTAAATTGTTCTTATATCAACCCACGAGTTTTGCTGGTTTCTCCAATTCTCTTCTCCATCCCACTGGGAGCAGGGAGGAGTCAGTGAGCAGCTGCATGGTGCTGAGTTGCTGGCTGGGGTTAAACCATGGCAATATATTAGTGTCTCTCTGAGGGTAAGTATTCAACTCTCCACACCTGGCTGAAGAAAAACAAAGACCAGAGATATAGACTAGACTAGACTAGACTAGACTAGAATAGAATAGAATAGAATTAACCAGGTTGGAAAACACCTTCGAGATCGAGTCCAACCTATCACCCAACACCATCTGATCAATGAAACCATGCAACTAAGTGCCTCATCCAGTCTCTTCTTAAACACCTCCAGTGATGTTGACTCCACCACCTCCCTGGGCAGCACATTCCAATGGCCAGTCTCTCATTCTAGGAAGAATTTCTTCCTAACATCCATCCTAAACTTCCCCTGGTGCAGCTTGAGACTGTGTCCTCTTGTTGTGGTGCTGGGTGCCTGGGAGAATAGACCAACCCCCACCTGGCTACAACCTCCCTTCAGGTAGTTGTAGACAGCAAGAAGGTCTCCCCTGAGCCTCCTCTTCTGCAGGCTAAGCAACCCAGCTCCATCAGCCTCTCCTCACAGGGCTGTGCTCCAAACCCCACCTCAGCTTTGTGGCCCTTCTCTGGACACTTTCCAGCAACTCAACATCCTTCCTGAGGAGCCCAGAACTGGACACAGGACTCAAGGTGTGGCCTAACCAGTGCAGTGTACAGGGGCAGAATAACTTCCCTGCTCCTGCTGGCCACACTGTTCCTGATGCAGGCCAGGATGCCATTAGCCTTCTTGGCCACCTAGGCACACTGCTGGCTCATGTTCAGCTGCTGTCAACCAGCACCCCCAGGTCCCTCTCTGCCTGGCTGCTCTCAGCCACTCTGACCCCAGCCTCTAGCACTGCCTGGGGTTGTTGTGGCCAAAGTGTAGAGCCTGGCACTTGGATGTGTTCAATCTCATGCCCTTGGCCTCTGCCCATCTGTCCAGCCTGGCAAGGTCCCTCTGCAGAGCTCTTCAACCCTCTAACAGATCAACTCTTGCCCCCAGCTTGGTGTCATCTGCAAATTTACTGATGATGGACTCAATGCCCTCATCCAGATCATCAATGAAGATTGCAGCAAAGAAAAACTAAAGTGCTTGGTGGAATGGAATTAAAAAAACAACAACAACAAAGTAGTTATATTGAACAGTCCAGGATGTAAATCTTAATAGTGGATATTAATAATACCTAGTGATTAAATAGTTGGTGTTTCTGTAATTAAGTTACACACTCGATCTATTCTGAACCTCTGGAGTCAGTTGCTAGGTGCTATGAAATACTAAAAAAATATTAATATAAATAATAAATAAAACAGGCTTTTTCATGAGTGGTGTAACAGAGGCAATGTGTCTAGCTGGACCCTAGCAAGTCAGCATCAGGGCGTTTCACAGCCCGCCCCTGTGGGCAGGTGCTGCAGGGCGTTCTCATTGCTGTTGTGGATGAGATGTTGTGAGAAAAAAAACCACTTTACTTTCCAAACCATGCAGGAGGCCATCCGAGAGACAGGCAGAGCCGGTGGCCATCCTGCCGTCTGCAGAGCCACGGTAAGTGGCTGATGCGGTTGGGCCGGCTGGCGAGGGCTGCTCTCCCAGCCACACACCACGCTTGGCAGTTTCCCAGGCACGGGGGTTTCCCCTTTCTGTCTGGATCACGGTTGTTCCCCAAGCCACTTTCTCCTTATTTCCACTGCAGGGCCCATGACCCTGGCGTCGTTCCCAGCGATACTAACGCCGCCGCCTCTCTTCTCGCTCTCCCTCCGCCCCGACGCGAGCGGCCTCACGGCGCCTCCCCTGCCCCCGCGACCGTTAGGCTGCGGACGGCCGCGGCCGGAGCCGTTGCGCTGCGGGCGGTTGCGGCCAGTAGCGCGGTGCGAAGGCCGGGCCGGCGCCGTCCCGCCGCCGCTGAGGGAGAGCAGCCCGCGGAGTCCGCCCCGCGCAGGCGGTTAGAGCTGGGCTGCAGCCCTTGGGATCCCTCGGCCTAAAGGAGGGTCGCAGGGCAGCCGGGTGCTGAGGGGAAAGGGCCGGCGGGCACTGCTAGGTACTGCGCGGGAAGGGGCAGGCTGCGCTTGCCTGCGGGGCAGTGGGCGCTCGGGGGGTCGGAGAGAACCGGTGCTGGCGGGTGGGCAGATTCAGGTCACCCTATCCTGCTGGCCTCAGCGGGTTTCTCACAAAAATGGGGTTAATTCTCGTTAATGTGTCTGGAAAGAGTCTCCCAGGGAAGGTTTCTTGTAGGCCAGCTGCCTGCTGTTTCTGGTGTCACTGATGTCACAGATTGCATTGGGTTGGAAGATACCCTCAAAGGTCATCTTGCCCAACCCCATCCTGTCCAGTCACCAGGGACACCTCCAGCTACATCAGGCTGCCCAGGGCCACATCCAGTCTGATTCTGAATGCCTCAACCACATCCCTGGGTAACCTGTTCCAGTATTTTACCACCCTCATTGTAAATGTCCCAATTTGTTGAAGTGCTTGAAGAAAGGAAAGCTCCCCAAAAGTCCTGCTGATCTTGTTTGCTACTGCAGAAGGCTTCCTTTCCTTGAGGCAGGTCCCCAGTGGGGAGTAACCAGTGAGAAGAATCTTTATAAGATTATAAGGTGTTTATAAGAAGGAGGCCCTGGGTTGCAGGAGGTTCCCCTGCAACAGCAGTCTCATGGAAATGGTTTATTGCTCAGCCATCAAAACTAATCTTTCTCCACTCTTCTTGCTATTAGTCAAATAGAAAGCTGTATTCATCCAGAAGGTTGGGCTGTAGAACTAGAGAACTTTTCTAGCTTGCTCTTTCAGCTTAAAGGAGGAGGAAATAGAGCTGTTCTGTCGGTGCGCTCAATTTCACCCCTGCCCAAACTCCCTCTCTTTGTCATTCTCTTTTACTGGTTTGCTTGCTGTGGGAGTTTCCTCATGGAAATTTGGTGGGGGGCACAGAGGGATGAAGTGTGTTGTTTTGCTGTCACCTCAAGCCACCTTGCTGTCATCAGGAGTGCTGTGCTCTAGAAGTCTAGCCAGGCTCTTGAACAGCCTCTCCTGCTTTTAAAAGGTGTGTGTCTATCATTTACTCCCAGAGTATGGAGGAAAACTTGCTTTTTCATCTTCCAGTGTGGACATTTAGTGTCTAGTATAAATATGAGTTAAACAAGTGTTCTGTGTCTGGATAGAACTAAAGACATCTTCTATGGCAGTAGTCTCAGGTCACCCCCTGCAGGAGTTTTCATTGTTGCTGTTGAACTGCAGCTTTCAAGTCTTTAATTTTTAATGAGACAGTGGGAAACACAAGGAATCAAAGCAGAACTTTTCCCCCTGCTTTTAGCTCAACTGTTCTAATTCACACAGTAACCATTCAACAGTTGGTTTCTAGACCTGATTGTGTTTAGATTGGCTATGTTGGAAAACTGTTACTTGGATACACGAAGAGTTCAGTGTACAGGTTCAAAAGATAGTAACCCAGTAAATTGCCAGAGTATTCTTAATTTCATTTTTGGTTGGTTTTTTATGATGCACAGATCAGCTAAAATGGAGAGTGATACTGGAAGATAGTTTAAATAGCCTAACTTTTCCATACTCTGTTTGGATAATAATATCTATAAGTCTAGTTTTGATATGTGATAGTCTTCTTTTAATCCTTTGTTGTTATGCCAATGGCACCCTTGTATTGTGAAGTCTCTTAGGGAGCTCAGAATTCAGTGCCATTGCTGTTCTGTTTGCTGTTGTTTCTGCTATTATTTTTTCTCTAAAAGCAGCTGAAGTGCCTACAAATCATGGCATTTCCCAGTCAGCAATGGAGATGGGGGTGGGAAGAGTTAAAGTATAGGTATTACAAATGAAGATTTTACAACTGATGGTTTACTTACAGTGGGAGATTGGGCAGCCCAGCACCACTGTAGCAGTTTTTGTTGCTTCTGTAGCAGCTAAACTGAGTGGGGAGATGCAAAACTGTATTAGTTTAGCCAAAGTAGGCATTAAAAAGCAGTTATGCAAGTTTATGTAGATGGATAGATATGAAAGTAACTCTTGTGCAGCCAGCAGACTGTAAAGGCTACACTGGTGTTAATGAATTGAAACTCCATTGAGGTAATTTTTAGGCAATACTTTCATTTCCATCACATGTCCCTGTCTCCTTTCTTCAAATACATAGAGAAAAGTCTTTTTGAGAAGAAACTTAGGTAGCTTAACTGGAAAGGAAAGTGAGGACTATGTTGTGAGTATGTCTTAATGCAAATTTGATCCAGCATATTCTGCCATCTAAGCACACTGATTATCATAGTATCGTAGTATTATAGTATCAGACAGGGTTGGAAGGGACCACAAGGATCAGCTAGTTCCAACCCCCCTGCCACGGGCAGGGACACCCCACACTAGATCAGACTGGCCAGTGCCTCATCCAGCCTGGGCTTAAACACCTCCAGGGATGGGGCCTCAACCACCTCCCTGGACAACCCATTCCAGGGCTTCACCACTCTCATGGGGAAGAACTTCCTCCTCACCTCCAGCCTGAATCTCCCCACCTCCAGCTTCATTCCGTTCCCCCTAGTCCTATCCCTACCTGAGATCCTGAGAAGTCCCTCCCCAGCCTTCTTGTAGGCCCCCTTCTGTGTCAGGCCTTGCTGCTGCTTTGTGCCAGATACTAAAACACAGTGCATCCTCTTGTCAAATGCAACTAACAAGTGATAGACTGCTCTCCTACATGTGGTGAAACTGAACATTCTGTATTGGTTTCTGCTGCTTTTTTTAAAGTGTGACACTTCAAAATGTTAAAGAAAACCAGGAAGTTTATTGGTAAATCCCTGCAGCCAGCACGACCTGTGCATCATCTGCCTTCTAAACAAGGTGAGTAGCATGGCTGAGGTACCGTTCACATTGCCAAAGTTTCAGCTGCTTTTAAGGAGTTACAAGGACATGTAAGGTGACTTGGACTTTGTTAAGAATTATTTTTAATGTGTTGGACCAAGCTGAATTTAAACTACATTAGGGTTATACAGGGCTCTTAGAATCCTAAAATCGTAGAATTGTTAGGGTTGGAAGGGACCTCAAGGATTATCCAGTTCCAACCCCCCTGCCATGGGCAGGGGCACCTCACACTCCATCAGGTTGCTCACAGCCACATCCAGCCTGGCTGCAAAAACCTCCAGGCATGAGGCCTCCACCACCTCCCTGGGCAACCTGTGCCACCACCGTCATGGGGAACAACTTCTTCCTAACATCCAATCTCAATCTACCCATTTCTACTTTTTTTCCATTCCCCTCAGTCCTATCCCTCCCTGACACCCTGAAAAGTCCCTCTCCAGCTTTCTTGTAGCCCCCTTCAGATACTGCAAGGCCACAATAAGTTTTCCTTGGAGTCCTCTCCAGACTGAACAGCCCCAGCTCCCTCAGTCTGTCCTCATAGCAAAGCAGCTGCAGCCCTCTGCTCATCCTCGTGGCCCTTCTCTGGACACCTTCCAGCACCTCCAGATCCTTCCTGCCAGAGGCTCCAGACCTGGACACAGAGCTCCAGCTGTGGTCTCAGCAGAGCAGAGGGGGAGAATCACCTCCTCAGCCCTGATGGCCACACTTCTCTTGCTGCAGCCCAGGCTCTGCTTCGCTTTCTGGGCTGCAAGTGGTGCCTACAAGTGGCTCTTTTTGATGGTGTTCTTCTGGCTTGGCATCTAAAATTCTGGCTTCAGAAAGCTGGACTTTCCTATTAAACTTGGGTTTTTGGGGTTAGTTACTCCTGGTACCGAAGACATCAGATGCATGTAATTTAAAAAGATTATTGTTTAGATTTTATTGCAAGTGCAGTACACTGCACCATGCCATTCTGATGTAGCCTTTGATTACTGGTTAGGCCACACCTTGAGTACTGTGTCCAGTTCTGGGCTCCTCAGTTTAGGAAGGATGTTGACTTGATGGAACATGTCCAGAGAAGGGCAACAAAGTTGGTGAGGGGTTTGGAACACAGCCCTGTGAGGAGAGGTTGAGGGAGCTGGGGTTGCTTAGCCTTGAGGAGAGGAGGCTCGGGGGAGACCTTCTTGCTCTCCACAACTACCTGTAGGGAGGTTGTAGACAGGCAGAGTTTGGTCTCTTCTCCCAGGCAACCAGCACCAGAACAAGAGGACACAGTCTCAGGCTGTGCCGGGGATGTTTAGGCTGGAGGTTAGGAAGAAATTCTACACAGAGAGAGTGATTGCCCATTGGAATGTGCTGCCCAGGGAGGTGGTGGAGTCACCGTCACTGGAGGTGTTCAGGAGGAGACTGGATGAGGTGCTTGGTTGCTTGGTTTAGTTGATTAGGTGGTGTTGGATGATGGGTTGGATGCGATGATCTCGAAGGTCTCTTCCTACCTGGTCCTGTCCTGTCCTGTCCTGCCCTGTCCTGTCCTATTCTATTCTATTCTATTCTATTCTATTCTATTCTATTCTATTCTATTCTATTCTATTCTATCTTGCAGTATTTATGTGAGGTGTACATATTATCTTTTTGTTTTACATCTCTACATGCCTTCTAGATAGATAGTGCAGTATTGCAGCTCTCATTATGGCTAAGTCAGAGGGTTTGGAGGCTGGAGAAGCAGCGCCAGCAGTGATGGTCTGCACAGAAGCTGTGACATGATCGATTTGCATGTCCTTTAAAATTCTTGGAATCTTGAAAAACAGTCTGATGGCAATTTAGAGCTTTTGAGTTGTGAGTAAATGCCTGTTGAATCTTTCTGCAGTTGGAATTCAGGAAGGTTCTTGTGGCAAGTATGACACAATAAAAATGGGGAGTCCGTTTGTTTGCTCTCAGTGTTTCCTCTTCTCTCCCCACCAGCAGCCATCGCCTTGGACTTTCCGACTGAACTGCCCAGCAGCACTGAAGTGCGTTTGCCCAGTAAGGTTGACCAGGTGAGTACGGAGTGGTGGATGACAGACTTGATTGAGTATCTTCTAGAGTGCTATCAACTGGAGGTCAGCTGATCTCTTATGTTACCAAATCAAAAGTAAACTCTGTTTCCAGCTAGGAGTGTCCTTGAATCCTTAACTTATAAACCAGCAGTGTTAGAAGTGTTAAAAAGAAGAATGAGTTTCAGGAATGTCTTTCCCTGATAGCTGTGTACTAGCAGTTGAAAAACAAGAGGTATAACTTTAAGAATCTTACAGAAGTCTGTGTGGTTTTTCTTCTTTGCATTTAAGACATATTTTAAACTTCCAAGTGCACCTGTTCCATCTTTGCTTATTATGTGTGAAGGACAATGTTAGAAGTAACTTTTTATTATGTTTTAGGTTTGTAGCACAGGCTCAAATTAATCTGAGCTTGCAAACCTCACAAAACTAGATAATGAAACAGTTCCAGTACACTCTGTAGCTCTATTTCATGGACCCTCCTAGACCAGGCCATAAATGGGCCTTGGCATTCAGAAAAAACCTGGAGCAGCGTGGTGTTTTATTGCCTGAAATAGCTTTGTTTAGACATGGCATGATATGTTTGTCAAACTTGAAATTGTAGCTGTTAGCTGCAAAGTGATGTTTGTAGGGTTCTGAATGGAAAGCTTAATGCTATTTCATAGTCTGAATTTGATTTTTTGTGGATGCTGAGTTGAGAAAGGCTTGAAACGTCTCCATCAGTCAGTGTCAGCTTCAATTTACTACTTAACTACCATTGTAAAATGATGTTCAGCTTTAGAAACACATGCCCTAGACAAATGATATTCTCTATAGATGGATTCCACTCTTTGTAGATGGACTTCAGGTAGGAATATGTACAAGAGTATTGTTGTGAGAGATGATACTCAAATGTTAAGTGTTGGACCAAAACCCAAGCGTAATAGAACTCTTGATATTTTTAAGCGGTTGGCAGGATGTTGTGATGGGAGATGGTGCAGGAAGAAATGTGAAAATATTGTGGTGACATTGTTTGGCACACACCTTTAAATTCTGCTCTCATGTATGTCTTTTTCTGGTGGATCCAACAATGTGTTCACAGGATAATAGGGTTTGGGAGTGACCTCTGGAGATCCATTGCGTCCAACCCCCCTGCCAGAACAGGACCATAGAATCTAGAATCAGGTTGCACCTGAATGCATCCACATGGGTGGATGACTTTCAAGTCCCCAGATAAGGAGACTCCACAACCTCTCTGGGGAGCCTGCTCCAGGGCTCTGTCACCCTTACAGTAAAGAAGTTCTTCCTCATGTCGAGGTGGAACTTCCTGTGCTGTAGTTTACATCCATTGCCTCTTGTCCTTGTCACAGGGCACAAGTGAGCAGAGGCTGTCCCTTCCTTCTTGACACCCAGCCCACATGTATTTATAAGTGTTTGTTAAATCCTCTCTCAGTCTTCTCCAGACTAAAAAAGCCCCAGGTCTCTTAGCCTCTCCTCATAATGCAGTGCTCCAGTCTCTCAATTATCCCTCTAGCTCTCTGTTGGACTCTCTCCAGTACATCCCTGACCCTCTTGAACTGGGGAGCCCAGAGCTGGACACTATTCCAGTTGAGGTCTCACTAAGGCAGAGTAGAGGGGTGGAGTGGAGTGTTAAGTCCTTGTTTGTACTTGGAAAGAGCCTTTGAATAGCTAAGACTTGCAGTGAAGTTGAACATCACAAAGGAGTGAGAATTAGCAGCATGGCTCAGTGTTAACTTCATTCTCTGGAATTCCTGGATTTTTTCAGGCTTTTTTCCTCAAAAATTTTAGATAAATGAGGTAAAGATAACTAAATTTCAAGCACAGAAAATGGATGTGTGAGCAGGGTGGAGAATAACCCACAGATACTTTGCCAGTTTACAATTTGTGGTCTTACTGCACCATGAAAGCTGATGGTGCAGTTACAGTACAAAGCGTGAACTGCTGTCTCTCTCCAGAAACTGGGCTCTCTCCAGCTTTCAACAAATGCTTCCCAAAGTGCCCCACCCACTCTCCCCTAATCTGTCTCAGGAGGAGATTAAAGCTCCTCAGCCAAACCAGTGGGGCCTTTAGGGAACCAAGACAAAGCATTGAGAGCGAACTGCTTTCCTACTTTTCAAAACAGGGCTTTGGCAGCTGGCAGGAACTCGGTGTGATGCTGTAGAGGATGTCTCTTGGTGCTGAGGAAACCTTTTACTAAGTGAGAGAATCCATGTCTCTCTTTTGGTCTTAAGGAAAGACTTTCCTGCTTTTATTATTCCCCAGTGTATCAGCTTCTGACTGAATGAATCCTTTATTGTATGTAACTGAGAGCAGCAAACACCCTGGAGGTTCAAATTCAAATTCTTCAGACATCTTACCAGTATTCCTCTTTACAGTTTTCTGCAGTTCTTTTGCAGGACCTTCATCTTTCAGGTTAGAGGTGCATCAGCTGTTGGAAATAGCTACAGTTCTGACTCTTTGTGCAAGATGGTTGTTTTTCAGACCCTTCTTACGCTGTAAAGAAGATTCAATTGTGAGGCGTAGAGAACCCAAGCAGAACTCAGTTTCCTTTGTGCACAGAAAGTACTAATTGCTCAGAATCTTGGGGACTGGTGAAAACAAAATTGCTAACTGAAACTGTGCTGCATCTGTTATTTTCAACTAAGAAAGCCCGAAACATCCCCCCTTGGTTTAACAGGCTCAAAGGAGAGAAGCTTCATAACTCGATTTGGTACAACGTCTTTAAAAGTTTAACTCTTTCCTCCCTATTTCAGTTGTCGGAAGCGACCGAAGCGAAGAGCTTAAGCGAAGGTGCGATGGCCTGCCAGCCAAGCCAGCATCAATCAGAAGAGAAAAAAGGTGAACTGTTGTGTGGAGTTCTGTGTCACAATTGTATTCTGTGGATTGAAGACAGCTGAACTGTGTGGCTTTCTCCTGAGAGTTTGCATCCCTTCTGTACCACAGTCTGGGAGGAATATGAAGCCTCTCTGGTTTTCACATAACACTTGAGGAAGTGTAAAACTTGGTTATGAAGTGGAAGGTTTCCACTGATAGACTTGCTTCCCTGTGAGGGTGTACCTTGGGGGTTTCTTCTTCTCTCTTTTTTTTTTTTCCTGGGGGAAAAAAGCAAACCAAAACAACCAAAAAAGATAAACAAACCTCCCAGCACAACAAAACCCCCAGCATAACAAAACCCCCAGCATAACATATTTCTTCACACAGTGCCCCGTTTCTGTGTCAGTTGCTTCTGTGTGAGTACATATTTGAGTTTCACCCTACAGCCTTTTTCACAGGTTGGTCATGGCATGCAGACCATTGCCTGCAAACAGGTTAAGGGTTCAGTAGTTTCACTTCCTGCTTCTGAAATGCTGACTTTCTGATGGTTAGAAATAATTTAATTTCATTGATAAGTCCTGGACAGTTTGTTCATCTGTCAACATTGTCTGTAAGGTTTGCTTCTTATGCTTTTCTTCCTGTAATCCCTTTCACTGGGTGCTCATAAAGCATATTTTTTTTTTGTCATGGGTTTTTAGTTTTTAGTAACTTTTTATTTTCTTCCTATTGAGGGATAATTTCTGATTCCAAACATATTCTCACAGTCCTCTGCACTGCTTCCTGCCTAAGTGTATTTTCTTGAACATTTCACAGGATCTGTAACTGTTCCAGGTTAGGTCATCAGCTCTTGAGTGAATTCTCGTTGTCAGGCATCACAAATCTCTATCAGTAATCTCCAATCCTGGAGTAATCTCTGGATCTTTCCTTTGTTCTGTTGCCCTTAGAACTCAAAACTTCAGTTTTGTTGAGCTTGTTCTATTTTTCCTTACTCTGAGGTTACCATCACCCAGGTTCTTGAGCAGTAATTCTACACTGTCATGTGTTACTGACTTGAAAGTAAGTCTTCTGTGTATCCCATGTTTGTTTCTTCTGTTCTTGGTCTTGGTAGGTATAATAATGTTTTGTTCTTTGAACCTAGGTTGGTGTCAGGCTTGTCAAGTTCTGTCTGTTTGGTGCTGGCTTTCTGATCTTTTCTGTGATTCTGCTTGTGGTGTGTAGAGACTGTTTTACAGGATCTTCATTGGCTTTTCATCTGATCCTGTGATGCCTTCCTGAGTCTACTCTACATTTGTCTGTGATGTCAAACTTTTCCCATCATTTGTTTTCAAAGAGCTTTTGGTTTTTTGCTGATGTAATCCTTTCCTTCAGGGTAATGGAACTTCAGAGGTCATGTTGTTCAGCTACTGCCTACAAATAAGTATCTATTTAATTTGCCCACACACACTGTGAAATTTACCCTGGAACTCCTTTTTTATCCCCACCTGCACCTTAAATTCTAGATACCTGTTCAGTGGTGGTATGCCCTCAGTTATCTGTCTCTGCAGTTCTTTAGTTCTACACCCACTGAACAATCCAGCCATCAAATCAGTGTCTCTCCACTTCAGAGAGAAGAATGTTGTGTGGGACTCTGTCAGAGGCCTTGGGAAGTTGTCTTCTTTGTATGTTTTTAAACAAGTGGAAAAAACTCTAAAGCTGTGAGTTTATAAGTATGCTTCTGTTCTTTACAGTCTGCTTTTTAAAGGTATCCTCATGCCTTCTCAGAGTTTTAGCAGTTACTGCAAACATTTGTGGTTTTAAGCAATTCATAATTGGCTTCGTGGCTTCTCTTATCAACAACCTGAGAAGCAAAAAGCAAAAAGACTGTGCAACAGTCTTACAGGAGGCTCACTGTTCCTGAAGGAATAAAGTCTGCTCACCAAGGACCAGAGATAAAGTTTGTCCCTTCTTCACCTAATTCCTCTTGTTTAAGACTGAGGCTATGCTAGAGAAGAGAGAGTGGTACAAACTGACATGATAATATGCACGTTCTCAGCAAAGCTCTTGACTCATGCTAATTCAGTGTAAAACCCTCAAAATCAGTTCATTGGTCCTAATCCATTGGACAGTTTACATACAGCAGATCTCATAGTTACTTTTAGCTGTTGAAAAACATTAACTTAACATCTCCAAGGAAAAAGAGACTCAGTATTTGTTATCTGTTCCAAGGAAACATATGCTGCTTTGGCATGAGCTGTAAACAGATTTTCTTCTAGGCTTCCAATACCAGTCTGTTATTTAGAGCAAGGTATAAGGAGTCTGTCTGTAATGTAAGTTTTGATTCGTAGAATCATAGAATGCTTTAGGTTGGGAGTGACCTCCGAAGCTCACCTAGTCCAGCCACCTGCAGAGAGCAGGGACATCCTCCACGAGATCAGGTTGCTCAGAGCTCTGTCTAGCCTGACCTTGAGTATCTCCAGGGACAGGGCCTCAACTCCCTCCCTGGGCAACCTGTTCCGGTGTTCCACCACCCTCATGGTGCAGAACTTGTTCCTGACAGCCAATCTGAATTCAACTGGTTTTGGTTTTTTGCCTCAAAACAAAGAACCCATATTAGCTTGGAATACTCCCTATTTACTGTCAGTTTGATGGAGTTAAGTGCTTTGAAGTTTACTATAAATTGTCCTAATGCAAGGTGAGACTTACATTCCTGCTGTTTTAATACTCCACATGCAGCATTCCTACCCTCCTATAAGAAACCAAATCAGTTCTCTGAATTCCCAACCTTATTGTCCCGACAGTGTTGAACTTGGTAATTTTGTCTGTTCACAGAAAGGATCAAATACAGCAGAGATTTCCTTCTGAAACTTTCAAGTGCTTCTCTCTCTCAGAAGAAGCCAGAGTTTCTTTCTGACCATCCAATTATACTTGAAAAGCCAGTAAGTGCATTTTTCATATTAAGTGAAGTTACAAAATCAGTCATGCAGGTTTTGACAACCCTTTTGATAAGGAACATTTTTCTTCAAACTAGCCTGCCAAACTGATAAAGCCTTCAAAAGCAGACTGTCAGGCTCAGCTCTGTTCCTTCTGTACATAGCTTCCCCAGTGGGTATGTGGCATTTTACCATGGCAAGTACCAGACAAAGGAAAAGGCCTTTCTTTCCCTTCTGTTTTCAGGAAAAGAATCAGGTATGTTTCCAAGTGTCAAGTCAGTATGAAATACCAAAGCTTTCCACCATGAAATCACAGGTTTGGTGTCCTAAGTGAATTCCATCTCTGTCTCTTTGAAATAAAAGTCTTGATACATTTATAGCTGGGTGAAAGTCTAATTGCAGTGAGTTGTCCATGCATCAGTGGCCACTTCAAAACTATTAAGAGCCTGGTGCAGTTTGTGTTGCCATTATCTGTGTTGTTGGGGAGGAGGGGAGGAATGAATAGAGATGAATGACAAACTGGAAGGATGTCCAGGAGTGCCACCTTGCCCTTTGAGCTGCACTTCATGTGCAGAGGGGAAAAAAGCTCCTAATGGTTCCCACACCAAGGCTGGGAGGACATGCTTGGGTGCAAGCATTAGAACGTCAAATTGGGCTACACCCTGGGCTGCTTTTGAGGCTGCCAGGCTGTAGTTCTTCTAGAAATGGAATTTCTGCCCTGGAGAACTATGGCTCCTCTCTTGGCCAGAATTTGAGACCAGTTTTAAACTTTTAAATGGCATATTCTTTGCAAAGCCAAACTGCTATGTAACAGTCTGCCTTCCCACAGCTTGTCTGTACATCTTTGTCCTCCATGCAACAGCTCTGAAAGCCTGCCTGCAGATAGGGGGGTTTCAAATCAGGAATTTCCTAGCTGCTTCCCCCTTCCTCTCGCTTCCTGTTGACTGCATTTCAAAGGAGGACAAATCCTGATAACACATACAGTGCCACATGGTTATGCTCTGAGGCAAAAATGGAATCAGTGGGCAAAGGAATTCTAAGAGACATGGCTAAATTGTGAAGGATTTGGGTAGAGCAAGAGAAGGACAGTAAAGACTGCTGCAAGCCAGGATGGGCTGCATGTGTTTTAAGAGATTGACTTGGGGCTGGAGGATCTGTGCCTGTAGAATGATGTCATAAATGTAGCCAGTTTATATATAGTCTTGGAAGGAAGAGTACATCTCTGGTTCTGAGGACTGCTCTTCAAGTCTTTCCTCTGCTTTGTGTTAGCCATATGTAGGTAAGGCCCCACCTGCACAGGCCACTTTATCATACAGATTAAAAAAAAGGCATCAAAACAAATTGCTGAATGTGCATGGAGCAGAGAAAGGTTACAAGCAGACTGATGAAAACTTACTGAAATCCTAGCTGCAGTGATTTGGGGGTTTGTTTGTCTTGCAGGAAAAGAGAAACCCTTTTCTTGACATGTGTAAGAAGTGACAGATGGTTTGGAAGACGAGGACTCGATCAATGAAGGAGCTACATACCATGTAGATCTTCCAAGATTTTTGAAGACACTTTGGTGCCTGCAGATGACAGCAGGACCATGTGAAACTTACAGAAATGCTGTTTCTTCCTGAAATGGGCTGGATGCTTTCATCTCTATTACCATCTTAGGGATTATATTTACAGTGAAATAAATAATTTTGCATTTTGCTGTGAGAGAATTTTGCCTTATGTGTCTGTGTCATGTAGCCATGTAGTTTTGACCACAGAGCCTAAGCCAACACTTGACTGAAGTGTTTTGCTTGCTACCTTCCTGTTGCATCTCCCTTCCTTGGCAGTGATAATGGAAAACAAATACTGGCTGTGTCAAAAGACCAACCCCCACCTGGCTCCAACCTCCCTTCAGGGAGTTGTAGAGAGCCAGAAGGCCTCCCCTCAGCCTTCTCTCCTGCAGGCTAAACAAAGCCAGGTCCCTCAGCTCCTCCTCGCAGGCCATACCCTTCACCAGCTTTGTTGCCCTCCTTTGGTCACACTGCAGCATCTCAATGGCCTTGGAGTTAGGGGACTGGTAGTGCATCCTAGCTGCCTGCCACATACCAGCCATGCTGTGGTGCCTCCTCAAACAGGAAGGATGCTGCTGGTCTTCTCTCACTAGTGGCAAAGGGTTTGATGCAGTTGCCTAAAGGTAGACATCTGGAGTCATCTGAGATGTGCAGCACAAATCAAAATACCTGTGTGAGGCTGGCATGAATGACACACAACCTATAGGTAGCTCCTGTCCTCCCTGTTTGGGACGCTCCAGAGCACCTCCCATGTACTAGGTGCCTTTGTTCAGGTGAGTAATTTGCTGCCTCAGAACTCCATTGCCACGATAGGAGCTAAGATGCCTTGGTCCCACACCCAAATGTGACAGCTTTCTGACTCTCGAGCGGCATCCTTGGCCTGGTTTCTGGAATATGGAGCCTTGCTGCAGTGAAGATGCTCGACTGTGGTCTAAATTCACCACTTTTCATTACATATGGCAATGTGTTGGTTGACTTGAAATAAAAACAGGTAAGAAAATCTTTTACTGAATATGAGTTTGAAGTCACATTTTGGGTGCTGTTTGTAACCTTGGAGTGCTGGAGGAGCGGAGGCAGCAGTCACTTGGCATGTAGAGTTTGTCAGCCTGTCACAGATCTGTGACTTGCCTTTCATCCTTGTGCTGGAGGCCACACCTACTGCTCAGATGCAGGGGACAACAGCAAGACTCCTTGGGGAAGAAACTATTTCCACTTCCCTGGTTATTCCTGCTCTGAAGCAGTTTCTGTAATGACTTTTCAGTGAGCGGTCTGTGATCTAATGAAAGTGTTTTCTGAGGGGGCAGGACAGAGGCTTCAGAGCAAACAGGTTGTGAAGTAAGTCTGTGGCCTGACAAGCCCTCTTGTGAGGGGAGGGGCACAGACTGCCCCTCATCAGGGCAGAAAATGTCACAGAATGGTAGAGGTTGGAAAGGACCTCTGGAGATCATCTAGTCCAACACCCCTGCCAGAAGAGTATCACCTAGGGCAGGTTTCACAGAATGGCATCCAAGTGGGTTTTGAATTACTCCAGAGATGGAGACTCCACCACCTCTCTGGGCAGCCTGCTCCAGTGCTCCACCACTCTCAACCTAAAATTATTCTTCATGTTTAGATGGAACTCCTGTGTTCAAGTTTGTGCCTGTTACCTCTTGTCCTGTCCTGACCCCACCCCTCTGACACCCATCCTTTAACTATCCTTTAACTAACTGCCACGGTTTAGTTGTTTAGGTGGGTTGGATTGGTTGATGGGTTGGACACGATGATCTTGAAGGTCTCTTCCAACCTGGTTTATTGTATTGTATTCTATTGTATTCTATTTGTAAGCATTGATAAGATCCCGTATCAGTCTCCTCCAGACTAAAGAGCCCCAAATCCCTCACCCCTTTTTGTAAGAGAGATGTTCTGGTCCCCTGATCTTCACAGCCCTTTGCTGTACCACTCAAGCAGTTCCCTATCCTTGAGCTGAGGATCACAGAACTGGACACAGAACTCCAGATGAAGCCTCACCAGGGCAGAGTAGAAGGGGAAGAGAACCTGTCTTGACCTGCTGGCCACACTCTTCTTGACTGATCTTCTTCCTCCTGTATATCCTATATGAGTGAAGTTCTGCACTGAAACTTGAAAGGATGTTGTAGACAGGTTGGTGCTGGTCTCTTCTCACAGGTTATTAGCAATAGAACAAGAGGAAGCAGCCTCAAACTGCAACAGGGGAGGTTTAGACTGGACATTACTTTTTCACAGAAAGAGTATCAGACATAGGAACAGGCTGCCCAGGGAGGTGGTTGAGTCTCCATCCCTGGATGCGTTTAAAGGTGGTTTAGATGTGATGCTTGGGGAGATGGTTTAGGGGTGAACTGTGTAGAGCAGGGTTAATGGCTGGGCTTGATGATCCCAGGAGTCTTCTCCAACCTGAATGATTCTGTGAACGAATTACCCTTCTAATCTCCTAATTAGAATGGAATGGAATGGAATGGAATGGAATGGAATAGAATAGAATAGAATAGAATAGAATAGAATAGAATAGAATAGAATAGAATAGAATAGAACTGAATTGAATTGAATTGAATTGAATTGAATTGAATTGAATTGAATTGAATTGACCAGGTTGGAAAAGACCTTCAAGATCATCACATCCAACCTATCATCCAGCACCATCTAATCAACTAAACCATGGCACCAAGCACCCATCCAGTCTCTTCCTAAACACCTCCAGTGATGGTGACTCCACCACCTCCCTGGGCAGCACATTCCAATGGCCAATCTCTCTTTCTGTGTAGAACTTCTTCCTAACCTCCAGCCTAAACCTCCCCTAGCACAGCTTGAGACTGTGTCCTCTTGTTCTGGTGCTGGCTGCCTGGGAGAAAAGACCAACCCCCACCTGGCTACAACCTCCCTTCAGGGAGTTGTAGACAGCAAGAAGGTCTCCCCTGATCCTGCAGGCTAAGCAACCCCAGCTCCCTCAGCCTCTCCTCACAGGGCTGTGCTCCAGACCCCTCCCCAGCTTTGTTGCCCTTCTCTGGACACCTTCCAGCATCTCAACATCTTTCCTAAACCGAGGAGCCCAGAACTGGACACAGGACTCAAGGTGTGGCCTGAGCAGTGCTGAGTACAGGGCAGAATGATTTCCCTGCTCCAGAGCAGCTTCTCTGAAGCAGAAGACCTTTCTGAAAGTGTCTTCACGTCCAGCCCTGTTTGCTCTCTGAAAGGAGAGAACAGCAGCAGTAAGTGACAATTGTTTATTAACACAAGACTAAAACTTTGCACAAGCACTAAGTCACACCACTCGAGATGCACTTTTCTGTGACAGTTTGGGCTGAACATACACAATGAACAATTTAGCACAGTTGTCTTATTTCACCTTTTGGAATGCATCAGCTCACTGAACTAGCCACAGGAGGAGAAGGCAGTGGTTGTGCAGTTTTCCATACTTGAAGGTGGAGAAGCTCACATCCATAACAACAAACAGCACCACATCACAAACCCCTACCCCAGCACACCTCAGGCTGCTGGTGAACATCACTGTAATGAAGAACATTGCAACATTAACATTCCTGCCACCCACAGCTGCTAGTTGTTGTTGAGGATCCACCAGGAGGCTGAAAGAGAGGAGAATGTGTTGGTTTGTTAACATCCATGGTTCTCTTTCTACCTCTTGTAAAAACCCTAAATAAACCAGCTCTGATGTGTAGCTAATGGTACTCATTTGAAAGCTGCATGCTTTCAAGGACCAAACCTCTCCATGCAAGGGGAAAAAAGTACTCAGAGAGCTGAGGATAACTGCTGGGGGCATGGCTCCTGCACAAGAATTTCTCTCTCCTGTTGATCACATCCAAAGAAGCATTCACGTGGAGTAGGGAGGGCTGCATAGGATTAAGAGACTCCAGAGAGCAAACCACATCAATTCTCACTCCTGCTCTGCTAGCTGTGTCAGTATTTAAGCTGAGCACTGTGTCCCCTGGGTGCCTTTAATGACTTCCTTTCCTGGTGGCATTATTCAAACCTGGTGTACTTTTGACACAACTCCAGGAATTAAGAGCAGTTTGCCCCAAAAGTAGCTGAAGAACCTGAAAGTGTTCAAGTCCATGGGACCCAACGGGATACACCCACGGGTGCTGAGAGAGCTGGCAGATGAGGTTGCTAAGCCCCTCTCTATTCTATTCCCAAAGTCATGGCAGCCTGGGGCAGTCCCCACAGGCTGGAAAAGGGCAAATATTGCTCCCATCTGCAAAAAGGGTAAGAAGGAGGAACCAGGGAACTCCAGGCCAGGCAGTCTCACCTCTGTGCCTGGAAAGATCATGGAGCAGATCCTCCTGGAGGCACTACTGACTCAGAAGAGTAGTGAAGAGGTGATTGGGAGCAGTCAGCATGGCTTTGCCAAGGGCAAATCCTGCCTGACAAACCTGGTGGCCTTCTATGAACAAGTGACAGCATTAATAGCTGAGGGGCGAGCAACTGATGTCGTTTACCCTGGCCCTGAGCAAAGCCTTCAACACTGTCCCACACCACATCCTGGTCTCCAGGCTGGTGACACATGGGTTTGATGGGTGACCACTAGATGGATACAGAACTGGCTTGATGGCCGCACCCAAAGAGTGGCTGTCAATGGGTCCATGTCCGAGGGGAGGCCAGGGACAAGCAGAGTCCCTCAGGGATCAGTCCTGGGACCAGGCTTGTTCAACATCTTTGTGGGTGACATGGACAGTGGCATTGAGAGCACCCTCAGCAAGTTTGCTGATGACACCAAGCTGTGTGGTGCAGCAGACAGCTGGAGGGAAGGGATCCATCCAGAGGGACCTGGACAGGCTGGAGAGGTGGGCACAAGCCAACCTCAGGAGCTTCAACAAGACCAAGGGCAGGGTCCTGCAGCTGGGTGGAGGCAACCCCAGGCACAAATCCAGGCTGGGCAGGGACTGGCTGGAGAGCAGCCCTGAGGAGAGAGACTTGGGGGTGCTGGGGGAGGAGAAGCTCACCAGGAGCTCTCAATGTGCACTTGCAGCCCGGAAAGCCAATCAGATCCTGGGCTGCATCAGGAGAAGTGTGGCCAGCAGGGCAAGGGAGGGGATTCTCCCCCTCTGCTCAGCCCTGCTGAGACCCCACCTGGAGTACTGCCTCCAGTTCTGGAGCCCCCATTACAAGAGGGATCTGGAGGTGCTGGAAGGTGTCCAGAGCAGGGCCAGGAGGAGGAGCAGAGGGCTGGAGCACCTCTCCTGTGAGGACAGACTGAAGGAGTTGGGGCTGTTCAGTCTGGAGAAGAGAAGGCTCCCAGGTGACCTCATTGTGGCTTTCCAGGATCTGAAGGGGGCTACAGGAAGGCTGGGGAGGGACTTCTCAGGCTATCAGGGAGTGATAGGACTAGGGGGAATGGAATGAAGCTGGAGGTGGGGAGATTCAGGCTGGAGGTGAGGAGGAAGTTCTTCCCCCATGAGAGTGGTGAAGCCCTGGAATGGGTTGTGCAGGGAGGTGGTTGAGGCCCTGTCCCTGGAGGTGTTTAAGCCCAGGCTGGATGAGGCTCTGGCCAGCCTGCTCTAGTGTGGGGTGTCCTTGCCCATGGCAGGGGGGTTGGAACTGGATGATCCTTGTGGTCCCTTCCAACCCTGTCTGATACTATGAATCGATGGAGTTGTACAATGCCATTCCCCTACCAGAAGAGCTTCATCACCAAATTATAGACAGGCTGGAGTGAAACACATCTGTACTTCCCAACAGGTCCTGCACTTTGGCCTTTTGAAACTGAACCTTATGCAAGGAGGAACCACAAGATTTATGGAGAGAGACAGGAAGGAAGGAAAGGAATTTTGTGAGTGTATCCAAGATGCCAAGTCCCCTCAGCTGAGAAGCTTTTGCACCACACAGTTTGGGGGATTAAAGCACTTGATGCAACTTGTTTCTGTAAACATCTCCATCTGTCCTTCCATTTATGCTATGTTAATGAAGATTATTGTTCTTGAAGAGGAATATTGAGAAGCTGCTTATGAATCCTACCTGAATTTGGGCTGTGACAACCTAGTAGTCTCTGACACATCAGTGGATTTCACTCATTTTGGCCAAAATAATGCCAGTTTAACAATTTAACTGTCCTAAGTGTTTGGTGGGTTGCCATAGCTTTTGTTTCCCTCACCGAGTGGTTCTCTACTGTCCTCAAGTCCGGATCTTGTATCAGCAGTAGGCATTGACTGCTGAACTGAATGATTCATGCCACCCTGCTAGATTGGCCTGGAACGGCCTGGGGGGCAGGGGTGGTTAGTAGGTGTGCCCATGATTCTAGAAGGTTGTGTTTCCTATTAACTGATGCTGAATGACTTGGCTTTAGGAGACCATGGCACCTAGCAGTCTCAAAAGCCCTGGGCTTCCTGAACCATTCTTGGCCACAGAAGTTTATCCTTAGTCATTTTGATTAATCAGCAGGGCAAAGGCTCTTGGTTGTCATCTTTGGCTCAGAGCCAGGCTGCAGTTCAGAGCTGTTTCAGTGAGCTACCCTGATGTGTAAAGCAGGTGGATGTGTCTGAGCTAGGGTCAGTTAGTTTTGAGAAGAGAGCCTGGCTGTGTGCTAGCTGCAGGCTGATGTTATTTTTCTGTCCTTATTTCACAGGGGTACAACTTTATGGTGCCTAAAATTCTGCCTGGAGCACACTGCTAAGCTTGCAGCCATAGTTTGCTTTTCTGCTTCAAGAATGTATGTTTGTTAGTTTGTTTTTTACTTCAAGAACATTTTCTGTCTTTCAAGTACAGATCTGGTTTGTGTAGATCAGATGCGGGAAGTGCTTTCCATGAAACAGAAGCTGAGATCTCTGCGTTACAGCCAGCCTCCACAACAGTCAGAGCACCTGAGAGTGCATTGCTTCCCATTGCCCTCCCCAGCCAGGAGTGCACAGGGAGAAATGCTGTTTCTATGGCAACTGTCTGCCAGGATAGAGTGCTGCAGACTGAAATCCTTCTTAGCAGGCAGAGCTGATGCATTTGGAATCCAATTGCAGATGCTTCTCTATATTTAGGGGTTCAAAAATCATGCTTACATTTTATTTGATGTTGATTGTGCTCTAGCTGGGAGTAAACCTGCCCTGGAGTGCTCCTGGGTCATCACACATGGGTCTCACTCTTAGACGTTTGGGAAGGCTGCATTGTTTCCTGCGGCCAAGTTCCTCTTACATCCAGCAATTTCCCAGTAAGATAAAAGATTTGAAGGGATTCTTGGTTCATTAAGTGCAATCTCCTGATACTGCAGGAATCCCTGACAATATTACTGTGTGTCCAGATCAGGCTCATGAGGTCTGAAAATGTCTTGGCTGGTTTCTGTTAAGGAGAAAGCCCAGGCACAGGCTTACATCCGTTAGTTATTTATTTATTTCCCTAGTAGGTAAGGTTTTATTAACTTAAACTCAGCCTGTACTCAGGCAGGGGGGAACCTGGGCTTTCATTGTCATGGATAAAAATTTTGCTGCCCTCACTCTGTGAACGTGGTGCTGAGGCTTGCTTTGTTTCATCCTGCACTGTCTCCTTGAGCTGTTATTTCTGGGAGGAATAAGATGTTGCATACTCAGTGCTTTGTATGAGAAATAATAATTTGGAACCTTTAGATAACTTGTAGTCATGAACACCTTGCTCTTTCAAAGTAGTTGGTGGGGGTTTGTAACATAGCAGGAAGTATATACAATAAATTGGTTGGTAATTATCAGTTGTAAGTAATTAGGGCTCCCTCCAGTCAATGATCAGTTGATGAAGTTGAAGTCTTCATCAAAAAGCAGTTTTCTGCCTGAAAACCTGCAATGAGGTCTGTGCTGCTGTTCACAAACAGTTGTTTATTCTAGATAGATGCTAGCCTGGCTTTGCACTATATAAAGTAAAGCATTTGGGGTCTTACTCTTGCTGATGCATTTTACAGCTCTGTGCTTAAAATAAAAACCCTTGGGGTGGTCCCTTTCTCCTCCAGACATCACCAAAGAAGATCTGACTAAAGCTGGTGGTGTGCAGTGGTCCTGCGTACGGAGCACGCTGGTGCAGCAGAGCTCCCCATGCAGAACAAACAAAATCACGTGAGCAAATGATATTTACCAGGGACTAGCATTGTTGTGATGAGCTCTGGAGTCTCCAGGAAGTCCACATTGCTTTTTTGGAATGTCTTGCTGTAATTCATTTGAAGGTGGCTAGATAATTGTGGAAAAATAAGAATACATGAATGTTTTTTAAGGGGCTAGTTTGTTTGTTTGCTGTTTGCTTGGTTTTTAATGAGCGTTAGAAATGTTACAATTAAAGCTGTAAGACAGATTTTTGTGCCTCAAGACTTAGGCAGTATGGCAGTGGAAGAGGAGACCAGACAGGCTGTGAAGTGCTTGCAGGTCATATTCAACACAGATTTTCCTTTACTCTGATGGCCATCTCTTGCTTGTGACCCAGCATAGTGCTGAGATGTGCTACTGGGGTTCTTGAGCCTGTGACTGGGCTCTTGAGCTTTGAACTGGGGGTTGTTCAAAAGGAAAGCAACCAAGCTTCAAGAGAATTCTCCATCTTCCTTCAGTGTGGATACTGTCCATAGATGTAGGATCATAGGGTTTGGTTGGTTAGGGTTTAGTAGTGAAGGTAGCTAAGGAAGATCTTTTTGTCTCAGTTTCTTAGCCATCTGTCTGCCTCAGGCTGGAATTCGTTAGGTAGGACTTTTAATCACCATAACTTCTATTCTGGGCTCAAAAGAGATGCTCCTGGAATCTGTCCTTTGGGTTTTCATGATGTGGATTTGGGAAGCTTGGGAAGAGCTCCCCATGACTGCACACAAGTGTAAGTGTGGTCATCTTCTGTCCCACGCATTGGCTCCTTTTCTGTCTTTCATTATCACAACACTGTGGTGGTGCTGCGGTTTCCCTGGCCTTTTGTCTCTGCTGAACTAAGATGCACTGGGTGCCATAGCTTGAACTATTTGCTTTCAGACCTTTTATGTTCTACTCAAATTAGATCTTTCTGGCATTTGTATTTATATGTTTCAACATGTTTTAGCCTTTAATGATTGAAGTATTGTTCTGAAGTGTGATACAGTGAGCAAGAGATTCATCAGCAGTATTTAAAGCAATTTGCATTCAGCCTTTCTACACAATTGCTTTCTGACATCCAAACATTTAGTACAAACAAACCCACAAAAAGCTAAAACAAAACAAAAACAACCAACCACAAACAAAAAAATCAAACCAAACCCCAATAACAAAGCAAAACCAACCCAAACCCTGAAACTTACCTATTCCAGGCATTGCTGTTCTCCCAGAACTCATACACGATGAAGCGGGAGTCACTTGGAAGCTTCTGTATGGAAACACTAAGAATTGCAGGATGCAACTAAATGAATGAAACATGAAAAAGCTCTTGGGCACACACAGCTTGTCCCAAAGAGCTTGGCAGTGGGACCAAATGCCCTGATTTATGACAAAAAAAAACAACCCACAAACCCCACACTAACCCCAAAGATCCAACCAATGCCCTGATTTATGACAAACAAACCCAACCCCCAAGCTAACCCCAAAGGTCCAAGCCAAATGCCCTGATTTATGAGAAAGGAGCCCAACCCCCAAGCTAACCCCAAAGGTCCCAGACAAAAATTAACTTTATCAAACAAATCACCACGTGCTGCAAATTATCTGAGGGAGGTTTAAAGGGGAAAAAAAAGCCTCTTTGAGTTGGCTTTTTATTTATTCATATTTTATATTGCTGTGCTTAGGAGAGGCTCTTATTTATGAAACTGGTACTTAGAATAGATTCTTATTCATGAAATTGAGCTTTTCAGGTTGCTGCAGTAGTGCTGTTCGATGAAAGAAATCATAGAATCATAGAATTCACAGTATCAAAGTATCACTAAGGTTGGAAGAGACCTCGAAGATCATCAAGTCCAACCTGTCACCCAACACCTCATGACTAACTGAACCATGGCTCCAAGTGCCATATCCCGTCCCCTCTTGAACACCTTCAGGAATGGTGACTCCACCACCTCCCTGGGCAGCACATTCCAATGGCTAACAACTCTCTCTGGGAAGAACTTTCTCCTCACCTAAATCCTAAACTTCCCCTGGTGCAGCTTGAGACTGTGTCCTCTTGTTCTGGTGCTGCTTGCTTGAGAGAAGAGACCAACCCCCACCTGGCTACAACCTCCCTTCAGGGAGTTGTAGACAGCAAGAAGGTCTCCCCTGAGCCTCCTCTCCTCCAGGCTAAGCAACCCCAGCTCCCTCAGCCTCTCCTCACAGGGCTGTGCTCAAGGCCTCTCCCCAGCCTCGCTGCCCTTCTCCAGGCACCTTCAAGTGTCTCAATGTCCTTCTTAAACTGAGGAGCCCAGAACTGGACACAGGACTCAAGGTGTGGCCTAACCAGTGCTGAGCACAGGGGAGAATAACTTCTTTGCTCCTGCTGGCCACACTATTGCTGATGCAGGCCAGGATGCCATTGGCCTTCTTGGCCACCTGGGCACACTGCTGGCTCATGTTCAGCTGCTGTCACCCAGCACCCCCAGGTCCCTTTCTACCTGGCTGCTCTCAGCCACTCTGACCCCAGCCTCTAGCACTGCCTGGGGTTGTTGTGGCCAAAGTGCAGCACCTGGCACTTTGATTTGTTGAATGCCATCGTTTGACTCTGCCCATCTGTCCAGCCTGTCAAGGTCCCTCTTGGAAGGGGCCTCAAGAATCATCCAGTTCCAACCTCCCTGCCATGGCCAGGGACACCTCACACTACCACAGGCTGCTCACAGCCACATCCAGCCTGGCCTTAAAAAGTTCCAGGCATGAGGCTTCCACCACCTCTCTGAGCAACCTGTTCCAGTGTCTCACCACCCTCATGGGGAGCAACTTCTTCCTAACATCCAATCTGAATCTACCCATTGCTACTTTTTTTCTATTCCCCCTAGTCCTGACACCCTAAAAAGTCCCTCCGCAGCTTTCTTGCTAATCAATAATACAGAAAACTAATCAAAGAGCTGTGGTTAAGGGACAATCAGTCAACAGTGCCCAGAGAGAACAGAACAAGTTAAGCTTATAGAGCAGCTTGTACTGTTTCATTGAAAAACTACACTGTGAGCAGCTATCTTTTATGTATGAGCAATGCATCCAAGTGGCACAGTGGTTAGATGCTGTGAAAGCAGGCACATAATGCAGTAAAAAGCCTGACAGGCTGAGGTCTGCTGCAGGCACACTTTATAAATGATACTCTTGGCTCCTGTTTGCTGCTCAGCTAACAGTTTAACATGGGTGGCAAATGAACCACTAAATATCTGCTGATCTCCCTCACAGAACCTCCCTTATTGTAGTGAGCACAGAAGCTTTAGAGCATGTAGGCTGCTTGTGGATTTGAGTACTCAAGCAGGAGTTCAGATGTATAGCACAAAGAGTCTCCTTGCACACATTTGTCCTAGTGTCTTACTACTGCTGCGCTTGGAAGCTGAGCTGAGGTTATATTGCGTGCAGTTAGAAGACAGCAGCTGTGCGAGTTAGCTGTTTTCTCTTGCTGTGGGTGGAAGCTCGCTGTAAGATTGCAAAACCACCAAGAGCTGCTGGGGAAAGCGAGCCGGCACCAAGCGCTGCAGCAAGCGCCAGCCTGTAGATGGCATCGCAGATTTACCAAACCCCTGTAAATTTGGGCAAGAAACTAACTTCCAGCCATCACTCCCCAAGTTGATGCTGCAGTCCTGCAAGCTCTCTCCCCTGACAAGCCTGCAGCCACTATAGTCTTCTGCTGGGGGCTGGGGGGGTGTCTCTCTTCTTGGTTTTCTCCAGCTAGTGGCTCACAAGAGAAAAATATTCTCCCCATCAGCCTCCCTTTGCAAGTGGAGCACAGCACAAAGGTCACTCTTCCCTTCTCTGACTTTTTCTGGCCTGTGTGAGCGCTGCTGGCACAATCCTAAGTGTGATGATCATAACTTAGGGGTGTGATAGGCAGCCTCGGGATGTATGGGAAGATCCTGGGCTGGGCACACATGATAAGCGTGTCCATGTCATTATGGTCTGTATGGTCTGCTGGATTAGGAAATCCAGCACAGTGGTGAGGCACTGAAATGTATTCTTAACCCAGTTCTAATGTTTTATTTAGTGCTAAGGGTGGCAGAGCAGACATACACTGTTTCATTGGGGACTTTTGCTTTTTAGCTTTTTCCTGTTCCTTACTCGGAATGGCAATTTAAGAATGCCAGCCTGAGGGGGAGATTCTGACAGCTTCCAAACAGGGCACTGGCAGATGAGTTGATAAACTGTTCACCTGCCAGGTGAGCACAGAGGCAGGCTGGCAAATGAGTTTTCCAATAGGGAGTGTCAGCCTGGGAGCTTCCAGGAGTCATGAAATGATGGCCTGGAGAGCTGAGAAGCTCTAAAAGTTTGGTTAGTATCTCTGAGATAGCTCTGTTGTCATTCTGTGCTGCACTTGAAGCCTGCACTGCAGTATCCTGTGACTTCTCCTGGGTTTTGTTCTGTTTGAAGGGCTCAGCCTTACACATGCATAACCAGCTGGGTACAAAGATGCTCCAGGTATTCTCTTCACAAATAATCCAACCCCACTCAAATGTAATTCAAGAAATCATACTGCACTCCTTCCTTCAGCCCCCGGACAGCAGCTCTGTACTTACTGCAAGCAGCCAGCCTGAGTAGCGGCAGATTCCACGTACTGCTTGAGGGCAGCCCGGAATGCCTCCCTTCTTCTTCTATCACAGACATTTGACGCTGAACGATCAGTATGTGCTGGTGCAAAACATGGCAACAGTTACTGCCACAGCAGCTTCTCCTTTGCTTGTGCTTTAAACTCAGAACCGTTCATCAGAAAACAATACAACCCACAATCCATCACACAACAGAATAGAATAGAATAGAATAGAATAGAATAGAATAGAATAGAATAGAATAGAATAGAATAGAATTAACCAGGTTGGAAAACACCTTCAAGGTCATCAAGTCCAACCTTCAACCCAATACCATCTCATCAACTAAACCATGGCATCAATTGCCTCATCCAGTCTCTTCTTAAACACCTCCAGTGATGGTGACTCCACCACCTCCCTGGGCAGCACATCCCAGTGGCCAATCTCTCTTTCTGTGTAGAACTTCTTCCTAACATCCAGCCTAAACCTCCCCTGGCACAGCTTGAGACTGTGTCCTCTTGTTCTGGTGCTGGTTGCCTGGGAGAAAAGACCAACCCCCACCTGGCTACAACCTCCCTTCAGGGAGTTGTAGAGAGCAGTAAGGTCCCCTGAGCCTCCTGTTCTCCAGGCTAAGCAACCCCAGCTCCCTCAGCCTCTCCTCACAGGGCTGTGCTCCAGACCCCTCCCCAGCTTTGTTGCCCTTCTCTGGACACCTTCCAGCACCTCAACGTCTTTCCCAAACTGAGGAGCCCATAACTGGACACAGGACTCAAGGTGTGGCCTGAGCAGTGCTGAGCACAGGGCAGAATGACTTCCCTGCTCCTGCTCCAGGGATGGGGCATCTCTGGGCAGCCTGGTTCAGTGTTTCCACCACCCTCATCATAAAAAATGTCTTCCTTACATCTAGTCTAAATCTTCTCTCTTTTAGTTTAAAACCATCAGCCCTTGTCCTGTTGCAACAGGCCTTGCTAAAACGTTTATCCCCATCTTTCTTACAAGCCCCCTTTCAGTACTGAAAGTCTGCAATAAGGTCTCCCTGGAGGCTTCTCTTCCTCAGGCTAAATAACCTCAATGTCTCTCTCAACCCAAGGGGTTCCAGCCCTCAGATCATTTCATGGACGCTCTCTGGACCAACTCCAGGAGGTCCATGGCCTTCTTTTATTGAAACACATTATTGTGTAATCTTACTTCTAAAAAATACTAAAATCTAATGCAACTCCTGTGATGAAATAAGGGATTTGATGGATCATCTCTTTTTGGTTATTTTGTGTGTGTGTATTTGATTTGCATGTTGTTAGGTTCAAAGCTCTGAATTTAGGAATCATGGAATCACAGAATGGTTTGGGTTGGAAGGCACCTCCAAAGCCCATCCAGTCCAATGCCCTCTGCAGTCAGCTAGACTCCTCAAATAGATCAGGTTGCCCAGAGCCCTGTTGAGCCTCACCTTGAAGATCTCCAAGGATGGGGACTCAACTGCCTCCCTGAGCAACCTGCACGGTATTCCACTATCCTCATGGTAAAGAATTTGTTCCTTACATCCAATCTAAATCTGCTCTGCTCTGGTTTGAACCCTAATGTATCTGAAAAACTGGGGACAACCTGGGACATAAGTTTATTTCTGATCATGATTTTGATTTCATAAGTTGAAACATTGCTTAGCACTAGATGTGCTCCCACCTTTCCTGGGAAGGGTTCCTATAGCAGTTCTGGGAGGGAGGGAGGCTGCACAGCGAGGATTTAAAGCTTGCACACAGCATTAGGTGATGGAGAGCAGAGGAGCTACCACCTCATAAAGGCTGCTGCCAAATTGGGTGAGTCTTATTAATGACACCTTCATAGTATCATAGTATCAGTCAGGGTTGGAAGGGACCACAAGGATCAGCTAGTTCCAACCCCCCTGCCATGGGCAGGGACACCCCACACTAGAGCAGCCTGGCCAGAGCCTCATCCAGCCTGGGCTTAAACACCTCCAGGGACGAGGCCTCAACCACCCCCCTGCACAACCCATTCCAGGTCTTCACCACTCTCATGGGGAAGAACTTCCTCCTCACATCCAGCCTGAATCTCCCCACCTCCAGCTTCATTCCATTCCCCCTAGTCTTATCACTACCTGGGATCCTGAGCAGTCCCTCCCCAGCCTTCTTGTAGGCCCCCTTCAGATCCTGGAAGGCCACAATGAGGTCACCTGGGAGCCTTCTCTTCTCCAGACTGAACAGCCCCAACTCCTTCAGTCTGTCCTCACAGGAGAGGTGCTCCAGCCCTCTGCTCATCCTCGTGGCCCTTCTCTGGACACCTTCCAGCACCTCCAGATCCCTCCTGTAATAGGGGCTCCAGAACTGGAGGCAGTACTCCAGGTGGGGTCTCAGCAGGGCTGAGTAGAGGGGGAGAATCCCCTCCCTTGCCCTGCTGGCCACACTTCTCTTGCTGCAGCCCTTATCATAGAACGATAGAATGCTTTGGGTTGGAAGGGCCCTCCAAGGTTTTGTCTCTGCCTATCCTTTGACAACAGCACAAAAATGAATATAACATTTTGCCCACATATTCTGACCCCTGGGTTGGTGCTGACTGAGAGTGAGGATGGTGATTTTTGTAATGCTATTGTCTGACAAAAGAGATCAGGTGAGATTGCTGTCATGATCATTATGTTGGAAAACACTTACAGGTCTTGCATTTTCTTCCAAAACTTCCTCTTCAAATGGCTCAAGCTTTAGGTCCTTTGAGGCAGTTGAAGGAAACAGAAATACAAAAAGGTAAATTTGCAGCTGTATTCTGCTCTTAGCTTGCCAACAAAGCACTGCAACAGCCAGATTCTGGTTTATCTCCAGAAGCTCTCATTAAATCTCTTCTTCGTTAGCTGTAAGTCAAACACAAGCATTGTTTGCAGAGTCCTGCATGCTGCAGTGGTTAAATCCAGCCCAGGCTATTCTCTAAGGTTTTGTTTATAGTGCAGAGATTTCTCATTTGTAACAAATCACAGAATCCCAGAATGGTTGGGGGCTGGAAGAGACCTTCAAAGCTCATCCAGTCCAGCCCCCCTGCCAGAGCAGGATGGGATAGAGCAGATCACACAGGAACACATCCAGGTGGATTTTGAATATCTCCAGGAGGGAGACTCCACAGCCCCCTGGGCAGCCTGCTCCAGGGCTCTGTCACCCTCACAGGGAGAAAATTCTTCCTCCTGTTTCCATGGAACTTCCTATGCCTCAGCTTCCACCACTGCCCCTTGTGCTGGCATTGGGCATCACCCAGCTGAGCCTGGCTCCAGCCTCTGTGCATCTTTAGCAACACGAACGAGGTCACCCTCAAGCTCCTCTCCAAGCTACAGATCTCTCAGCCCTCCTTGTAAGGAAGATCTTCCACTCTGTGATGGGTTAATGCCCATCCTGAAAACAAGGGGGGAGGGCTTGCAGGTGCTTTGCCCTCCCTGCAGGGCGTTTTCCCCCTGGCAAGCTGAGTCTGTTCCACTTCCCCCTCCCTGCCCAGCTAGGGTATAAAAGGCAGGACATTGCAGTCATTAGCTCTCCTTTTTGGCTCCTGCCTCTCCTGGATGAGAGCTACTGCAGCTGCCTTCCTGCTCCTCTGCCATGTGGTCAGGCCTGATCCTTCTCCCTGCTGCCTCCATGCCTCTTCAGAGAGAGACTGGTTTTGTATTCTTGGTTTGTTTTTTCCCCTCCCATCCATCCTTGTTCCTTGCCTTTGTGAACCTTGCCTGTTATTTTATATATATATATATGAGAAAACTCTTTACCTCTCTACTTCCAGGCCGACTCCAAATTATTGCTTGGTGGATTTGCTCTTTCCCTTTCTTTTTTTCCTCTCTGTTGGGAGGGAGGAGGGGGGAGTGGGGGAGAGATTCTCAGCCTTGCCCCCATCTGAGCTCTTAACTCCCAGTTAAGGCTCAAACCACTACACACTCCCTTCATCATTTTTGTGGCTCTGTGCTGGACTGTCTCAAGCAGTTCCCTGCCCTTCCTGAACTGAGGGGCCCAGAACTGGAATCTGTGTGCTGGACTTCATTGAGGACAGACAGACACTGTCACCTGGGCTCTGGAGAGGAGCTGAGTAGTCATCTGAGATCAGCTATCAACTGCTAAGATGCCATCATCAAACTCTACACTGAAGAAACTTTGCAAGGGGGTTGTGTTTGGAAGGAGTTGTTTCTAGCATTGCAAAAGATGTGTGTGATGCTCCAAGTCAGGTTTCTGGACTGCTGTACTTGCTGCTGAGGACAGGCTGGGCAACAGCAAACAGAGGCAGCAATATGCTTCCTTGGCACATGAACTGGATGCACACTTCATGAATCAGTGATTCATGCAGACAGCCTCTGGTGCTGCACACAAAATGACTGCTTGCATACCAGGCACATGCAGAACCTCCTAACCCAGAGCCATATGGACATTCTGAAAAATATCTGTGTGCCTGAAAGCAAGCAGAGCTCTTGGCAGCAGCAGCAGCTGGAGCAAAATGGTCTTTGTCAGTGGTGCTTTGCTTCTTTCTGCGTGCAGATAAATTTTCATCTGCTTCCAGCTGCATGTGGATTCATTAACTGCAGGTAGCAGACACTTTGCCAGCACAAATTCTGTACTCTCTGAAAAGCAACAAGGTAGAATTCAAATGGAGAGGAGACCTCCAGCAGCAGCAGGTGGCAGAGCAAGGCAGGACTAGGCAGCAAGCACACAGCAACTGCTGTGCGGCTGCACCTCTCCTGCAGCATGCGTACAGAAAGGCCTGCAGTGTGTGTGTGGAGGGGAAACCACCCAGCCTCAAGAGCTCATTTATCGATACAAACACTTCAGAAAGCCCTGAAGGAGAATGCTTATTCCTGGGGTACTGCTGTAGTTTCAGTGCGATGTTTTTCTCAGATAGCATAGAAGAAGAGAAGGAATGATTTGAGTTCTACTGCTAATTTTCTCTTAAGGCAGCCAGAAAAGAATGATATTTTTTCTAGTATATATAAATGTATAACTTTGAGTGGGGGGGTGTGTGTGTAAGATGAATTATAAGGCTGAGTCATGGTTGAATTCACCTTTGACATAAGGCAGCAGGTAAGACAGACAACACTAAACCAGCCCTTCACCAGGCAGTTTTCTGGTAGGAACCGCAGAAGGGGAACTTGCTGGCCCGCTCAAGAAGTTACAACCAATCCATAGCAGTTCCTCAGTTATGTCATCAGGCAGGGCATGAGTACACAGGGCAGGGGTAAGTCTGCAAGCCAGCCTGCTTGACATCAGAGCATGCATGCAGGGCACATAGTCCTTACCTGTGCTGAAGGGGTGCCTGAGCATGAGCTGGCTTGGTGTTGAGCATGAGTGAAGCAGCCCAGCATGGAGAACAGAGCTCCTGCCAGACAGTTACCACACAGCCTGCAAGTTAAAACTGTTGCAGCTCAAGCTTGGGGCATTAAAATGCCTCTGCAGTCCTACTTCCCCTCAGCTGAGAAGTGGTAGCTTCTGGAAATTGCCCTTTAGCAGGATTGTGTGATCCTTTCCAACCTGTCTCAGGGCAAAGGCACAAGGAGGAGCTTCAGCAGCTGCCAAAAGACAGCTGATACTTAGCAACTCTGACAGTTACACCTGGCCCTAAAATACAAAACCAGGGGGATGCAAAGGTGGCTGTAGCCTGTCTGCTTGCAAAGGGAAGTTTGGTTAATCGCTGGCTTATTAATCAAGTCTTGTGTTGGTAAGGAGAGAATTAAGGAAGGTCTATGTCCTGTTTGCCCGTGACACTGGGCTCCTTTTCAGACTGACGGCCCCTGGCATTCTCTGTAGCAGAGCTGATCATTTCCCAGCATCCATGTCGTGAGTTTATCTGCACCAGGAAGCCTGGCTGTGCCCTGCACCCTTTGCACACTGCTGCTGCCGAGTGCCAGCTTTCTTCCTGCAGGAACATTATCTTGAATGTTAAGCTTCCTTAAACGCCGTTTGGCATCAGTCTGCGTTGAGAGGCAGCTGGGGCAAGGCAGCAAGCTGCTGTTTCCAAAGCAGAGCTGGGAGTAAAGCTGGACCAAAAGCAAGATGCATATCATGATGGGCTTTGACATTTCAAAGTCCAATTTATATCTATTCAGAAAAAAATCGAGTTGCTACTAAAATGTCATTAATGTGGCAGCTGCTGTGTAATTGCTTTTCTCATGCAGAAATGACCTCTGGGAGGTGCTGCTGTGTGAGGAGAGTGAGTATGCCCTGGCCAGAGCCTTAATGGACTGGGTAGACCATGAGGAGCTGCCTGAGCATAGCAAGGAGCAGGGTGAAAAGCTGGCAGAAGTTACAGACAGCACCACAAAGAGTGGTCCAATTTCACAGCTGGTTAAGGACAAGCAGTGTGAGAGATTGTCAGGCCTCATGGATAACCAAAGGGAGTACTGGGCTGCTTTGGGAGACCAGAGTCTTGAGAGGCCACCAGTGCTGGAGGCAAGCCAATCAGTAACACAGCTAATGAGCAATAAGGTGGAGAGAACAGAAATATCAAATTTGGCCCCACTCTGGGACTAAGGAGGAGGAGGAGGCAGTTTGTTCATTTGGGAGCGAGCAATGTCGAAGAAAGTCAGTGTGCTTGTCTTGCTGAGCCCTGTGCTAGGTCACCATCACTTTGTCCCCTTCTTAAAGCCCTTACTTAGCTCTTTTCTGTGTGCATAATTTGCTACTGAAGTGGACAAGCAGGTGAGCAGGAGACACCTGCCTGCCAGAAACCATCTGAGCTGGTGCCTGGCTAAGGGGCATGGGTCCAACCATACATCATGGACTAAAACCCATGACAGTGTTCAGGAGGCAACATCCATCCTGCTCAGCTGCAATGAAGGAGCAGGGGCAGGCTATTGGTGTTCATGGGTCCACAAGTGCTGCCTGTTTGTGGGTGCTGGAAGCAGCAGCGCTGGTGTCTGTGGATCCGTGACTGTGAAGGGCATGCACAACCTTGCAGCTGGTGAGCACTCACCTGAAGGGAGGAGCATTGGCCACAATAGGCCTGGAACAACTCCTAGGTATGAGAGCACCTCAAGCCAAGACATCACCTCTAGTGGACCAGAATGACTCATGGAATGGCTCAGGCTGGAAAGGAGCTCAGAGATCATCTCCAACCTTCCTGCCATGGGCAGGGGTGCCCCATAACTAGACTCAGCTGCTCCAGGCCTCATCCAGCCTGGCCTTGAACACCTCTCTGAAATTGCCTGTGCTTCAGCAGGGACACTTGATGCAGAGATCAGCTCAGCAATTTATAACCTTACTTTTTCCCTCTGCTCTTCATTCTTCTCCGGAAAAGAAGAGAAAAGAACTCATCACACACAGGCATAAACCAACTGTCAAAACTCAGGCTGGCAATCTATCTGGCTGGAAAGATAAAAAAGGCACAGCTTTTTCTGCACAGTGAGATGTTACTCAGGTTTTTACAAGCCCTGGGAAGCTTTCTTCTTGTTGGATCCGATGAGTCATTTGTCAGGCTTCTGGAGGGCTCTGCTTTGGTGTGGGAGCTGCAGGTGGGCTCTGGGGCTGGTGCAGTCAGCTCCCAGTGGGATGGTGGGACTCACACCAGCTTTGGCTTGAATTGTACTTATTGGGAAAGTGTTTTAACCTTTATGAATTAGTATTCTCTGATGGGAAAGAGGAAACTACACTTTTTGTCAAGGTTTAGCGAGAAAGACTGGGGAGAAAGAAAAGGAAATCAGATCCTGAAAAGAGAGGCTTGGCCCAGGTTCCCCCAAACAAGCATAACTGAATAGAGTTCACATCCTCCAGCCACAGAGTGATGTGACTTTGACCCTTATGAACAGCTGGCTCTGCAGTGATGGGGAAAGGGAGTGTGGAAAAACCATGTCATGATCTCATGACATACAAAAGAATAAGGTGGAAGGGAAACGTTGGCATTTAATCATAGAATCATAGAATGGTCTGGGTTAGAAGGGACCTCCAAAGGTCACCCAGTCCAATGCCCTCTGCACTCAGCAGCAGCATCCTGCACTACAGCAGGTTGGCAGAGCCCTGCCAAGCCTGAGCTTGAGTATCTCCAGGGATGGGGCCTCAAACACCTCCCTGGACAACCTGTTCCAGTGCTCCACCACCCTCATGGTGCAGAACTTGTTCCTAACGTCCAATCTAAATACGGTCTTCTCTAGTTTCAAACCATTGGCCTTCATCCTATCACTGCAGGCTGTAAACAGTCTCTCTCCATCCTTCTTGTAGGCCCCCTTCAGGTATTGGAAGGTTGCTATTAGGTCTCCCCAGACCTTTCTCTTCTCCAAGCTGAAATGAGTGTTAGCTCTCTTAGGTGGTGTCTTACGGATTGGAAAGTCTGTGACCAGGACTGGCAAGCGTTCATGATTTAAGGACTGCTTTCCTGAAAGTGAGAGATCAAGCAGGTGAAAAGGAGCACACACCTTCTTTTCCAGCCTGTCAATCAGCTTTTGGAGTCTGTTGATCTGGGTCATCCACTGGCTGTCTTCCTCAATCCAGCCTTTGGAAAATCGAAACAATGAACATTTATACACGTTACCAAATGCTGGAACACAGCTTGTACACTTACTTGAATTCAGAAAAAACTTTAGCCCAGCTTGCCAATCACTTTTGCTTCTGATGTTCACTTAGGTGTAGATAAAGGGCAGCATGATTTTGACTGTATGAATTGTTTAAGCTACAAGTGAAATCCAATACAGAATGAGAGCTACATTCTAGATTGATGCCAGTGCTTTTGAAGTCATGCTGGTACTTGAAGAAAGAAATTGCTCTCCTCTGCAGATGGAACCAGCTCATGACCTGAGCAGCTTCTACTCAGAATGCAAAAGCATCTTTGGGTGTGTGTGGGGTGTCACGTGTGTGCACACGTTTACTTGCCTTACAGCTTGAGCTACTACCTTCTATATTAAACTGAAGACTGGTTTCTGCCAGTAAAGTATCTGAGTTAGTCAGCATGTCTAAATTGAGTTTTTGAGAGGAAGCCAGGTGTGTGTTTGTGTGTATCCATGTGTTTGGAATGCCTTTACACTATCAGCACCATACCTGTGCTAAACTGAGGGCTAGTTGGCACCAGGCTGTTGTTCCTCTGAAGCCTTCGAGCTGAGCGTTTTCTTGGCCACTCGACCGAGAGGACTTCTGGTTTGGTTGGGCCTTGTCTGCACAGAAACACAGGAGATTGCATGAGGTGACACACATGGGAGTGCTCCCCTCTCTCTGTTCTCACAGCAGTGCTTGCTTGTTCCCTTTTGAAGGATCAAATGAGAAATACCTGTTGAGACCACTGAAGTACTTGACAGGCTTTCACCATTAATAGTACATTGTGTTTGGGTTGGCAGTCATTAGAGAAGTTAAAAAGAGGATTAAGATGGCTTAAACCTGTCTTTTAGGGACAACAATCTCAAGGTCCCTGTGTGTCCTTGGTGTGGTTCTGCCCTGAGCTAAGGAACTATTTACACCAGGTCTTCATTCACGGGAGTTTCACAGCATCTCTGCAGAGGAACTGAGGCCACAAGAACAGCTAAAGGTGAGGCATGGACACCAAAAATTGACTCCTTCAGCCTAAAGATTGACAAGCTAAACAGCAACGTGGATCTGCTCACAAGGAAGGAAAAGTGATGAGAATTAGCTAGTGTTGGGTGGAGGACAGATACATTGCTGGGAGCAGTATGGAAACAGATGCAGAAATTCCCTTTGTACTGTGATGATGGAGTCACAGGAGCTTGAGGGGTTGTGTGGGGGCTGAAGATTGTCTGCAGGGCTCTTCCTCATCATCCAGCTGGAGAGCAATGAAGGACCAGGACTGCAGTTAAATTTGAGCACGTAGTTGGGTGAGTGCTTGCAAAGAATATTAGACAGCAGCCTAAACAGCTCAGTAGATAATTCCCAGGTCATTGCTTGGGAAAGCTCCCTAGTCTCCTGAAGCACAGAATGAAGGCTCACCAGAAATTAGAATTTAGAATTAGAATTAGCCAGGTTGGAAAAGACCTTTGAGATCATTGAGTCCAACCTATCACCCAGCACCATCTAATCAACTTAAACCATGGCACCAAGTGCCTCATCCAGTCTCTTCTTAAACACCTCCAGTGACGGTGACTCCACCCCACTAAATGAAGATGTTTAGGGCGGCATTTTCTGCAGCACAAAATCCCTTGCCAGTAAGCCAAATTAAGGTCTTTCCCCATGGGGAACACTCTTAAATTAGTTCAGGAATGTCTTACTGGCATTCTGATTTGGACAGTTTGCCCCTGAGTTAAGTGAAATACAACTGAAGATGTAAGGTCTGGGGCACCTGCACTAGGGAGTAACTCATTTTCCAACGCTGCCTCGGAACAACTGTACTGATAAAAGTGGAGAAAGGAATCTAGATTAGTCCATGCAGAGGAGAGCACTGGCAGCAGAAGAGGTGTTCACATCACCCAGCTCTATGCAGCCAAAGTAAACAGTCTGTGTTACTCAGCTGGTCTTTCCAGACTGTGTTTCTAGAGGGTCTGTCTTAAAAGGCAACTCAGAGAAGAAGTCAGTGATTACTCCAGAGGGTGTAAGAGAACCTAAGTTAGGCTCCCACTCTGAACCCACTCTTCAAGACTTCTTTCTCTCCCATCAGTTGTGTGGGGAACCTGGAGCTGTTTGCATGAAGGAGGGGAGGTCTATAGTATGCTCACACTCAGAATTCATCCCAAGCCTTTCAAAACCTGCTTGATTCCTGCACAAAATCACAGGGTCTTATTCAGGTACTTCAGAAGTTTCAGAACCAGTATCAAAGAATAATAACAAAAGACATTTCCAAAAGAAAGAAAGGGAAAAGCAATGCCTGCTAAAACAAGCACGTGCTGAGGTCGTCTTTGTCCTTGAAACACAACTTGTATTTTGCTGTCCCCTTTGTCTTTCACAAGAGCCTACTGAGGAGAAGAAAGCCAGAAAGCCACTAGCTTTTCAAAAATGGTTTCATCCTTCATCCTACAAACTCTTATCTATGAGGTCATGGTATCAAATCCAGCTTGGAATTCAATATCAAATCAAACTCCTTGGATGGAGGTAGGTTACCCTGGTGACTGAGAGTTTACAGTGTTAGATGCTAAGAAACACCATGGCCCTATGTCCTAGAAGAAGCTGTAACAAGCTAGAGCCTTGCTATCTCTCCTCTTAACCTTGGCATCCTTGTGCAACCAGGAATGGAAACCAATCATAAAGCCAGAAGAAAGAAACAAGGAGGTAATAAATTGCCTTGGTAATTTCAGAGCTTTTCACATTGCAGTGCTCTGGTTTCAGCATTTGATATTAAACAGTCAATGGATTTAACAAGAAGTCAAAGAAGAAGAGCCTAGGATGTAACAAAATGGTCCTCCTATATGCAACCCACCACAGGATCCTATTGGAACCTGCTTGCATTCCATTGCAATTCCTATTAGTGAGTTCCTATATGGAATAAAAACTGTATCTGTATTTCTGTTGTTATTCCCTACATCAGGTTGCTGGGTGAGATGCAAAATGATTTTGGAGGTCCATGGTGACCCAGCTCCTCCTTCACTGCAGCTGGGCAGAAGGTTTGCTCACCTCTCCTGTCGAGTCTGCTCCTCTGTGGTTTCCATGGCACACTCCAGGGAACTCTGGAGGGACTGAAGCTGGTTCAGTGTTTCCTTCAACAGAAAGCGAGTCACAAACTGCTCCAAATTAGAAGCTTCCTGATAGTCCTGAAACAAAACAAAACAAAACAAACAAACAACACAAAAACAACAAACAAAAGGTAAGGATTTGCTTACTGGATTAGAAATATGTCAGGGGAGATTCAGACTTCATTCAGAAAGGAAGCAGCTTGGATGTTTTCATGTTTATACATCACACAAGCAACCTTTATGTTTCTGGGCCAAGAGAGCTCTGAATTTCCAGATACAGACTCTGATCCCTTCTCAGATCCCTTCTCTGGAGACTTTCAAAACCTGCTTGGATGCATTCTGTGCAACCTGCTCTAGGCAAACCTGCTTTAGCAGAGGGGTTGGACTAGACAGTCCCTAGAGGTCCCTCCCAACCCCCACTGTCCTGTGAATGTGTGGGGTTAAAGATCATGTGGAATAGTCCTTTAGTGCCAGTGTGTGGGTGCCAGTGACAGAGAGGACAGACAGAGATGGTCCTGGCTGGAAAACGCCCCTGTAATGTTGGCAAGAGGGAAGGCTGGAGGCAGAGCATAAGGGTATGCTCTTCAACTGGTGAGAAAAGCTAACTTCAACTGGGTGTTAGGACCGATAAAAGACACTGTGGCACCAGGCTAACTCAGAAGCAGCTTTTCCTTTATGAGACAGTTCCTCTGGGGAAAAAATACCTTCACAGACTTCAGAGCTATGGAGTCTGATGCCCTACAGAGACCCTCCTGTTTTCCAGCTGCTGCCCAGAAGAGGGTCTCATCCTGCCCCGGGGTCTCCTGGAAGTCCTGTATGCTCTTTGCCAGGCCTTAGCAGACAGCTTGGGCATCCTTGAATATCCCAGCTCTTTTAAAAGATCACTAGATGCCTGTTGGAACCCCTCAAGCCTTCTGTGTTGTTGACTTCATTTCATAGGAAAATTCCATTTTGGGTGGTTAAAAGAGCTTTTGCCAGTTTCCTGAGCACTGAGTAGTTCCCAGCCACCAGCAGGCTGCATTTCCAATAAGCTACAGCAAGACTAAAAATAAAAGTGATAGAGCTAAATTTGCCTCACTGAATAGATAACAAACAGCAACAATTCCCTGCCTCGATAACTTAAGGAAGGAAACTTAGTCTCTAAGTTCCTGATTTCCAGTATTCACAAGTCAATAGGACCAAGATGTCAAGCACTTGAAGGGAACTGGTCTGACTTCATCTATCTTTGCACATCATTACTCAGCGACAGACTTTATTTTCTGTGCTTCAGGTTGGCAAAGTTTCTCCTCATTGTATTTATGTGTGACTGCAAGCAACAGGCTGGAATGAAAATGCAGCTTGCTGAAAATGTTTTGTTTATTTGGGTAGTAAAAATGTTAAGATGATGTCTTTTAATTAAATATGCTTCTGTGTTTTGGTCTAAAAGATGTCAGGAAACAAGCAAACAAACGGCTCACAGGAACAAGCCTTCTGAAAAGTTTTGCTGAGGTTTTAATTCTTAATGCTTCCTGTACATAAGATGAAGAAGTGAGATAAACACAGCTACCCAGACTGTACTTTGATCAGGAAAATAGCAGCCTGGCAGGTACAAAAAACCCAACCCAACTGACAGCAATGATTAATTGGTCCTCACCACCACTCCTGTATACGCAACTCATGCAGACTCCCTATCTTCAGCAGAGAAATGAGCAAATGTCTAATGCCACACATCCCTCTAAAAACCATCAGATTTGTGCTTCCCTTCCTTGTGCACAGATAAAACACAGGAGAGCAGCTTCAAAACAGGCTGTAGCTCCCCTAGCATCCTCTGGTAAGATGATTTATGCATTAAAGGAGTGCTGCTCACAAATGCAGCTCAGCCTTCCCCCTGCTGAGAGATGCTCCTGGCTGTATCTGGTTTCTCTGTATGTTTAGCTTAGCACCTTCCCATCAAGCAGCAGAACATGAACCACTCTCATGCCCCCAAAGGCTGTCTTCCCAGGTGCTGTTTAGTTTGGATAAGCTGGAAGGATCTGGTCCCAGAATACTGAAAGGAGCTCTGGTTTCAAAGCTTCTTGGATGCTCTAACACACTGGAATATTTTTTCCCACAGATGACTTGATATTTTCACTTTCAGATAGCACAGGACTGGAAAATGGGAGACCAGGGGGAATGATTTTAAGCTCAGGGAGAGCAGGTTTAGACTGGACCTTAGGAAGAAGTTCTGCAGTACAAGGGTGGTGAGACTCTGCAAGAGGCTGCCCAGGGAGGTTGTGGATGCTTCCTCTCTGGGGGTGTTTAAGGCCAGACTGGATGAGGCTTTGAGCAGCTGAGTCTAGTTGGGAGGTGTTCCTGCCCATGGTGGGGAGGTTGGAGGAGATGATCTCTGAGCTCCCTTCCAACCTGAGCCATTCTATGATGCTTTGATTTATAGGCAGTTCTAAAGTCCTTCCAGTCTTCTCTTCTCCAGGCTGAACCACCTCAGCTCCCTCAGCCTCTCCTCATAGCAGAGCTGCTCCACGCCTTGGATCATCTTTATGGCCCTCCTCTGGACTCTCTCCAACAGCTCTGTGTCCTTCTTATGCTGGGGACACCAGAACTGGATGAAGCATTCTTGGATTAATGCATGCAAGAAAGGGAAGAAAAGACTCTTTACTACAAACTCTACATTTGAGGAGATTCTACTCTCTTGGTCTGTATACACAGACTCAGGAGGGCTTATAACAGAGGGGTTTAAATCTTTCAGACACGCTGATCAGCTGTTCATCTTTTCATTGAAGCCTGGCACATCTGCCTGTTTTGAGGTTTCCTTGGAAACTGAAGCTGAATAATTTTACTAAGGCTCCAACTTCCCAGCTGCCTCCCATGCAAAGTATCTACTGAGTGTGGGCAGTCTGAATTGGTAGGAAAGGGAAGGACAAGTTTGGTGGGTGCAGGAAGGGCTGAGTGGTGATGGCTTCTCTGCCTCTGATGGACTGGACAAGTAAAATCCATGAAGTCCCGAGTCCCTGCTTTTCCCCCCAAGGTATTTAAGACTGATGACTCTTGCCTGCCTTATTTAATGGTAGTCATTAATACCCTTGAAGTCATTAAAATCTTTTACTAGCATGTTTTCTGCTTCAAAAATTTGGACTATTTTCCCCAATTCAATCTATTCCCCACATTTGGTGTGGGCCAGGGAACCCTCTCATAGTCTGACACTATGTAGAACATTCCTGTGGTTGATTGAAGTTTCCCCCCAACATCAACTTTGCCAGGCCAGCTCAATTGGAAGCAAATGGAAGCTGTGTTTACAGGCAAAACTCCAATCTACAACAGAATGCAATGAAGATGTACAAAATAAACAGGAGTTACAAGATTGACGGGGATTTACAACTAATAAACAACACAAAAAACCCTGGTCAAAGAGGAGGGAAGCTGTCCCTCTGCCCTCCCCTCCCACCCCTTGTCCAAAAGGGAGAAAGGAGCAGAGAAAGAGTAGCTGTTAGACTTCACCAAAACAATGCAGCCAAGGCCAGGCAGAAGCAGATTAGTAATCCCTTCAGAGCACAGAGTGAGCAGAGAAGAGATCGGAAGAGGGAAACATTGTTTTGGTACAGCCAACTTACAGCAGATATCTCTCCAGTGAAATTGCTTAGAATGATCTTTATTTTGCTTTTCACACCCAGGAATGATTGATTTCCACTTTTCCACTTCTCTGCTCAAAATCTGTAACAAAATTTTAAAGGCATAGCCTAAAACTGCCACAATCCCCCACAGCATTTGGAAAGACAGTTTTGGTTCTGTCTGAGCTGTAAAACTCTGCAGACTGAGTTTTACAGCTTCACCACTTTGGCAGGCCTGGATTTTGCTACAAACATGTCTGTGTGGAGGAACTCAAATATGAATTATGACTTCATCTAGAAATGCTGCATACGTGCCCAAGGAAATAAAATCTACAATGTACAGAAAATGTCACCATTTTCACTTACTTTCTTTGTCTTGTCCATAGCCTTCAGTATGGTCATGTTTAAGTCTTCCAAGACACAAAGAACATTTTCATACTCTCCTAAGTGCTGGGAGAAATATTCTAAAAGAAAAGAAAACCCACATCACCTATTAATGACCTGAAAAAAATAATCATTATTCCATTAAATATCAATTTTGGCAAGTCTGAACTCAGTTATGGTACTAGTAACTATTTACATATAAAAAAAAAGAAGAGTTACAATGAAAAGGATGGTTTTTATATTTAAATTCTATATTATTTCCTCTCAAAGGCATTCCTGGACTACTTAAAATGCCAAATCAGTTTCACAACATTCTCTTTCAGTAAATGATTTGCCACATTGACAAGAAAAAAAAATTAGAATAGAAGTCTGAGAGCTGGAACAGACCTATGTTCAAAATATCTACATTCTCTTTCCAAACTGGATTCCAGTCTAATAGTCAAGGTTATTCTTTCCCAGTTACTAACAGGAAATGAACTTTTCCTCTGTGTGTTCTAAATCTGATTATGTTGATACAAAAATGAGCAATTCTGGTAAAGCCCTTGGAGGAGTAAGATCAAGTGGGGGTCTTTGGAATGGAATGGAATGGAATGGAATGGAATGGAATGGAATGGAATGGAATGGAATGGAATGGAATGGAATATAATTGAATTTAATTGAATTGACCAGGTTGGAAGAGACCTTTAAGAACACTGAGTCCAACCTATCACCCAACACCATCTAATCAACTCAACCATGGCATCAATTGCCTCATCCAGTCTCTTCCTAAACACCTCCAGGGATGGTGACTCCATCACCTCCCCAGGCAGCACATTCCAATGGCCAATCACTCTTTCTATGAAGAACTTCTTCCTAACATCCAGCCTAACTCTTCTGTGAGTTGGGGTTAGCTGTGACAAGTTGTTTCTCTCTGGGAAGTGAGAAGACCCCAAGCTGGCCAGGTGAGCTTCTAGTCCCAGCTGCTCTGACTGTCTTTTCAACAAATGTGATGCATGCAAAATACTTGAGGCAAAATTTATAGAAGCAAGTTGAGGTGCAGGATGTCCATGTGTAGCTGCTCCAAGCAAAGGACATTTTAACAGAAAGAGCTGGTTGGCAAATCAAGGGATTGCAGCTAGATGACAAAGAAAACCTGGGGTATGGTGGCCTGAGTTCCCATTTGGTTGATGCAGCAAAATACAATAGAGGGAGGCCAAGAAAGGGAAATGTGTGAAAATTAAAAAGAGGAGGAAAGAAAGAGAGAAAAGGAGGAGAGAGAGAGGGAGAGAGGGAGAAAAGGAGAAATTGAAAGAGAGAAAGAGAAAGAGAAAGAGAAAGAGAAAGAGAAAGAGAAAGAGAAAGAGAAAGAGAAAGAGAAAGAGAAAGAGAAAGAGAGAAGGAAGGAAGGAAGGAAGGAAGAGAAGGAAGGAAGGAAGGAAGGAAGGAAGGAAGGAAGGAAGGAAGGAAGGAAGGAAGGAAGGAAGGAAGGAAGGAAAATTAAGAGTAAAGCTAGAGACTATGTTAAACAAGGCATTCAGCCATCCCATCACCTGGGAGAGCATGAAAAACAATCTCTAAATGGCAGAGAGGAAGAACAAGAACAGCCAGGAGCTTTTAGAATTACTGACTAGTATATAGAAATACTGACTAGAAATACTGACTCTACTTTGAGGCTTTTAAGAGGTCAGCAGGAGCTTCTCAGGGCAGTCATGGAAGCATAAGGTTTCAGGAAACCTTATGCAGGAAACTGTGATGCAGCTTCTCTTGTTGAGAGGCGGAATGAAACGATTCAGAATGAAAAAGTATCATCAATTGGTATCCTGGAAGCGAAGCTTCATTTGTCGGGAGAACTGAGACATGTGTTGAGCAAACAGTACCAGATTCAGAGAAGAGTCCCTGCAAGGTGTAAAAGGCTACTGAAGCAGCCCCTGTTGAATCCAAACAGGGGGTTGAGGAGCCAGTGCTGGGCTGACCCTCTCCTTTGGCCCGCTTGAGTTAGCTGGTGGGGTCTGAGGTGCAGAGCAAACCTGCCAGCCTCCAGCACAACACTAACAGCAAGAAATCCCTTGTGGAACAAACCCACCCATCTTCCTTGGCTGCTTTTACACCATTTGGGCCAGATGCTCAATCAGCACCGGGTGTCACAGTGCAATCCACTGCATCTGGGTTTCTTGTCATGCATTTATGAACCACAGGCTGAGGAGCCTCTCGGTGAGTTCCTGGCCACTGGTGCAGTGATCCCGTGGGTAAGTAAATGAGCTGGCATTCACCTTGCCAGTATTTTCAGCTTCTACTGCTGACCATTGGAAAATTCATCAGGCTACCATCAGAAACAGGCTGGGTTTGACAACTGTAGCTGCTCTTTGGGCATTTTGTGGGAGGACTGACTTGCAGAAACTTAACTCTGAATTGCTTCCTGGTGCAAGCAGCACCCAGATGCTGTAAGATTAGCTGGAGAGCAAAGAGGGTTTCACAGCCCAGAACAGGGTAGTGAAATGGGTACCTGGGCCTGGAAGGACTAAGGATGATAGAATTGACAACTGCTGGTCTCACTGGCTCAGGTTGGAGGGAAGTAAGGATTTTTCCTCCAGTGGGGGACTAATATGACAATCTCTTTCAAAAGTGCCAAAGCACTCATACCCCTGAAAGTGATCAACTAACTAGAAAAAACCAAACCATCATTCACATGAAAGGCAAATGAGATAAAAGTTATCTGCCTTTACATCAGAACAGGTCTTGAAGATCAGAGAATGTAAAATATTGATTAGGAAAAACATTTTCAAAGTAATTTCTGCATGTAAGGGATGACAGAGCCTGAAAAGATTACCAACCATCTGCATTTTCCCAGGAGTTCTTTCAATGGGAATTATTTGCTGCCTGAGCTACAGAGATTAAACAGGAAAAAATATTAAAAAATCATCACATCACATGGTGTGTCCACTTGCACAGGGCTGCTGCCAGCACAGATTATCTTCTTGCCCCCAAAAGAACTTACCACAGAGCTCTTCTGTGTCGAGATTGCTGAAAAGGTAAGAGTGTAGAAGGTTAGTGAGCTTAGGAATGTTTTTCTGATGAATTGGTACATGCACTCAAAGATTAGCCTGACTGGGATATGAAGCCTCCTTGCCTGGGCTGTAGCAGGAGCTGTGACTGCCTAGCCCTTGCTCGCTTTGCTCTGCTGCAACATGGAGGCTTGTCCTAAGCCAAAGACCATAGCGAGGCTGCAGCCTTTCTGAAGCTGGCTGCAGCTGTAGCCTCCCTTCCCAGTCACGTTCCCGCTGGCACCTGCCTACTCACCAGCAACCCTCCTTGAAGTTCCCTGCCCAGCCTTTGTGCATCATGCTGCAGAGTCACACAGTATCACAGTACCACCAAGGTTGGAAGAGACCTCAAAGATCATCGAGTCCAACCTGTCACCACAGACCCCATGACTAGACCATGGCACCAAGTGCCACGTCCAATCCCCTCTTGAACACCTCCAGGGACGGTGACTCCACCACCTCCCCGGGCAGCACCTTCCAATGGCAAATGACTCAGTGAAGAACTTCCTCCTCACCTCCAGCCTAAACTTCCCCTGGTGCAGCTTGAGACTGTGTCCTCTTGTTCTGGTGCTGGTTGCTAGGGAGAAGAGGCCAACCCCTTCCTGGCTACAACCACCTTTCAGGTAGCTGTAGAGAGCAATGAGGTCACCCCTGAGCCTCCTCTTCTCCAGGCTAAGCAACCCCAGCTCCCTCAGCCTCTCCTCACAGGGCTGTGCTCAAGGCCTCTCCCCAGCCTTGTTGCCCTTCTCTGGACACCTTCAAAAGTGTCTCAGTGTCCTTCCTAAACTGAGGGGCCCAGAACTGGACACAGGATTCAGGGTGTGGCCTAACCAATGCAGAGTACAGGGGCAGAATGACCTCCCTGCTCCTGCTGGCCACACTATTCCTAATGCAGGCCAGGAGCGGCCAGGCAGAGAGGGACCTGGGGGTGCTGGTTGATGGGAGGCTGAACATGAGCCAGCAGTGTGCCCAGGCAGCCAAGAGGGCCAATGGCATCCTGGCCTGCATCAGGAACAGTGTGGCCAGCAGGAGCAGGGAGGTCATTCTGCCCCTGTACACTGCACTGGTTAGGCCACACCTTGAGTCCTGTGTCCAGTTCTGGGGCCCTCAGTTTAGGAAGGAGGTTGACTTGCTGGAAGGTGTCCAGAGAAGGGCAATGAAGTTGGTGAGGGGTTTGGAACACAAGCCCTATGAGGAGAGGCTGAGGGAGCTGGGGTTGCTTAGCCTGGAGAAAAGGAGACTCAGGGGTGACCTTATTGCTCTCTACAACTCCCTGAAGGGAGGTTGTAGACAGGCAGGGGTTGGTCTCTTCTCTCAGGCAGCCAGCACCAGAACAAGAGAACACAGTCTCGAGCTGTGCCAGGGTAGATTTAGACTGAATCTTAGGAAGAAGTTCTATACAGAGAGAGTGATTGCCCATTGGAATGGTCTGCCCGGGGAGGTGGTGGAGTCACCTTCATTGGAGGTGTTCAGGAGGAGGCTTGATGGGGTGCTTGGTGCCACGGTTTAGTTTTTCAGTTGTTTAGGTGGGTTGTATTGTACTGTATTGTATTGTATTGTACTGTTTTGTATTGAGGTGGGTTGGATTGGTTGATGGGTTGGATGCGATGATCTTAAAGGTCTCTTCCAACCTGGTGTATTGTATTGTATTGTGTATTGTGCCAAGATCTAGTTGTTTGGGTGGGTTGGATTGGTTGATAGGTTGGACGCGGTGATCTTGAAGGTCTCTTCCAACCTGGTTTATTGTATTGTATTGAATGCCATTGGCCTTCTTGGCCACCTGGGCACACTGCTGGCTCATGTTTAGGCGGCTGTATACCAGCACCCCCAGGTCCCTCTCTGTTTGGGAGTTCTCTGTCCCAGTGCTAGCAGAAATCCATCCAAACACCAGAAATTGTTTGGTTTGGGGTTTTCTTCCCCCTACCATTATGCCTGTACTCTTCTGTGGCTGTCATGCTGGACAGCACGGCTCAGAGAGCTTGGGAAGTTGATGGTCAGCCCAATAACTTCCTCCTGTTTGCAATCCCCATTGTGCAATAGTGCTTCAAGGGAGCGAGTACAATGGGAGGCTAAACCCAGACATGGGCCCATCAGCACACATAATTTCTAGGACTTGCTGGCCATATAAGACTGTTTCAGTGGTATTCATTTCAGCAAAGTTGGTGATGTGAAAAGTATAGCAGTGTTGTCATAGTCCCAGTTTATACAATACAATACAATACAATACAATACACCAGGTTGGAAGAGACCTTCAAGATCATCACGTCCAACCCATCAACCAATCCAACCCACCTCAATACAATACTGTACAATACTGTACAATACAGTACAATACAGTACAATACAACCCACCTAAACAACTAAAAAACTAAACTACAGGCAAAAATGCCTGTTTGTACAGGCAAAAATGTTTTCTATACAACCCAAAACTGTTCACTTCAAAGAGATTTCATCTTGATCAACTTCTAAGCACTATCTTTCTGAGAGTTTAATAGTCAAAAGGAAAAGCATTTGACCTAGAGCTCGGTTCTGATGTTAGCATATTGACTTTCTTCCAAGGAGGAGAACAAACTGATTATCAAAGAAATCTTAAAATCATTAATGTCTTATTTTTGTTTGAACCTTGCTGAGGGGTGAATATTGACCAGCTGCTTGCACTGAGGATTCTTTTCACTTCTCTTTTTAATGGGATATTTTTTAATTGGTCTTTTCATGCTGCCACAGTATTAGCTTCAAGTCACTGTCACCAACACTGACTTCCATACATCTGGCTTTTATTTCATGAGAAGGAGACAGAAATTGCAGGATCCTGGTTTGTCACAAATTTTCATACTCAAGGCTATAAAAACTTCTGAACATTTTTAATTGATGACATAGAGGAGATTTCCCCCACATTTTTTTCTTAACTGCAGGTGACCGTGTCTGCATCGGAACAGGCCAGGCTGGATGGCTGCAAATGAGTCTTGCATCTGCTTTGTCCAACAACCTTAGTGGCAGGTGTAATGAAATTCATAGTCAGTAAGAACTGGTGCTGAAGCTTGAGAAACTTCACTCTTCGAATCAAAGATCAAAAAACCATGTGATGGGAAAATGTGTCTGTGACTCCTCAAGGCTGCTCACCATAGATCACTGTGGCATCAACTATCACCTGAGTCAGACCAACCACTTCTGCAATTCAGCATTTTTGGAATGCTCCAGAGGTTCACTCCTTGAATGTAAACTGCAACACTGAAAGCTGGAAGATTTCCCGAGTCATAAAAAAGCAGTGGCTGACTAGAATGCTGTTGAATCATAGAATCATGGAATTGCTGGGATTAGAAGGGACCTCAAGGATCAGCCAGTTCCAACCCCCCTGCCATGGGCAGGGACACCTCACACTGCAGCAGGTTGCTCACAGCCACATCCAGCCTGGCTGCAAACACCTCCAGGCATGAGGCCTCCACCACCTCCCTGGGCAACCTGTGCCAGGCTCTCACCACCCTCATGGGGAACAACTTCTTCCTAACATCCAATCTCAATCTACCCATTTCTAGTTTTGTTCCATTCCCCCCAGTCCTATCACTCCCTGACACCCTCAAAAGTCCCTCCCCAGCTTTCTTGTAGCCCCTTTCAGATACTGTAAAGGCCACAATTAGGTCTCCTGGGAGCCTTCTCTACTCCAGACTGAACAGCCCCAACTCCCTCAGTCTGTCCTCACAGCAGAGCAGCTCCAGCCCTCTGCTCCTCCTCATGGCCTTTCTCTGGACACCTTCCAGCACCTCCAGATCCTTCCTGGCACAGAGGCTCCAGAACTGGACCCAGAGCTCCAGGTGTGGTCTCAGCAGAGTGGAGCAGAGGGGCAGAATCCCCTCCCTGGCCCTGCAGGACCTTGCATTTGGTCTTGTTGAACCCCATGAGGTTGTCCTGGGCCCAGCTCTGCAGCCTGTCAATGACAGGAGTTTGCTGTTATGATGCCTGCTCCTTGTTCATTGTCTCTACATTTTCTGCCCCTTCACATCCTCTGCCCTAATGCCTTCTCTTTGTCAAAACCATTCCCTCATTTCTCAGTGTGCAGCTGGATATCTGTGTTGTTTTGGACAGCCTTTCACGTTGCTAGCCAGCCAAATTCACCCTCCCTTTTCAAATTTCCTATTGAAATTCCTTCTGGTCATTGTTCTTCTGCAGTACCCTCAGCATCTTGGTAGCAAAATAGTAAGGGAGTGGCTGGGAGGCTTCCAGCATTGCTGTCACCAGAGCACTGCTGTTTGTCCTTGTGACAGAAGCAACACAGCCGCAAATGGACTGCGAGTAACAATGCAAAAGAATTTGGGGGCTGAATACATCTTCACTTAGAACTGAGCACTGAACAACAAGAAAGTTACTGTCCAGAGTGATCTGTGCAGCAGCTTTCAGGAGGGCTGTGACAGACAGAATTGATATAAAGAGCAGGATTTTCAGCCTAGCATGCTCACAGGATTTCCTTCTCTATTACAGAGAGCAGCTCCATCGATCCTGGCATCCTGTGTGTAGAGAATGCTGTTCTAGGCTGAGAAACTGTAATTTAGTGTCATTGACTGTTTCATGCTCGAGAAGTAATAACATACTGCTTCAAACACAGTCATGAACAATCCTGGGAATTCTTTTTCTCTGTACAAACAATGCTGAGCTCCCTGCAGAATGCTCTATAAGCAATAAAGAGGTTTCAAAACACAGTAGTACAGGAGTGAGGTGCACACCAGAGGGCTGCTTCTGCAACTCTGCACACGTGTTTAGAGGGGGCACCTGCTCATCATTTCCGTGGGTACATATGCCAGGGATGCTCTGCCAAGACTGATCATCTGGCGACACTGAACATGCTATTTGCAATATTTGTTGGGTGACTCACACCCAGGCACCAGCACCTCGCTCATGATAGTTACCCACAGCACACAATGTGCATTCACATCATGTCTGCATGAGCATCTATTAAACTTCTGCCCTCAGTTTGCTTTCTGACTACCAAATCACAGAATCACAGAATGTTAGGGGCTGGAAAGGACCTCAAGAGATCATCCAGTTCAACCCCCTGCCAGAGCAGGGTCACCTGGAGCAGGTCACACAGGAACACATCCAGGCAGGTCTTGAATATCTCCAGAGAGGGAGACTCCACACCCCTTGGGCAGCCTGCTCCAGTGTTCTGTCACTTTCACAGTGAAATAATTCTTCCTCCTGTTTCCATGGAACTTCCATGCCTCAGCTTCCACCACTGCCCTTGTGCTGGCATTGGGCATCACCCAGCTGAGCCTGGCTCCAGCCCCTTGGCGTTCAACCTTCAGGTATTTATGAGCACTAATGAGGTCACCTCTCAGGCTCCTCCTCTCCAAGCTACAGAGCCTCAGCTCCCTCAGGCTCTCCTTGTGAGGAAGATGTTCCACTCCTTTCATCATTGTCATGGCTCTGCACTGGACCCTCTCAAGCAGGTCCCTGAGGTCCTTCTTGACCTTCTTGGACCACTAGATGGATACAGAACTGGCTTGATGGCTACACCCAAAGAATGGCTGTCAATGGGTCCATGTCCCAGTGGAGGCCAGGGACAAGCAGAGTCCCTCAGGGATCAGTCCTGGGACCAGTCCTGCAACATCTTGTGGGTGCCATGGACAGTGGCACTGAGTGCACCCTCAGCGAGTTTGCTGATGACACCAAGCTGTGTGGTGCAGCAGACAGCTGGAGGGAAGGGATCCATCCAGAGGGACCTGGACAGGCTGGAGAGGTGGGCACAAGCCAACCTCTGAGCTTCAACAAGACCAAGGGCAGGGTCCTGCATCTGGGTGGAGGCAATCCCAGGCACAAATCCAGGCTGGGCAGGACTGGCTGGGGAGCAGCCAGAGGAGAGAGACTTGGGGGTTCCAGTGGAGGAGAAGCTCAACAGGAGCTCTCAGGGTGCACTTGCTGGAAAGTGTCCAGAGAAGGGCCACGAGGATGATCAGAGGGCTGGAGCAGCTCTCCTGTGAGGACAGACTGAAGGAGTTGGGGCTGTTCAGCTGGAGAAGAGAAGGCTCCGAGGTGACCTCTGTGGCCCTTCCAGGATCTGAAGGGGAAGGGGGCTACAAGAAGGCTGGGGAAGGACTTCTCAGGCTATCAGGGAGTGATAGGACTAGGGGGAATGGAATGAAGCTGGAGGTGGGGAGATTCAGGCTAGATGTGAGGAGGAAGTTCTTCCCATGAGAGTGGTGAAGCCCTGGAATGGGGTTGTCCAGGGAGGTGGTTGAGGCCCTGTCCCTGGAGGTGTTTAAGCCCAGGCTGGATGAGGCTCTGGCCAGGCTGCTCTAGTGTGGGGTGTCCCTGCCCATGGCAGGGGGGTTGGAACTAGCTGATCCTTGTGGTCCCTTCCAACCTGACTGATACTATGATACTATGACCTAGGGGCCCAGGACTCGACACAATTCCAGATGTGGCCTCACCAGGGCAGAGTAGAGAAGGAGGAGAACCTCTCTCGACCTACTGAC